>CM039522.1:15884454-16062540 GCA_022433055.1 Begonia peltatifolia
AAAATATACCTGGAGAAAAGGGTTCCACAAGCACATCTATATTCCCTAGTGCCACAAGTTTTGGAGTGAGCCTTCCAATCTGATTGAACTGCGTAGACCTTCGAGCATTTTTCACACTTCCATTTCTTCTCCCCGTGTTTTCTGCAGAAATGTTTCTTGATCCCGGTTAAATCCCCCAGAGCTCTTGAAGGATGGTGATGAACACAAGAAGGTTCTGGGCAGACATAAGCTTTCTTTTTAATCTCTTTGCTATTTCTTTGCTTTAATTTCCATGGCAGATTGTGGCCTCTTCTGTGAAGCTGCAGGTTTTGATCTCTCTGAAACCCTTTGTTGCAAATCTCACACACGAATCTATTTGTGGCTAATAAAGTTTTGGGAGATAAAGCAATCACTTCAGCATCTGGGTCTGCATAAAAATAAAATAATCAAAATATAAAACCTCTCTACACGATTTTTACAGATTTCCAAAACTTTCAAGTTTTAGAGAATTGCATCGAGAAGGGAGGAGAATTTTAGGCATCTCACCTGGGTTTCCTGGTAAGCTTCTTTTTTTCTTAATTTTTTGATCGGGTTGTTGAGGAACAGAAATGGCTGAAAGAAGTGGATTTGAACAACCAAAGTCTTGAACTTTAGTTGCAGAAGCTTCCTCAGACAAGGACGTTGAACTGGAGATGGCAGTGGGGAGCATCATCGTCTTTGAAGAAAATTCCAACAGAGAAAAACAAACACCAAGATCTTGTTTTTGTTTGTTTGAGATTGTCTTTTCCAACCAGAAACCCCTTTTTGCAACTTTGAACGAAAAACAGGAAAAGAGTTAGCAAGGACTGCACCTCAGAAATAGAGAAACCCCAACAGGTGGCAGAAGCTCGAAATTACAGAAGGATATTTTCAATACGAGTCCAGGAAGAAAATCCATAAAGAAAAAACCCGATCCAACAACAATGATGTTGACGACGACGACGACGACGACGACGGGTTATTCTCCAAATCGCTATCTAGGTCAAGGATTACTTATCTGAGCAACTCTGCGACAAGAATTCAGACAAAATTTTCTCTTTCAACTTTCTCTCTCTAGAAACCCTTCAATAGTTTTCTGAGTTCTTACTCTCACATGCAAAACACAAAGGAAAAGAACAAGGACTCAGAGGTGGTTTTCTCCGGTCTTCATTATCAAACTCTATCCTTTTCCGTCTCTTTTGCTCCGAAAATGGGGTGAGAGGGAGAGAGAGAGAGAGAGAGAGAGAGGGACATGTGAAATGAATAGGAAATTTTCAGTGACTGGGATTTTGTTTGATATGGAGTATATAAAGAGGTCGATGATCATTACTGTGGCAGAGTGGTGGCAAATTGACCACGACAAAGAAATCTTAATTAATATTTCAGAAACCCAGTGAGAAAAAGACTAGCAGATAACAAAAAACCTTGAAAGACAGAGAAGGGGAGAGAGCATCGAGCATCGGTCATTTTAAATTATTAGATTTGGGTTTGACTCGAATCCTTTTTTTCGTCAAGTTAATTTGACCCATGTTGTAAATCTCGTTAGTATTTTATTTCATCTGTAAATTCATATAAACTATAATTACAAAATTCGCACTTGTATAGTAATTTTCATAGCATAATTTTTCATCTGTATATATATATATATTTTTTTTTTGTTCAATTTTTAACCCAAATTACTTATATTCTTGAGTTAAAAAACTAGATATTGTGAAAAATTCAGGATGATTTGTGAGTACTTTTTGATAATTTTAATGTTACTTTTCATTAGCTATGACGTTAGCACTTTCTGTAATAAAAGATCCAAACTCTAAGAGGGTATTGATTTGAGTGGAATTCTATTAAAAGCAGAGATTTGTTACATACCATTGCTAATCTCTCTTGCCTTGAGCATGTTATTTAACTAATTTGGATGCTCGGGTTGAATCTAGAACTTCGAAAGGGAGTATACTCCCTCAATATTGACATTGCATATAAGAATCGCTCTCCGCTCTTCTTCGAGAGTTAAACCTAGAGCACCCCCCGCTCTTTCACTCATATTTTCTCTTGTTTTTTCTTTACGGCTCATTTATTCTTTCATTTAATCCATTGATTCATTTATATGAAAATAATAATAAATGATACAGTATTACTAAGAAAATAAATTATTGCAAAACAGAAAATAATAAATCACAAAATCTGAATAAATATTAACAAAAATAAATAAATAAAATATGAAAAAATTGGATATCGAGATTTTACGTGGAAAATTCTTTTCGAAAATAACTGCAGGCATAGAAGGATTTTCATTATCAAAAAACCATAACTATAAATTTTACGACTCAAGCATATACTCATAACATTAACTCGAATCCTAAATTGAGGTTCGTAATGTGGGCTCAAAAGGCTTGATCCAAATAGAATTGAGTTACACCGAATTCTAATAAAATATAACGTTTCTAAATTCACGAGTAATTAGCTTCGAATTATTGCATTTGACGGGAATCTTAATTGAATTCTTTCTATCCATTATATCTACGGAGATTATCCTCTCCTCTCCATTGTGTCTTTCTCAAGCTAATTATCGTGTGCAGCCATTTTTAGTGAAGAAAGCGCTTCAAAGGGTGTAATCCCACCAAAGGGGAAGTTCTCTTCTTCCTTTCTTTATTATTAATATTTTCAGAATCAATTATTTCTCCCAATCTCTTCATTCCAAACCTCAATCTAGAGCATGGAATGCAACGGTAACACTCATAAACTTGTCTATTTCGCCGTCAATCATTTAGATTGAAAAACAAAAAACACAGTGAGCGGAAACTTAAGGGCGTAACTGCAATTTAAACTCTAACCTTAAGGGTTATTTACAACATATTCCTCGAACTTTTATTTTTTGACAAAATAGACAAATATCTTTTTGACCATTAACAAACGTTGCTTGTCTTTACTTAATTCGTTAAGTTATGCGCATGCTATGCTTTGTCTATCTACTTGATGGAAAACTTTGTTATATAGCAAGACTGAATTATTAGTGTGAAAAAAATATCTACAAATCGTCACTACAAATCTATATTTGTCGATGATCAAAAGGTTGTGGTCTACTTAATACAATGTTTTTTTTTTTTTTGGAATTGTCTATTGTAAACGGCTTCTAAGGTTAGTGTGTAAATTCCATTTTGTCTTTAGATGAATTTGTAACTCGAGTAACCAAGTAATTAATCGTAAGTTGTATCTCGAATGTACCTTGTCACTCATATTTAGGCATCCGTTGTGTATCAATCAAAGCTACTCGTCGCAATTCCTTTCATCTTCTAAGCGATAGAAAATAAGAGGATAGAACGCATTTCAAAAGCTAACTCAAGAATTCCCCTCGTATTTATACAATATCTTTTTTGCTTTGGTTTGTCAATGTAGAACAACACTTGCTCATACGTCTAGTGCGATAGTTTCTTTTCCTTCACGACTAGCGTGTTTTCTACAATCCTCATATCGTATAAACCTAACTCTGATCTCATGTTGGAAAGTAAAAAGATATAACGCATTCCAAAAACTAACTAGAATATTTCATTTTAGTTTTGTAGACATGAGACAACACGAAGTTGTGGTTTAAAATTGTGTTCTTTTATATAATTTTTTTAAAAAGGTAGGATTCCCTTTGTCTTTAGGCACTACGTGGGATGGAAAGGGAAGCAAGCAGCCATGCAAACAAAGGAAAATAAGCCATAAATTTGAGTGGAAATAATAGGTGGACCCATCCAAGGTTTTAGAGCTTTGTTCTTGAAAATTCTGTGGGAATCCTATGTGGGCGTTTTCATTTTAATTTATTTTAATCCAATCATCGTGGCTTGTGAGGGATATTCATCTTCCTTTGCTTTTGAGATAAGATTAGATTTATGCTTCGTGCCTTCACCTTTAACCCAAAAAAGGAAGATTCAAAGCGATTACCCACGTTGCCTTCTATTGATAGAGCAGTAATTCTAGTTTTTACTGTCTACTCAACTAATAAAATCAATTAATTTATCTTAGAGTAATTAACACATTAAAAAAAAAAACTTTATCAAACTCACCCTTGAAATATATATTTTTTAATTATTATTAAATTATGTTTTGTTAACAAAACAATTTTATACTGGAGGACTGCTCTTACGAGCTGGAGCCTGATAGAGAACAAAAGAAATTAAATTGTTGGAACTCAAATTGGGCTCCTGCTCGTTTTTCGGTTCTCTGGAGCAGGCAACTTTTTTTTTTTTTTTTTGGGAGCAAAAGTCTGATCGTAAGAATTTTTAACAGAATTCAAGGGCGGGTTCTCGCCGAGGAGGGTTGTTTTGTTAACATAGGATACTTTAAAAGTAGTTTGTTAATGACTTCAATAATTTTTTTTGATGGGCCTTTTGAGTATTGAGCCGGGTCATCCGGCGCTGCTCTGTGTTTGGTTTATTATGGACCGTTGATCAAACAGTACGTTTATGATTGTAACGTTTGTGCAGATTGCTGTCTTACTGGCGGGCCATACCTAACCAGATATCACAATCTACACAGCCATCAAAACCCTTTCGGCCGAACTCAGAGTTTGCACTTAAGCCAATAGAATATGGGTTGAGCCCAATTCTTCTAGTCCGAGGATAGGCTATGAGGATAGACTTGTTTTGGGTTTTGGGCTAAGTTTAACTAGATTTATATCGACTTTTTCGACTCACAATTCGTCAAAATTCGATTCAATTTTCATGATTTTTGACATTAAAATCAAGTCTAACTCCAATAAAAGTGGGAACAGGACGAAAACCGTCGATCCCGGTCAAGCCTCGGTTGAAAATGGATTGAAGAGCTAGCTAATCATCCTAGTTCGACAGCAATTAAAGTAAACTCAGACTAATTACCTGTCCTCCCATTTCCACGTGCGAAAATGTGTATAAAATGCTCAAGATATTTCGTGGAGGTGGTTTCCTCAGAAAGCCTCCGACAAAGACAAAAGCAGAAATCAGAGTAATTATTAGTCCTGCCATTTCCGGTGGCCCCTCCGGTTACCAGGGTAAATCAATTGACAGAGACCCAGAAAAATCTACTGACGGAGAAGACATGCTAAGAAACGACAATCTCCATTATTAGAGGCATCATCATCAACAACATCATCGTGATTCAGTTGGAAGTTCTCGCCTACTTGTCTATAATAACATCTCTGCAAGTATCTATTTCATTTTTTCAGAATTGGGGCCAGCAGAAAACTGCAAAATGCAACATAAAAGTTCGTTTTTTTAGTCAATTCTAAGGTAAACGGCAATTTTGCTTTTGGTTCTGAAGGAGTTGACAGCAAAGAAATAGAAAAAATGGCAATTTTCAAGTACAGAAAGTTGAACTTAATAAAGGAAAAATCACCAGATATTAGGTCTTCAATCTACACATGCTGGGTTACTTCCATAGCCTACAAATAAGAAGAAGAAAGTTAATAAGCTCCAAATTAAGAGATCTTAAACAACATCGCCTTCTTCCCCGGATACCCTGGTGTACCAGAAACCCAGAAGTTTTCCGAATGGAAGAACACGTTTTGTAGCGAAATTCTTCTGGCCCGGATGAACAAAAAGACGGATTGTTGAATCTACTTTGCGCTAGAACCTAAGTAACCTAATCGATTGGCCAAGACATTGACATCGTCTTCATCTCCTTCTCCATCGTCACCATCCAGCTCCTGTTCCAATCGGGCGTTCACCAGTTCTTCCCAGAACACATCGTCGAGCACCTTATCTGTACCTTCTTGGACCAGAAGCTCCTCCTCGCCGTCGTCCGGCCGCCGCCTTCCTCTACTAAAACCTTGCATTTCCAAAGCAAGTGCTTCCAGCTCCGACACTTCGAACCCAAACTCAACCGGCTCGTTCTTAACTGAACCCGACGTTTCACCTCTACTGCTGGATCCTTGTTCAATAGGTCTGCCTCTTTTCTTATTCATGGGTTCCAAAAGCTCCTTTTTCTTTTCCTTCTGTTGCAGAAGTTGTTTGACAAATGCCGGATTCCGCATAGCTCTGGCTAGGAAATTTATCATCTGCTTCTGCTTCATCTCCGTGCCTTGCAGCTTCTGTTCCATCGATTGAAGATAAGCTCTGGTGTTTTGCTGCTCCTGTCTAAGTTTGACCAGCTCGTTTATCAGTTCTTGTTTGTTTCTTCGCAGGCCATTAACTTCTTCATCTACTCCAAACTGTCCACCTTCTATGCAAGAACCCAGAATTTGTAGGGTAGGGAGAGATTGATATGGAGGTCGCCTTCTACGAATGTTCTTCAGAAGATGCTTTTGTCCCCTGAGAAACCCTTCGTTAGCAAACGCCCATCTATCTGGGTCTATCTTTCTAAAGCCCTGTTTGTACGTCAAAATCATTTTTTTAGAGCTTTTCTCATAAACAAAGAAATGCTTCAAACTCTACCTTATCAGATCAGGTCTTTTTTGATCAGCTTTTCCAACTAAATGAATGCTACAAGCTAAACCAAATCAATAATTTGTTATAGCAACAGACTGGAATCCGCAGATTTAAATTCACAGTAAGCATAATTTTCGAGATTAATCAAGAATCTGTCAGACGAACTTCTTTAATAAACTAAAAATTCACAATATTAGTCAAACCCTACAGATCTAATGCTGTCCGCCATTGTTAAGCTGGTTAGTATCAAGAATCTATCAAGCAAACTTGTCTAGTGAACTCAAAATCCACCATTTCAGACAAACCGAACAGATCTAAGGTTACCCTCCATTGTAAACTGTTCAGAAATTTTAGTATCAAGAATCTATCAAACGAACTTATCTAGTGAACTGAAAATTCACAATATTAGACAAACCAAACAATCTGAGGTTCCCTTCATCGTTAAACTGTTGACAATAAAATTAGTATCAAGAATCTATCAAACAAACTCGTCTAGTAAACTAAAATTTCGCCGTTTTCGACAGATAGAACAGATGTAAGTTTTCCTCCATTGTTCAACTGGTTAGAATAATTTTTTGTTTACCCTGGTTTGAAGTATCAACCACGGAGAAGCTCGCCCACTCATTTCTCCATTAGAATAAAAGAAAACGTGTGAGCCACAGATTTGCTGGATTCAATTGTTTTTTTTTTTAAATCGCTTTAATTGAAGGATCCAGAAGCTACGGGCACAGTGCATTTCTGTGTAATAATGGAAATAGAAGTTTCGCGAAACAATCCTGAAAAGAAAAGAACCTTCTACCACAGCATCAAAATCTGCAAAACGGATCGAGCTGAAGGAGATCCTCCTATGTAATTCTCAGCAAGATCAATTTCATACGGATTTGAAAGTGAAGATCACTTACGTAAGTATTGAGCTGCCGGACGAAGCTGGAGAAATTTCCATGTTTGAAGTACCGAGGGAGTAAGGTAGAGGAGAAAGAAATAGGATCCCAAACCACAAAGCTGGTTCCTTCTCTGTTCCATGAAACTACTTGATCAGTAATCTGATCATCGACTATATCAAACGTCTTGGTCAGAAATGGCGGAGGACCCGCATCGTTCAGACCCTCCATCGGCAACGGTGGACTTCCGGCTGATCCACCCATCTCAGCGGAGCTCGATCCTGGGCACTCTTCCTTCACTGGATAGTAAGGATCCATCCCTATAATTTAGAAGAAACCATAATTTTCACAAAAAAACTTTAACGGGGTTTGATTGTTAGCAAAGGGTCAGTAATCAGTCAAAAATCCCTACTGTACGACGCTATCGATCCTCCCAAAAGTTGAACGTCAGACTCACAGTTGGGTAGATGCATTGGATCTAAAATTCAACAACCAAAATTGATTTCAAATAGAATGAAAAGAGAAGAACAGTAATCAACAGACTGATTTCCTCGAGAGACCACGATCAATTTCCATTACTCCCCCGGTAAGAACATCGCAGTCAGAGGACTTTGAGGGGTTATATAGAGAAATTAGAGAAGAAAGTTCTGGAAAAAATTTATATTAAATTTTTAGGGAAACGACTTTCTTCATTTGGCAGTCAGTAGAGAGAGAAAGGGTGGGTTTTCGGAGAAGAACGTTCTGGAAGGGAAGGAGGTAGAGAGAAAGAGCGATTAGCGGTAACTGTATCCACGTGGTGTGGTGGGCTTTTCATATAATTTCCTCATATATTATTGGTTGGCTTAACCTAAACTTGGGTCCCACTGCACTGTCAGCCTTGATCAGATATTTCCTTGCCATATCAAACTCAGCGCACCCATTGGGTGCAACTGTACACGTGTCGAATTATCCGTGCGACACGTTATCACGTACCACGTGTGGAGGTTGTTGCAAGTGGGCGTCCCTCGAAGGAAGTTGTCCAACGACCAACTTGCATATGATTAAGTATTTTCATTAATTACTTTTTTTAAAATAATATTATTTTTAGTACGTCGGATGGACCCACTTACCACCTTGCTCACAAAACAATATTTCCAATATAATTAAATCTGCAATTTATATTATTATTATTATTTTTAAATTTAAATCTTAAATTATTTAAAAAATCTTTAAACAAAAAACTTAACAAATCTAAGTTTAAACTATAAAAAATTAACAAATCAGCCCGTAAGTTGATGACACTCTCTCAGAGCACTCGGTTCACTATTCAAGTAAAGAATCGGGGCTATCTAAAATAAATGCTCTGTTATTTATTATAATTATTTTATAAAATAATTTTAAAAAAATTATTAAATAATATTAAATTTATTTAAAAATCTTATGAAAAGTGTATTATTAACCGATAATCTTAAAAAATTTAATTTTTTAATATTTTTACGATTTATTATAATTTTAATAAATTTTTTATAAAATAATCATAATAAATCATGAAAATTTATAAATTATTTTTGCATTATAAGATAAAATGTTATAAAATTTTCATATAAATCTAATATCATTAAGTATTTTTTAAAAATTAATTTATAAAACATGATAAATAATGGAAGGTCATTCTCCCATTCCAACCCTTCGACCTTGGCACGCGGAGATTGGCCCCCCGTTCTTGGGATCAGCCTCCCAATCCAAACACATGTATAATTGTTTCTTTTACTTTAATTTACAAAATGAAGAATGAACGACGACTATTTTAAAAAAAATATATTAAACAATATTGAATTGATTTGAAAATTCTACCACGTATTAACTATATTATGGGAGGATAATTTTGAAATTTATTATTTTTTAACACTTGTATGATTTAATATAATTATTTTACGTATGTTTATAAAATAATCCACTAATATTACAATAAATTGTACAAGGGTTAGAAAATAACAAAATTTTTTAAATTATTTTCTCACAATGTGGTGCACATGTAGTAAAATTTTAAATAAATCTGATATCATTTGATATTTTTTTAAAATTAATTTATAGAACGAAAATAAATAAAGAATGAGGACGGTTCATTTTAAATCAACCCGTTCTCTGTGTGAATAGTGAATGGGGTGCTAGGAGGTTCATCACCCATCAGGATTTAATTCGATAGTCTTTTATAGTTTAGCATTTGATTGGTTAAATTTTTTAGTTAAATATTTTTTTAAAAAAAATATTCAGATTGAATTGATTTTAACGCTACTTAATTTAACCACGTGTTCGGCGCCTGACCATGTGAAAATATTACCTCGTCGTTTTCCACCATTTTTTACGGACGAAATCTGCGTTTCGGCAGCGACTGAGACCGAGGGGTCTATGTCTGCCCGGAGCGCCTGCATCCACCACAAGCCTTCTAAAGCTCTCGGCGATCTCACCGGAATAAAGAAGCATTTCTGCAGAAAACACGGCGGTCAATTTCTGACCTTATTCACAGCTTCCATCTTTTCCGGTAATGAAGTGAAACGGGTCAGACCTCCCTCTCGAGCTTAAACGCAGAATCTCATTTTCAAATTCTTCACACAGCAATTCTCGTAATACTCCTACTCACCACCAGCACAGAATTCAATCCTCTTTCATACTTAGAAACTGCAATAACACAAAACCTAGAATTGAATTACAGAAAAGTCAATCGGAGATTTACTTACAGAGAGTGTCGTTGATTTGGAACTCTCAGAAGGGTTGATGGTTTTATGCACTGATTAAGTACTCCTTAATTTTCTCTACGAACAACCCTGTTGTTCTTTACTTCAAAATAATTGTTGTTAATCTCACAATTCTTTAAAGACAGAAACTTTCTATTTTCTTTTAACAATTTTTAATTGTGTAATGCCTCGTGAATTTCAAATCACTTGCGTTGCGTGGCGGTGGAGTTCATCTTTTACTAATTTTCTGTGTTGCCGCTCTCTATCTTAAACTTTTGCATAGTTGGTTTTCAAGCTTCATAATATTGGAAATCTTTCTTATTTGAGTTGATGGTTAATTGGTCTGGTGCAGAGTAATAGGTGCTTGATTTAGAGGAATCGATTTTCAGAGATGTACCTCGTACTATGGGAAAAGCATTACAATCTATTGCTGTCTTGTCCAAAATTTGCTTCAAAAGCTTGAATGGAGTCAAAGTTTTCTTTAAGTTTCAATACAACGAATGACCGAGGTCATCACCATTGTATGCATGCCTTGGAGGTGGTTCATTCTCTTGTTGGCGCTACTTAAAACATATCCTCGCGGTCGACGAGAGCTCTGTGTGTCACGTTGCGCACATTTGAGCTAACTTAGGCGCCAGAATCGTCTATGTACAATCAAAATTTTACATATATGAAACTGCTTTTTGAAGCACTGTTTCTTCTAAGACCTGCACACTCAGAACGGCCGTTTGGTACAAGTGATAGAGAGATGAATATAACACGAAAGTTTTTCTTTTAATGGTCGCTTCTTACCTGTGTGATTGGATGGGGGCACAATCAAGCAGTGGGAGACTTGCTTTGCTTTTTCATTTCTGTTAATCACTCGTTGCCCATTAAATCATATTCTCGAGTTATATTATTAATTACTAATTAATTTGATTAGTTTTAATAAGAGTTAGTCGTGATAATTTAAAAGATCTCTCGTATCATCGTAATTAATTTTTGACAATTTTGCTTTCGTAGCATGTCATGATAAGAGAAACCTTGAACGGGCACGGGCGAACCTAAAGTGCCTCGTTGTTAGGTGCAATAGTGATGTATACATTTCTAATCAATTTCTACTAGTTTCGATCGAATTACAAGATATTAATCGATATCAACACTCAATTAGTTTTTACAATAGCCTATTGAAGTTGTATTGCAAAATATATCCAATTTGCCGAGAATGTGCGATACTGGTAATTTAAAAAGTAACGTCTAAATTATTAGAAATTTATTAATATTTTAATTTAAATATGATATTACACGTAACATAAAATAAAAATAATATTTAGCTTCATTAACATGCCAGTTCAATCTAGGTCACTCTGTTGAAATCGGGCATGACCGGCCTTGGAGTGGATCAAAACTCGGCTCGTGGATGGTCTTATGTTATAGTCTTTAGACATGGGCGGTGCCCCGAGTTTGTTCATTAGTGTTGAACTAAATGGACATGATTTGCAAAATTATTTATATTATTGTTAATTAATATTACACTTAATAATCTAAGAAATTACGCTTCTATTGAGTTAAAACTCATATCACCTTTACAAATATAAAAATAATTAATGATTGAGTCCATCCCAATAAAACTCCCACACTCAACCTCAAGTTTAAAATCAAATAGAATCGACTAGAATCTCAGTGTAGGTTCCGATTATCCACAATTTCAACTCCAATCTTGAAACTCGAGAACAGGTAGATCAGGGTTCAATATAGTTCGACTCGGACTCGAACAAAATCGAACTATAGCTACATTTTAATCTTATGGTTAAACATCAAAATGCAAAATGCAATTTATACAGTAATCTTTATTTATAATAAATATTTTGAACAAAATATACATCAACATTGTAAAGACATGATTTCTCGATAGGCTATTTTCCACGTTTGTCTTTTAAGACATTTGTTAAAATTTGAAGGCAAAAACACACTACGAGCATTCCATGTGGTAGATTTAACAAATTAAACAATGCTAAAAGTACATTTTGCTCATAAGGCTTATTTTATATAAAAATTTTTTGAAATTTTATATTATAATTAATTTAAAATATTAAAATTTAAATTATACATAATATTAAGTTGATGTGTCAAACAATAATTGCAGTTGATATAGTAAATTATAAACATATAATTTATTATATTAATTGCATAGAAATAAGATTAGAAAATAAATTAGATATTGTTATTAAATTATATTATAATTTTGTTATTAAACTCTTAATATTAATATTAGATATATTTAATCGATTCGAAGGCCGTAATTCACAGCCTCTCTCTGTCTGTCTCTTTCTCTCTCTCTCTATATATAAATAGAGACAAACTAGCTCCGGACTGATCGTCAGTCGGAAAATGGCGGTGAATCGGACCTTGAAGCTAATCTTGTTAGGAATTCTACTCTCTATCCCCATTTGTCGCGGAGAATCATCGACGTGCTTGACTATCTACAAGGAAGGTGGTGCTCCGGCCGTCTTCCAATCCCCGAAATGCCCCCGCTGGAAGCTCCCCAATTACTTCTCTCGATCTCCAACATCTGCCCGCTGCCAATCCGCCTTGCGTCTCGGTCGCAGAAAGTCTCAGGAAGATCGTACTCTCTGTGCCCTCGATATCCGAATTCCCTTCCCCGGTATTGCATATCTTTCTATTTCTATTGATGTGAATGTTTTTATTCTGCTCGTTGCATTTATGCGCACGTATGTATGCGCATGTTCAAATAGGTTATTTTGGTTTTGGAAATTGGCGAATTTATCTCGTATTAAATATATCCAAAGATTCAGCGATCGTGTTTTTTGGGTAAAGTACTCATTACGGATGAGAAATTTTAAGTTTTAGTACGTCTAGGTTGGTTAAGTGCTCTCTAATTTGCAGTAATGTCTATCTATTACGTCATTTTTGGGTTTTTCTGTTGCATTCTGATGACATTATATTGGAACAGTTATGGCAGGGTTCAAGGAGGTTGTTGTTGGGATTGTGGCAGTTTTTGACGGTCATAATGGAGCAGAAGCTAGTGAAATGGCTTCAAAGCTCTTATTAGAGTATTTTTTGTTACACACTTATTTTCTTTTAGACGCCACATACTCTGCTGTGTTCAAGAAATCCACCAGAAAATTGTCATATCTTGGAGGGCATGAGACAATTTTTCAAATGTTTAATAGGGACAAAGAACTGCATCATCAAGAATCGGATTCTGGAAGGTAATCTGTAGTTATCAGTAATTTCATTATTATTCCCGCTGGGAGACTCATAGAGTAACAGTAGCTGTTCAATTTATTTGTCTTTTGGCCTATCTTCCCTTGTTTCTTACTGAAGGCTTAGGTTAATGACATAAAATTTATACTTGGAAATTTTATACGGATTTGGGTTGTAATTATTATCCACTTCTATTTATCTCTGCCATTACCCTTAGTTCTGAAGGTTTAGGATCTGTGATTCCTGAAACTGCTTGTAGTTTTGGTTTACTGTTCCATTCAGAAGCTTCTATCTATTTTCCGTAAAATTATAATAATAAAACTGTAATCTGCAAGTTACTTCTCCTTATATTTTTTAAAGTTCAGGACTGCCTGTCAATATTTAAGATATTTTGGGACGATAATGCATGGACGCAGACATGTACTCATCCTGAACTTTAAGAGTTCGTATTTTTCCTTCATGTTAGTGCATAAATTACATGATTTATCTTTGCTATGGTCCTGAATTATGGTATTTATTAGCTTGGTATTTTTCAGTTCAAACTTGTATTTCGCATTCTTGTTGACAGTGACGAGTATTGATGAAATTTCAATATGGTTGCAGGTCTAAATATTCGTTACCAGCTGTTTCTGATGATTATTTCCACCTGGAAATATTGAAGGAAGCGTTGTTGAGAGCAATCCATGATATTGATGCCACGTTTTCTAAGGCATGTTTTACTTCAAGTATTTTGAAAATTCTCATGTGTGATGCCTTTGTAACTTATTTTTAGTTTAACCATGTAGGAAGCATCTAATTATAATCTTAATTCCGGTTCAACAGCCACAGTTATTTTAATGGCAGATGACCAAATTTTAGTTGCCAACATTGGAGATTCAAAGGGATTTTTGTGCTCAGAAACGTTTCAGGCACCTGCTGAGGCTAAAGGTCAGAGAAGTTCTGGTTTGAAGTTAAATAGAAAGTTCTATGTTTTTGTTATACACTAACGTAGCATGATGAAAGTACTACAAGGTTAAATATGTATCTTTCCTAAAAAATTTTATCTTTTTTTTTTGTCTGTGTTCTTATGAAGGTTCTTTCTGCATGGAATTGCTACCGAATCATGTTTAGGATAATATATTTCACTGTTCATCGCTTGCAGCCACCATTTTAAGGTTATACATGCAGAAAAGACAAAGTGGTACTCTTTCACGTTTAAGAGGATATGGCAACTCCAAAACTCTGACTTCCAATGGAATGAATTTTCTTTCTGTTAAAGAGTTGACGAGGGATCATCATCCAGATAGAGACGATGAAAGGTCTAGGGTGGAAACTGCTGGTGGTCAGATTCTTGAATGGGGTGGTGTTGCTCGGATAAATGGTCAGCTGGCCATTTCTCGGGCAATTGGTGATTTATCCTTTAAAAGGTATTGTTTACAGTGAAAGAAAAAAAGAACGGAAAGTTCTTTTTAACTTTTCGTAGAACTATCAGCTAGTTACTTTTGTGCATCGTGGAAATCCTGCCATTTTTTTTTATCTCAACAACTTATCTGAGCAGTGGAAGAAATTATGACATCTTTTTATTTGCATCAAAATGTAAGTATTGTTCTCTTAATTTTCCTCAGTTATGGAGTTATATCTGCACCAGAAATAACAGATTGGCAGCATTTAACTGCAAACGATAGCTATCTAATCGCAGCATCTGATGGCCTTTTTGAGAGGCTAAGCTTGGAAGACGTTTGTGACTTGCTCTGGGAAGTCCAGAATAAATTTCCAATACCATCGCGACTTTCTTCCTCCTGTGCATACTCTTTAGCTGATTGTATAGTAACCGCTGCCTTAGAGAGGGGCAGTACAGATAATGTTGCAGCTGTTGTGGTTCCTTTAGCATCTCTTGGTTTATCTCAAGACTTGGCAAAGGATATCTTTGTTGGGGAGGAAGGCATCAATAATCCAACATTGTGTTTGCAGAATTTGATTTCTGAATATTCAGGTGGGTTTTCTAGACTCTTAGAATTTTCTGTAACATATCGATTAGAGATTTTGGGTGATTTGGGGAACCATGGCATAGACTTCAATTTTTGGTTCCAGAATTAGTGCTGTCACCAGATATTTTTGGAAGCAAAAAGGTTCATTTCAACTAACTGTCAAAATTACTTGAAATCAAAGAAATTAATTTGTTCCTTTTTGCCCCTTAACCTTGCATTATCAGTATAAATGCATTTTGTGGTTTTTTGTTGGTTGTATATTGTACTTAATCAACAAGCCACGCACACCTTACACCCCCTGCCTGCCTTGCCTCTAGAGATTTGTGTACAGCTCATGATTTAGAAAACCGTGAGTTTCTGTATAGTTTTTCAGGAGGACCAGATCATGTTTTGCTTTTTATTTTTTATTGTTTGCTACTGTGCTCTGGACTAATTTTTCCCCTGTGGACGAAATCCTAATCTAGTACGATTGGAGCGTGCTCGTCCAATTGCAACAAAGTTCGAGAGATTATTGGTAAGTAGGAAAAGAAAGAAATTTGAATGCCTTAAATGTCTTATCATATGCTATTCCACTTTGTAACTTTCCCAAATTAGATATCTTATTCCATATTTATTCAGAAAATAAGTTAATGTACTTCTAGTCTAAAGAAGATGCTTGGGGTGTACTTTTAGTCCAAGTTGTTCCCAATCTGGATCCATCATATCTTCTACAATTTTGCATTGGATTAAACGTTATAGATGCCTTTCTCCCATTCTTATTATTCTTAAGCTTTGAATTCAATTCATGTTGTGAATCATTTGAGTTGCCACTTCACTTTATTTTCTTCCTCAAGGACGATTTCTTCTCTCCATTGATGTAACCTTTTTATTTTATGCAATTTTTTTCATAGAAAATAAATAAATCAATTCTTCTATAAAATAGAAATTTTGGTAAATTTTCCTGTTTTGCCAAAAAATAAAAAAGAGAACTTCATGTTGGGCATAAGATCAGAAAGGTTCTAAATTTAGGTATTTCAATTGAAATTTGTTTTTAGTCAGTCATAATCATGATGATGTTTTGTCTTTTTCCCCGTCATTGCAGTAAATAAGTAATGACAGATTGCTTTTCCTTTTCATGTATCTCAACTTCCAGGTAGAAAAAAAACACAGAACACCTAGATGCTTTTATCTGTACGAGAATCTTGATGAATTTGTGGATTACACTCTGCAAAATGATACATATGAGAATGCAAGTTATGTTGATGATCAGGCCCATGCTCGCCCTGAGACCCTTGGCCTTGATCAGCATCATGGTAATCAAAATTTCCCTTGTGCGCTTGAATGTTTGTGGCTCTTCCCAGATGCACAACAAGGCAAGGCATCACTGGGATAATCTGGGCACTTGGCTTATCATTACTCCATCTGTAAAATTGTAGGTGGACTTTTAAATTTGTATAATCACCAGAATTTCTGCTTGAAGATTGGTTGGGGATGGAGGCAACAATGTTCAAATTCTGAAGTACTAATTAATTTCTTTAGTTTGATTGAGTCAATTCCTTTTCATGGTTCAACGTATGAATATTCAGTTCCTGACTTGAGGTATGTTTCTTTCATTATCAAATGAATGATAAGCGTGAACAATGTTTAGTTAGAGGTTTCTAAAAAAGATTCTGTTTGGATAATCTAGAGTGTTGAAGTGTCTCTTTGAAATAGAAATTCTTAACAAATATGAGAATGTAACTCTAATTAATTCATTTATTGCGATTCCTCTTGCTTTAACTCCAAGATTATTTTGTTTGAATGTTATATTAATATTGCCAATGAAATTGTTTATGATCAATGAAAATGTATTTGTTCTCTTATCAATGTATGGCAATTTGATTTGTCCCTGGGTTTAATTTTTTTATTGGTAATGGCTGTATACAGTTTTGTAATTTATGAGCCAATTTTTGTCAAAGCAAAATTGTTTATAGAACTTTTCGGTGCATTAAAGTAATTATATGACTTTTCTTGACTTTCATAAATCTCACTTCATATATTTAATTGTTTCTATGATGGCACTGAATCTTTCATGGCGGTAGGTACATACTCAAGAAGAGGTTTGGTCATGGATCATATGGCGAAGTGTGGTTGGCTTTTTATTGGAATTGTGGTCAAGGAAGAAACTCTTTGAATTGGATTAACAAAAATAGTAGCTTCTCTACTCATAACTGTGAAGATAGTCCTCCAGAGGATAACTTATTCATTTTGAAACGTATAATGGTATTAATATTCACAAATTATGATGGAAATTTTATGTTGAAAATTGCATTATTTTCTTTCTTGTCAATCTTTTATTCCTAAATACTAGCATACTGGGAAAATTTTGGTTCACTATTCATGTTGAAGCAGTTCTTCAATTTGCATTTGATTGAGAAATTGCTGAAGCTGTGTTTTTATATTCTCCTCTAACCTTTCTATATTTGCACTATTTTTTGGCTTCTTTGGTGCTAATTACTTTGGATAATGAGTTCATCTAATTAGTAACAACAGCTTAGTGCGTAGAGCAGCCCTTGTTTCTTAAAATTTTCGTGTTTGTAAGTTCTACATCATCTTTTCTATAGTAGTTGTTTTGTTGTTGCCGATAAAATTGAAAAAGATAGATATAATTCCTCTTGTGAGAAAAAAATTTAATTATTGATTTCCTCTTATCTCTCTCCTTTCGACTTCTCTAATTATCTTTATTTTCAACTGTTTGTTCACTTTTATATATTTTAAGGTAATGTCTTTTGGAACATATTATTATTTGGCAAAAAAAATTTTCACACATAATTTAAAAACTTGAACCTGACTAATTTAATCCTCATCGCAAACAGGTTGAGAGAGGGACTGCGGTATATTTAAGTGGTCTTCGAGAGAAGTACTTTGGGGAAGTATTTTTGAATGCATCTACATGCTTAGGAGATTTTCAAGAAGCTGACATAGTGAACTCTGTTTTGGAAAAATCGTACTTGGATTTGGATGACATAATCGAGAATAACAAATCACGGATTCACGAGACGGGAAACATCTTCTCAAATAGCTTTCGAAGAAGTCCTGTCTATGAAGAAGGTTTAGACCATATTGCAAGATATGTGGAATCCTTTGAATCTCAATCTAATCAAGTATGGCTTGTGTTTCGCCATGAGGGTACTTCATTATCCAAGCTTATATATACTGTTGAAGAGCTTGAAGGCAATAGTGATGAAGATACCAATGAAAAGAAAAAACATGTTCAGATTCTGCGGCCTTCTAAATGGTGGCACTGGTTAAAAACAACAGAGGCAGGAAAAGAGGAAATGCGTAGTCTCATATGGCAGTTGGTATGTTTGTGTAAATAGTTGAGACCGTACTCTTATATGAACTGTGTGGATATTTCTGCGCTGTATATTATTTTGTACACTATGACATTTGGTTATTGAAAATTATTATCCTACCTCTAGTAAATCATGTGAAATATGAGACAAGAATTTTGTTCATTGGAAAGGATAACAGAGCGTGCTCACTTATATCAGGATAAATAATTTGCTTATTAATTTCAGTTTATGGTGAAAAATAAAATTCCAAAGTAAGTGACTAGGTATTAACTGTGTCTCTAGGATCTCCATTTAGAGTAATTTCTTTTTTAACAAGACATTTTTATGAAGAATATTATTATTTGATTTAGGATTTCACGTACCAATTTGCTACTTTTTTCTTAAGTGTTTCTAGCTTAATGTTCTTGTTCGCATCTATGACATAGTAGTTTCATTGGTCAGTTGAAGGCACTCAAGGCTTGTCATGACCGTACTATCATCCACAGGGATATCAAGCCTGGTAAAGATCTCATGTTCGTTGATGTAATGCCTTATTAAGCAACCTGGATATCATGTCCTAGAGTGGATTTTCTATTATGTTATGTAAAGTAGACCGAAACTCTATTCTACCTATTTTTGGAATTTGTTTGCTAAGAGGTTCTTGTTTTTTTTAATGTATATGCTTTATTTTTGGACTAGTATGTAGGAGACGTATCTAATGCATTTCTGGAGTCACCTTTGGTAATGCTTTCCGATAGGTGATTGAGGAAAAGGGTCAAGTAATAGTCTTTTGTCATTTGGAACACAGAATCTTTGAGTCTTAGATTTTCTTTGGGAAATATGTGTAGTCAATCATGGATAATTTCTTCTTGCGAGCTTACATATACTTTTCCATGTTGAAGAGAACATGGTTATATGCTTTCAAGATCAAGACTCTGGGAAATGCATGAAAGGAAATCCAAGTGGAGATCAGAATCTCGTAACCAAAATGTAACAATACTTAGTATGCCTTTTATCATTTCACTGCCTCAAAATTGATATTATTATATGATTTTTCAAGTTGATCAATTTTTCCTGCTCTATCAAAAAAAAAAAAAAAAGAATGTGTTATATCCTGAACGAATATATGTTTTGGCTGAAACTAATTTCTTATAGTTTTATTTCATAGTCTTTTTTTTTTATTACTATTCAAATAAGTTAAGATAGGTTAAAGTGAAAGACAAGACTTAGCTTCATGAGTAGAAACGGACTTATTTTTCTGTGAGAAACTTCTATTTATGATTTTACGATTAGACTTTTACTGATTCTATATTCGTTATGTATCTCTTCATTAGGCTATTTTGGACTACCAAGAGTATATTTTTAAACATAATAATTCGTTACTGCTCTTTTTTGGAAGATTGGGAGAATAATGTGTTTGAAGTTAGAAACTTAGAATCGCCCTGTCACCCACTCTAATTCTTTTGTATTTTAAGCTTTTTCGCATAAACAATTTGGGGTAGTGATGTGAATAAATGAACTATTATGAAGCATTCATTACTCATTCTCAATGGGTCACAAAGGCAAAAGGTAAAGAATTCAAAGAAATTGATCCATTTAGAATAACTAATGAATGCTTCGTAATAACTTATTTATTCACATCAAGTGATTTCCTTAGGAAGTTCTTTGTCAACTTGGGCGGCTATTTCATAAAAATTAATTGACATATTTGATATAAAAGTGCATATCCCTTCTATCTTTTATCTCCATTTTTCTTCTTTCTCCCAAGTTTTAGTGGCGCATTACTTTATCATAGTGATGAGGATCTTTATAGGATAGACAAGTGATAACTGGTGTTCTGCTTTATTTGCCTTTGTCCGAGCTTTTACGCTCCTAGATCATGAAAACTGAAGTGGAAGATGTGTTTGATTGTAGTGAAAATGCAACAGTAGTTCTGAACAATTCGAGAGGCTCCATTCTCCAGCATATAGATTTTTCTCTATTTCCTTATTCCAATCGTAGTTTACTTATACTACCCCATGCACTGTTTCCCCGTGCACACCTTCCCTCAAAGCACCCTTTTGTCATGCCTATGGTGAGTGAAAGGCAGAGGTCTATCACTCATCCTCTGTGCTGATGCAGATGCTTTGAAAATGTGATTGATTTCTGACTTCCATTTTGTATTTTGTGCCAAAATTTTTTTAAGTGAAATATAAACAAACTTCTATCGCAAGGATTATTCTTTTATCTTCAATGTCAGTTCTTCAGTCTTTTCTTCTTCTCTATCTCACTGCCATTGCGTTTTTCACAATTTAATAGGCGCTTAATTGACTTTGGTAGTGCTATAGATGAGTTCACATTGAAGCATTTATATGGTTCCCATGGACCTTCAAGGTATCTCCTTTTTTCTTTGATGCTGCCTTTTTTCTTGCTGAAGTGGAAGATACCGCGGACATTCTGATGTCTTTTATTTGTTATATGTTTCAGGGCCGAACAAACTCATGAGTATACTCCTCCGGAAGCCTTGTTAAATTCAAGTTGGTTTCTTGGACCAACAAGCACAACTCTGAAGTATATCTTTCTTGATATTGAATATGTAAATTTAGTTTTTGAAGTCTCCACTCAGGAATCTATGCCTTCTTCTTTTTTAAAAAAGGAAACAAAATGTGTATTGGTAATCGAAAAAAGGATAAGCTCTCTGTTAGTGAGAAGAGTCAAGAGCTAATTACAACTTATCCTACTGGAAGGAACTACAAAATCTAAAATATTTTGACCTAACTTTTCCCTTCAACATAGGCTCAATGTCAATTAGTTTTGTTTCTTGATATTGGAAAAAGAGGCTAAGATATTTGTTAAAATAATATAAATGATTAAATTATTATTAACTTACAAGTTTAAAATTTTAGAATTGTTGGTAATTTATCATGGCATTAAAGCCACAGGTCCTAAATTTGAATCTTGGCAAAATAAAAAATTAATTTCATTAAAAAAAATCCACATGTAAGAACCAATAAAAAAAAATTACAATACGTGTGAGGAAAAATGTTTATAAAATAAAAAATATTAAATTATTATCAACTCACAAGTTTAATCTTTTGGAATTGTTGGCAACTTGTCATAGTATTAGAGCCAGATGTACCAAGTTGGAATCTCGACAAAGCAAAAAATTAATTCTATTAAAAAAAATTCACATGTAGGGACCAATAAAAAAATTGACCTACATGTGAGGGAAAATATTAAAAAAAAATATAAATGATCAAATTATCCTAAATCTACAAAATTAAGCTTTTTGAAATTGTTAGTAATTTGTCACTCTAAATGAGAAGATTCAAGAGGTAATTACAATTTATTTAATTAGGAAGAACTATTGAATTGTAAATGTTTTGATACATTTACAATTCTCAATGTCAATCCATTTTGTACTGATATTACAAAGAGAGGATAAGATATCTGTAAGTGATATGAGTCAAGAGCTAATTACAACTTATCCAATTGGAAAGAACTTTTGAATCTAAAATGTTTTGAGCTACCTTTTCCCTTTAATATGTGCTCATTGTCAATATGTTTTGTTGGATTAATACTAACATGAGAAGTTTTATTTGACAGTTATGATATGTGGAGTGTTGGTGTTGTGATTTTAGAGTTGATCTTGGGATCGCCTAATGTTTTTCAAATAAGTGCTTTGACACAAACTCTTTTGGACCAACATCTTGAGGGGTGGAATGAAGACTTAAAGGAGCTTGCTTACAAGTGAGTTTGTTCGCAAAAAATTTTGGATATTAGTTGACTTGGAGAATTTGAGATTTTTTTTATCTTAAAAATGAACTTTGTCTGGTTCTGTATGCTTAATCCATGTTCAATTTCCATCAATTTTTTTTATTCATCTAGTTTAATTTGGAGAAAACCTTGAATTATGATTATAAGTTTATCTAATAACTTGTAGATACAGCAGTACTGAACTCAGAAGAAGCTTTTTCTAATCGATTTTAGTTATTGATATAGAAACCATTTAGACTATATTTCATTTTATACTCGGCTCTCAATAATGATCCTTTAAGTTTGTTTACTATCTAAATTTCTACGGAAAGGGCTAGGCTTTGGTGGTCAATTCAATTTTTCATCCCAATCTTTGTTAGAAGACTATTAATTCGATAATAAATTCCTCCAATGCCTTTGAGCCTACATTTCATACCATTGACCAATGAGCTTGATGATGGTGCCATCTGAAGTATTGCCACCTAGCTTGAGGTTGGTGATTGAAACTTCGGTTTAGAAGGATTTAATTTTTATTTATCGCCACTCTAAGCGAAAATAAAATTTTCAACATTTTCCCCTCTTTATAAATGGCAACTGTTCTTTCTCGGAGAAGTTAGCCTAACCAAAGCCCTTACCTACTGGAGTCTTATTTTCCTATTAAGAGTTGCTTTGCAAACAATCTTGGAATGCAATAAAGTATCATTATTTTCTCTTATGCTTGATATTAGGGTTTTAACTATTTGTTCGTACTCATTTGTTAAAAGTATATATTTATATATATATATGAATAAAACCTACTAAGAAAAGTAAAGAATAAACTAAATTAAGGAATAAAAAAAATACACAAATAAAGATACAATTCTAAATCTTATAAATAGGAGTAACTTAATAATTGTAAGTTATCTACATATAGTTTAGTCAGTAGCATATCTCAACACTGTCATTCAAGTTGGAGCAAAAATGTCAATCATGCCAAGATTAACTAGAAGATATTCAAACACTTACTTGTAGAACCTTTTTGTGAGGACATCTGTTAGTTGTTTAGATGTAGGAACATATGGCATACAAATCTCTCTTTTTTTCGAGTTTTTCTTTAATAAAATGACGATCAATCTCTATATGTTTTGTTTTGGTGTGTTGCACTAGATTATGAGCAATGTTGATGGCTGACTTATTGTCACAAAATAGCTTCATTGGCTCATAAGTCTCGATCTTTAGTTATTTTAGAATACTTCTAAGTCAAATAACTTTGCAAACCCCCTTGAGCCATAGCTTTGAACTCAGCTTCAACACTGCTCCTTGCTACAATATCTTGTTTTTTGCTACTGCATGTTACAAGTTTGTCCCATACAAACGTGCAATAGTCTGATATAGACCTCCTGTCAGCTTTAAATCTTGCCCAATTTGGATTTTTAAACACTTCAGTCTGTCTGTTTTTATTTTTCATGAACATAATGCACTTTTCAGTACTTCTTCTGAGGTAGTGGAGAATTTTGTAGACACCCTTGAGATGATTTTTAATTGGACAATGTATGAACTGACTTATTAAACCAACAACAAATGCAATGTGAGGCCTCGTATGAGCTAAGTAAATTAGTTTTCCATACTTCCTCTGAGATATAACAATTTCATTCTTTGACCTATCTATTTCCATATCAAGGAATAGCTTGAGATTTTCCAAATCTCTAAGTTCGAACTGACGAACTAGAAATTTCTTCAATGATGCTACCTCCATCGCATTGTTTCTTGTCATAACTATATCATCCACCTACACAATCAGAATAACAATTTTACCTCATGCAGTGTCCGATTGAGCTTGTGAATAGCCGTAATCTTTGACAACCTTGGAAACTATACATGAGGGGATTTTTTGAGGCCGTATAAAGACTTCCTTAGACGACAGACCTTTCCTGTAACACTTGCATTATCAAATCTTGGAGACACTTGCATGAACCTCTTCTTCTAAATCACCATTAAAAAATGCATTATTAACATTAAACCGAAAAAGAGGCCAATCCAGATTAACAACCAGTGAAAGTAACACCCTAACAGTGTTCAGTTTGACAACTAAGACAAATGTTCTCACGTAATTTAGGTCATAGGTTTGAGTAAACCTCGAGCAACAGCCTAGCTTTGTATCTTTCTACCGAGCCATCGGAGTTATATTTGATTGTGAAAATTCACTTGTTGCCAACAAGGTGTTTTCCTCTTGGAAGCTTTGTCATATCCCAAGTTTCATTCTTCTTCAATGCTCTCATTTCTTCTAGGACAACCTCTCTCTACTTTGTAATACTTAGTGTTTCTGGTATCGTTTTTGGAGTTTCATCATCAGTGATGCTAGTAGTGAAGACTCTAAAACTAGGTGAAAGTTTATAATATAACACATGACGAGCAATAGGATGTTTAGTACACTTATGCACATCTTTCCTAAGGGCTATGAGTACATTTAGATCACTTTGGATTGACTCAGGGGTTGTAACATGTTCATTGTGGTCGGACTCTAAAGTTAGATCAAGAGAAAATGAAATAAAGTTGAGATTACCTAAATCAACACTTAATTCAGATGATGACATTGTTGGAGTAGGCAGTAGGTCCATAGGTTGTTTTTCTTTTCTTCTCGAGTAAACATGAAGTTCAAAGGTGATTTTTATTCCTTTTCTCAGTTAAAAACTCATAATCAGATCTCGATAACTAATTATTTGGAACTTTACAATTTAAAACAGACTTTTGAAGTATTTAACTATTATTTAATGGATGAAAATGAGAGGATTTTAAATTCTGATCCGTGTAGTAACATGGTTTTGAATACATTCAATTTGACTTGGTTTTTTCTCCATCATAATTATGATCATAATTATTGTGATGAAACACTCACAAGAGCCACATTACTCACAACAGACTCACATTGGGTTCTAAATTTGTTGTCCTATTTTGGTCAAAGTTAAGGATAGATGTAGAAATAATTGTGGTTTTCCAAAACTTATCTTCACTTGTTTCTTAATTCTCTTACTGAGGAGAAGTTTTTTTTTTTTTTTAAAATTGTATATTTTCAAAAAAATGTGATATCATGCTAACAAGTATTTTTCCCGAGCTCGTATCAAAATATTTGCATCTTGTTTTAGTAGGAGAGAAACCTAAGAAAACACATTTAGTTGCCTTAAGATCTAATTTATTTCGGTTATGATCAAGAATGTGAACAAAACTATTACAACAAAAAACTTTAATCACTAAATGAGTAAAAGATCTGTTGGCAGGAAAATATGATTGTAAAACTTTTAAGGGAGGTTGATAGCATAGTACTTTGTTTGACATGCTATTAATTAAGTATGCAGCATTAAGTATGACCTTTGCTCAAAATCTGTTAGGTACATTCATAGAAAACATGAGAGTTCGAGGTACTTCTAATAAATGTCGATTTTTTCTTTCGGCAATTTCATTTTGTTGGTGTGTATCAATACACGAACTATGGTGGATGATGCCTTGTTCTATAAGAAACTTACGAAGAATATTCTCCTATTATCAGTTCTAAAAACTTGAATTTGATACTGAAATTGAGTTTTGAAGTTAAAATTTTTGAAAGTTTCAACCATCTTATATTTTTCTTTAAAGAGGTAAAAAACCATGTGTTTCTTGTATGATCATCAATAAAAGTAATAAACCATCTAGAGTCAGACAGAGTTCTAACCTTAGACGGTCTCCACATGTTACTATGAATAAGAGAAAAATGTTTAGATGACACGTATGCTAAAGTAGGATAAACAGATCGTCCATATTTAGCAAATTGACAAATATCACATTGAAAGGAACCAATATTTTTATCCTTGAATAAAACAGGAAATAAATGTTTCAAATAACCAAAGTTAAGTTGACCAAGTTTATAGTGCCATAACATAATTTTATTCTGTAAAGATAAAAAACTAGAGGAATATGATTTCTGAACTTGCTTACTCGAAAGGCTAACTGAGGCAAAGTAGTAAAGACCATTGCTTTCTTTAGCATTTTCAATCATGTTCCCCGAGCATTGGTCCTGAAAAACACAATCAGTAGAAACAAATTTTATTAGACAGTTAGAATCATCAATTATTTTCCTAACAGACAATAGGCTACCAGTTAAGTTGGGCACACAAAGAACATTGTTTAAGGTAAGGGAATGAGAGACAATGATAGAACATTTTCCAGCAATTGCAGACATTAAACCATCTACAATTTTGACTTTTTGATTTCCAGAACAAGGGAAATAGCTTGAAAACATATAAGAAAAACCTGTCATATGATCAATGGCCCTCGAATCAATGATCCAGGGGTCGGATTTATTGTGATACAAAACACTTGTTGCATGGGTGCCTTTTTCTGCTAAGGAAGATGATGGATTGAATGAGGTATTAGAAGATTGATGTGACTCCATAACTGATACAATTGGTCTAGGTTTTCCTTGTTGATGAAAGAATTGTCACTATATGACTGAGATGTTACATATAAGGCTTCATATAAGGCTTGAAAGCCTCTTTTGTTGTCGCGAGAGGATTTGTTGGTATGATTGAAGTCAGCAGACTTGCCATGTAACTTCCAACATTTAACTTGAACATGTTTGAGTTATGACAGAACTCGCAAATTGGTCGATCTGAGCACTTAGGATTCCTCTGAGTGGACTTATCTGGCTTAGTGATCATCAAAACAGAGGTTTCTGTTGTAGGAGGGGTTGGTACATGGCCGAGGATCACCAATCGATGACTTTCTCTTTTTAAACTTCAGCTTCACCTCACGAGTGCTTGGAAGAGGATATCGACCAAGTATCCGTCCTCGTACCTCATCCAAGTTCTTGTTTAGGCCAACCAAGAAATCGAATACCCTATTTTTCTCGACTGTTTTTTGAAATAAGGCACTGTCCGTAGCAAAATGTCACTTATAATCAAAGAATAAATCAAACTCTTGACATAGAATTTTGAGATCAGTGTAGTGTTGTGTTACACTCTTCTCCCATTATTTGGTCTTTGTCAATTGAGTCTTGATATCAAATAGCTATCTCGCATTCCCAAAGTTTGAGTAGGTATCCTTTACAGGCATCCAAATATCATTTGTGGTTGGAAGAAAGAGATAAGTTTGAGCAATGTCTGGCTCCATTGAATTCATCAGCCATGACATGACGATTGAGACTATTATACCACAATGAACTTCACTGCAGACTCAGAGAGATACCCAAATTTGTTATTTCCTTGAACGAAGAATTTGACAGACTGAAACCATAAAAAAAAGTTATCCTCATTTAACTTGTGAAATGTAATGGTGAAATTGTGATTAAAATCACTAATGAAGCTGGTGTCTAAATGCATTTCTACCATAGAGAACAAATTGAGACTATTATACCACAATGAACTTCCTTTCACTATTATACCAAACTTTTTTTTTCAGACAAGGAAAAGATGACGAGTAAGAGTGGCAGTGAGGGTTGAACAAAGAGGGGGAGTAGCGTTCTGCTGATCAGAATGTTAAACTTTTACGAACGGCTAAAGACGTCTGGCAAAGGCTTTGCTAAGAGGTTGAATGGAGAATCACCGACGAATAGAAGTTGATTCAACCGACGAACAGAGACGGAACAGAGAATGGATTGAAGCTGAAAATACCATTGATTTGTGCGACGAGGAAAAACAGATTGGAAGCCACACAGATCTACATCGTGGAGCTCGTCGGCAACGAGTTTCCTTCTCAACAACGATGCTTTGGTGCGAGTGATGGAAGTGGCGCGGGTTGGTTTTGAGAAATGCCATGAGAGGCAGACGACGATTTCCTCTTCTACGCTGCCGCAGATAGGTTTCTCCCTTGCTCAGAAATAGCGGCGGCTGCAGATGGGTTTCTCCCTCAGCCGTTCAAATATCGTTGGCCGCCTCTAATACCATATTATGTTTTTAACTATTTATTCATATTAATTAATTAAGAGTATATATACATGAATAAAATTTAATAAAAAAATAAATTAAACTACAGAATAAAATAAATACACAAATAAAGATTCAATTCTAAATTTTATAAATATTAGTAACCAAATAACTATAAATTATCTATATATAGTTTAGTCAGAAACATATCTTAATATTTATTTTTAATTACCTGTTTTTGAGTGGTGCTATTGCAATTTGAAAAAATTTTAGGTCTGATTTCATCTTTTTCTGCGTATCTCTGTGTTTCTGTCATATTTTTTCTTCAAAGTCGATGATTTTTTGGGTTTCTCTAATTTGTAGCGGGATATGCCAACTTGAATATAAGGAATTCAATGCTTCTCACTGTTATAACTTGGTAGAATAAGATTTGTGCACATAATTGTTAATCAAGTGTGGCTTGAATAATTCCCAATATGAACTGAATATATTTCCTAAATTTCTAGATGCCTTTGGAATGTTCAACCTTACTTTCTTTGGCTACAGGCTGAGATCATTCATGGAATTATGCATCTTAATTCCAACGAGTTCAAGAAAAAGTTATCAACCCATGTACAATGTGAGTTTGTCATACTTCTGTTTTCATCTTAACTCTATAAATTACTTGCATTCCCTTTCTTTTACAAATGATTTGGGTGTCTGGGAGAACACATTTGGCAGGTTAAGGAATGCACGATGCTACCTTAAAAACAGTCTTTTAGGGAATCTTAAATACAAATTTGCGACTTACTGGAATATATTGTCAGCCATAATCAACAAATTAGAAAGTTTGTACGCTTGTCTCAACATCATCAATTAGTTATAAAGTGGAATTGCAATTGAGAACAACATATTCTGTTGATATATTCTTTTTATATATTTACTTGATTTATGTCAAAACAAATTTGATTGTCTCTATGATCATATGTTTGAGTTAGTTACTAACCGTAGGTATTTCGTACCAATTCCCTTCTCATGGAATCTCAATTCTCTCTGTTTTGTGATGAAGAACATTTATTTTAATTAAGGATAGACGATGACAAAAAAAAATGTGGATTCCTTCTAAAAGAAGAAACTAATCAATAGCTGTCTTTTTAAAAATAACGACACAATAAGGATAGAATTTCTAATCTTTATTCTGTCTCAAAAATTGGACATGGAAAAACCTAGAATGAATTCATTAGCCACATTATGATTTAAATTGTAGCAAAAAAAGGCATTGATTGTAGGCCATGAAAAAGGTTAGTTATTCATCTTGTTTGGAAAGATGCCTGGCCGATAAAACATTTGGGCATGCATATGCATCTTTGTGTTATATTGTCGGGACCCAAGTGTGGCAGCATTCAACGTTCAACTCTACCATTCCTGGTCCCATGTGTTGTTTACATGCTGTTGTTTAGTGAAAACGTTATATCCTCTTATCCTGAATAAGATATCTGTAAATATTGCCATCAATGAGTCTTAACACTTCTGGGAAAAATTCATATCTCATGCTCAGGGATTTCAGCTGGGAGGATCGCCAGCTTCCTGGAAGTGCTCGGAAGAAGTATTTTCCCATCATATTAGAAGTAGAGATCCTCTTAAACTAGGGTTAGTTTTCCAAGTTTTTTTTTTCAGTTTCTTTTGTAGAGTGTCTCGTAAATGCATCATAATTTCATTTGCTTTATTTTCCAGGTTTCCAAATGTTGCCGCTTTACGATTAGTTCGCCAGCTTTTACTCTGGGATCCGGTGAGTTTTTGGATTGCTTCAGCGTACCATTGTATTAAAAAGAGATTTTAATCAGTAACACGAGTTAAAAATTGCAAATTCATAATAGGTCGCAGGGAGATTTCAACATCATTATTTATTTTTTTCGTACAAATATACAATCCACATTGAAGAGGTTCTAACTGCATATTTATTTTATTATTTCTTAGAATTGTGCGTCCCTTAAACATTTTGAGAAAATTAGGATAAAAGTAGTAGCGTCACTCCTTGTATTGTTTCTTGGTCCCTTTAACATTTTGAGAAAACCTATGGATCACATTGTTCTATGTTTGTGGGAATTCATATGAATTGCAGGAAGATCGACTTAGTGTGGACGAGGCTTTACAGCATCCATATTTCCAACCACTTCCTAATGGATGATTCCTTTTGTGGTTTGTCCTCTGTTTCACTCACACCACTCTTTCATTCACCACCAAGATGCAGTTTCTGGAAATATAATAAGCTTCTTTCTTTCCTTCTTTTTCAAGGAAATCTGCAGATTCCATTTTCAGTATTCCGGAAATTAAAACCAGAGATTCCACTTCAGAAATCTTGTGATTGATGCTGCTGACATTTGACCGATAGATAGCACCCAGATAAGTTGTATATATATAATTTTTTTTGTTTTTGTTTGGAAGAAACCATAATTTTTGTAGAAAGATATAAAATGTATAATTCTCCCAAAACTTAGGACAAGTTGCGTAGATTGTAACTTGTCCCATTCAAACCCAAAGACAGAAATTAATCTCACAAACACTCGTAAATAGCTGTTATGTAATGTTCTTTTCTGAATCACGTAATTCAATCATGTTTAGATCCAAATTGTCTTATATGAGACACAGGCTTTACCCATCGGATAGAGTCGCAAAATACGGCAAAAAAGATTTGAAGTAAATTTCACATGCAAAACCATAGGATGGCATGCTCTTTTAGTTAAATTAAGTGATTTCCGAACAATTTATTCGAGTTTCTTATTCTCCAATAAATAATTTTTTTGAGCAGAAAATTCATATATTAATTTGTCCAAAAATTGTGGTCTCATGGCCTCCCTATTCGAACCAAAAATCATATTTTTCAGTGTTAAAGTGATATAATGAAGAACACCTAAAAGAAGAACTTGTAAGTATAAGTCAATGAATTTAGAATTGTGCCATGCACACCTAATCATGTATTGGATTGCAAACCTCTCCCACCATAATACTGTTTAGTGGTCTCATACGAGAATTCAGCAAATGTCATCCCATCCTTCAACCGTGATCCCAACGGTGGAACTATTTCATAAATTTCATTATGCAGTCTCGAGGTTTCCTCCTTGTCATCGACTTTCTCACCTAACATAGTGTCCCTGACCAAGTCCTCCGATACCGAAAATGATTTGTCCCATGCTGGTTGTAAGAAGACAACAAACGTTTCTCTGCACAAATCTTCTGTTTCGCTCGGTCTACTTACTGAGTGAAGCGTAGATCGAAGCTTCCCTTTCGAAATGATATCAGCCGATTCCCCAACTTGAATGATGAAACTATCAGGTGGAGCATTTACCATTCTTATATTGTTCTTCTGGGCGGATGGATTGAAAATTTGCAGATGTGTGTGGCCGGAGGGTGAGTTGCATTCGCCGGAAAATGACTGGTCTATTGTCGGAGGGCTTCGAGATGGCGAAAGAAACATCGGAGCTGTGAGAATCGTGAAAATACCGTAGTCATAATGCCACTGCTGCCACAGATCGGAATGAGCTTCTATGCTAGCCGCCTTTGATAATCCGTCCTTTTCGCTCGAGTTTGTGCTTCTTTTTGCATTTCTCCTCCGATTTCCAATTTCATTTAGAATCAGTTTATCTACTATCGAGTGGTAGTGTATAAGACGGCCTTTGGCAGTGCCGGATTCCAATAAGCTTTTCTCGAGCTCTTGCCCTCCTATGGCCCTATCACAAATTTGAGCAAGATGGAGTCCAAGATCCATCATCAAAGTTCCAAGTTCTTCAAAATGATTGCCTAGATTCTTAAATTCATCTTCCTCAACTTTCCCACTAGGGCCTTTTTCTGATATTGATTGGTGATCTGTTACGCGAAATTGTCTGATCGGAGAGAAAACCGTGTTTTCCTCAACTCGTGTGCAGTTGAGACTGAGTCTGTAGTTTAGTTGTCTCGCAAAAGAGGAAACATTTCTATCAGGATTCTTCAAAGAAACATCACTACCCAAGTTATGTTCCTGAGAGTTAATTAAACAAGTAGATAAGAAAACGAGAAAGCAAATAGTTAACCCCCTAAACTTTTAATTACGGAACGTAGCCTCCTTAAATCGACATTTCCGCTGTAATTTTCAGCACAAATTGCACAGATCAATCAAGCATTTAATAAAAAAAAATGTCCAGATTTCAGGTTTCAACCATTTCTTTCTTCCGGGTTCTTAAGAAAAAGGGCAGGAGAAGTTTTGATTTCCAATGAGAAGTGCTTTTCTTTACGTGATAAGAGTATTGAAAAATCCATGGACATTATTCTAACAAGCAATTAGACGAAAATTGGACTAAGAATTTGGATAGTAAGAATTGCAATGAAATGTGTTACAGTCAAGTATTGAAAACAGAAGAGAGAAAGAGAGACTAGGAAGGAAACAGACCTTGAGGATGCGTTTACGAGAATCAGGGTTGAGCAAGGTGAGTCTGCGTGCGAGAGGAAGAAGAGATGAGCGGAGGGAGGAATTGGGGACTCCGACGATGGTTATCAATCCGGAGCCATAGGGTCCCAAAGCATCCATGATCGCCGTCGTCATAGATAATACCTTCTCATTCTCTTCACCTGAAAACGAAGAAACATCAGGTGAAGACAGCAACAAGAGATCCGCATAGTGGAGTTCGTATACTCGCACAATCTCCGCTCTCTCTCCTCCATCTCTCATCTCTCTCTCTCTTCCTGCAGCGTCGTCTATCAGAGCCGGGTGCGACGGCGTATAGGGATTCACTGGAATTTGATACGTCGACGTTTAAATGCCGATGGTCCCAAAAAGGCCCAGATTATGCCACCATTTGCCCCTCGGCTCTCGCACACTTGTTTTTGAATAAAAATTGAATTTTTAATTTCTTATTTATGAACTTCAATTAAATATAAGTGATATATTTCGTGAAATTACATTTAATTTTGTAATACTACTGCTACATGTCGGCATCTGTCCAAATTCGCCGCGTCGGGTGAATCATCAAATTCTACAATTGAAGGGTTTTTGCATCAAAGGATGAACTATGACATACTTGGTGTTTACAAAAAGAATAATGTTAATTTTATGAATAATTTTAAATTTAATATTTTACTTCCTCTTAATACAAGGCTAGATAACTAACGTAATTAATATTTTATTATAAATATTTATTATTACTTTTAATTATTACACAAATTAATAAGCGTCAAATTTAGATAATAAACCTAAAATTACTTTTGTGAAAAAGTCTTTTCACTTTTTTATATTGTTGTTTTTGTTTTTATTTTTAGCTCTAATTCTACTTGATATTATTTCCAATAATATTCAATATAGTTCAGAAATTGAAGGCAGACTTGGTAAAAAGTACTATTAGAGGAAATTACTAAGACTCAGAAATTATATAATTGTTATTTTTATTATTTCGTTCCATCTAGCATCAAGTCGTTGTAGTATAGTGGTAAGTATTCCCGCCTGTCACGCGGGTGACCCGGGTTCGATCCCCGGCAACGGCGTTTCTTTTGTTTTGCACCGTTTCTCAAGTAAAACGGTGTCGTTTGCCATTCTTAAATCAAACTTGCAGATATATATAAATAGCTGCCAGCTGACATTTTCCTCATTAAAATTGTTACTACAAGATATTTACTCTGCATAAAAAGAAACATACTTAACCTAACAAAATAATTAATAATGTTTGTTACACTATAACGTAACATTTACGCGAACAATATAAACATTTTTACGAAATTAAATGATAAACATAATTATGCTACTTGAACAAAATCAAAACGAGAGACATTCATTTGTTTCTTTTCTAATTTTAAATATCTCGTTCGTAACATTTATACGAAGGATATAAATATTTTTACGGAATTAGATTATAAAAATAACACTGCTTGAAAAAATCAAAATGAGAGACGTTCATTTGTTCTAGCCGGTGGAGCTGTACTATGTTTCATTTAGAGTTTTGTAATATTTGCAAGTTTGAGTCATAAAACTCGTAGACGTACATCGTAATTTATAATCATATTTTATCATTTGCTCGTGATTTTTGTTGAAATGGCTTTTTTTTACGTTAATTTGTGATTACTTACAATGTGTTCTTACGAAAGCAATCCCTCACTTGGCGTCGTCATCCACCTTACAATGCCATCCGCAGGGCTGCAAGGTTTCTTGCACTCAAGGCTTTATCCCATTTGAAGGACAGCTTGACAAGGTTATGTGGAGGCCATATTATGAGGAATTAACAAGTATTATTCTTGTATTTTGTTTTAAGTTTTCAAAATTTTCCGAATCTTACACATAAAAGGCGAACAACCTCACAGTTCGGACCCAAGTGCTAAACCATAACAATAAATATGGAGAGCATGGGTAAAGTTGATCAACATGGATAATTGTTTTATTGATACATGGTAAGTGCAGAAAAAAAAACTAAGTAAATAAAACCCAGAAAAACCCAAAAAAAAAAAAAAAACTCAAGATTAGAGCAGCTTTCCCCTGTTCGGATGCAGCCTGCAATGTACAGCAGGATCTCAAAAGGTAAACAGATGAGATCCACTCTTCCAAGGAAAATATCATACAGCTATACTAATATTTCACGTACTTATACACTGTCTCATAATTGTCTAATACCTTCTTCAATCTCCCCCAGTTGGAGGATTCAAACAAGCACAAAACATATCTCTCTTAGATTTCGGCCTACCTTTCGACCTGCCATACAGATAATCTCGAAGAAGTACTCTTTGTTTTCGGTCAACAGCTCTGGCTCTGTCCCTCGTTTGGATTTCATCTTCAAGTTTCAGCAATATAAACTGTAGTTTATCCATTTCCAGCTGTAACCGGCCGATTTTTTCGGACCCTTTTCTTGCTTGTTCTGAGATTCTCCGGCTTCTGATCCGGCCAAGTTCGTCTAGGCCCGAGAATGACTTCTGGTAATCGGAGAGAGTATCGTCTTGCACATTCTTCGTTAGTTTCTGGTTTATGTCGAACAGTCTTGTGATGGCCTCCTCGGCTTCTTCGAGTTTCCCTTTCAGAGAATGGTATTCAGAGACTTTTCCTTTTCTGTTTTTCTCTTTGCCCTCAACCTTCCTCTTCAGATCTTGAACTGTGGTTTGAAGGTTCGTCAGTTTGGCTGCATCGGCTTCGAGCCCTTCGATGATCTTCCTCTTTTTCACTTCTGGGTCGGGCTCTGAAAATCTCGACGAGATCTCTAACTTGTCCACACCCAACTCCTTCTCCACCAGCGATTCTGTCGAAGAATGTTTGCTATGCGGCTTCTTGCAGGCTTCGATCAGATGGTAGTCGGCAAGCATATGATCATCAACCTCTGAAGTTTCTCTTCGGCTAATCCCGTGAGAGGAACATTCAGATTTCTCGTCAAGTACGATATCCTTGGTCGAAACTTCATTTGCTGCTTCACTCTCTATCTGCTGTGGAGTTGCAGACCTGCTTACGTCACCAATTTCTTGAGGTAAGGCAACCCCGTATTTCATCTCATCTTTGGCATTTAACTTTTCCTTCGTCGATAACTTCTCAGCTTCGATCACTGCCAGTTCAATAGCTAGAAGCCTTTGTAATAAGCCTTGCAATTCATACGATCCAGACTGTAACGAGGAAATTCGATCATCGTATTTCTGCGCACAGCTTTCAGAAGGATCGCCTTTTTCCAAATCAGAATCCTGTAAAGCCAAATATAAGCCATGAATGACCGGTATTACAATAGTTCTTGACGTTGGTTTACTATTTTTTTTTAAGTATGTACAAACAGTCCTACGAAGAACAAAAATAGAAACTTGTCTAGACAAGTAATAATGATAATCCTAGGAAAAAGCAAAAAAGAAACTCCTCTAGCATACGTATATTATTGACCGTGTCTTTTTTGACAAAAAGTAAGTATTGAAAATTATGTGAGAAATATGCAGGAAAAACATATTTACCTTTGCCTCTCGCTTGTCTGCCATTTTATATTTAATCGTATGCTCCTCCAGTGCAGTGATCGAATCATTCAAAGATTTGATCGCCGGAATGTACGACCCTAGCTCAATATTTAGTCTTTCGATTTCTTCTTCTAACGAGTTTCTCCTTTCTGCATGAATTTCCACCTCTTTCTCTTTGGAATCCCACTTCTCTTGAAGGCTCTCGAATGCTTCGGCGAATTCATGAATTTTCTCAGCAAATAACACTTCTCGAACAGCAGATACCTGTAGCTCACTCAGAAATTCAGTAGCCTGAGTTTCCCATAATTGAACCTCACTTTTGTTTTTCTCCAGTTCATCACTTAAAGTTTCATTTTTAATTTTTTTCTGCTCAATTTCTTCCTGCAAATTTTGAACTTCCCCTTCCAGATTATGTTTCATCTCGCCAAGGAAGAGGGTCTCCTTCACCAAACGGTCGTTGTCATCGGAGAGTTTAAGCATCTTCTTCCCCTGATCTTCTTGGATCTCCATAAACTCGTTATTCTTTGCTTTAAGTTGGTCGAACATATTATGCAATTCTGTCTTCTCCTTCTCCATCAAAACTTGCCTTTCTTCCGCTTTGTGTAATCCTTTCAGCAACTTCTCCAGTGACTTCTCGAGTTCTAAGTTTTCTGTTTGAAAACAACCTAATTTATCCTCCAAATTTCTTACATTCTCTTCGAGTTTGCCATTCATGAAGCGAAGCTTATCCAGATTATCACCCAGATCCTTCAGTTCCTCGCATTTTTCGGAGATGATTTCTCTGAAAATGAGTGAAAGCTGAGTTTGATAGGTCAGTTCAGACATCATATAAAAATTCTCCTCTTTCAAATGTCGAACTTCTTTTGCTAAGAGACAGTTCTCATCTAGAGCCTTGAAATTCTCTGCTTGCAGATTCTGGAGCTCCTCTTCCAAATTGTGCAGCTTTCTGCTCAGATTTTCCATTTCTGAAATTAAGCTTTCTTCTTTGATCTCTCCCTTAGCCACTTTCGACCTCAGTTCTTCGTTCATCTCTGAAACTTTTCGAAATACTTCGTTCTGCGTCCTTAGCTCTCGATCAAGTGTATTTCGTTCTGCCATAATAGATCCAGCTTCCAACCTAAGTTGCTCCAGCAGTTCTTCAATAACAAATTTTTCGATCGTTAATCGATACTTTTCGTCGCAAAGATCGAGGAGAGAACTTTCCATGTCCTGAAGTCCCGATCTGAGCATTGTAATTGTCTCAGCCAATGTTTTAGCCAACAAATCCTTTTCAAAGTTTCCACGTTCTAACTCAGAAATCGATTTATCTGATTGGATTGACGCCTCCAAGAGTTCTTGACGCTCTAACTGAAGGGCTAAACTCTTTTCTTCCATGTCTTGCAGGGACTTTTGTAGTATGAATATCTCCATGTGGGAATTTATAGCTCTGTTGAGTTCTTCTTCATACTGATTTTTCCAGTCCTGGCCTTCCTCTTGTAGAAAACGGTTCTGCAGTTCCAAATCAGCTAAACGTGTTTTGCTCAGCTCTGCAAAATTAGCATGTTCTTGCATTTTAGAATCTAACAAAGATTGCAGAGATTCTATGTCTCGAAAGGAAGATTCTTTTTCTCCAACCAGGACCGAATGCCTTCCTTCTAATTCTGCAAATCTTTCCTTCGCATCTTTCAGCAATTTCTGAGAGGTCTCGAGCTCAGTCTGTACGTTTTCTCTCTCGGTAATTAGGCCAGACTTCTCCGTATCGAGCAACAAGCATAAATCCTGTAAGCTCTTTGCTTTTGTCCTGAATTCTTCGAGTTCGGCATTTGCATCAGACAAGGAATTCTCCAGAAACATACTTTTGTTCGTCAGTTTCTCCAAATCCTCAGTTGTTGTCTGTAAATGAGATGTCAGGATGTCCTTCTCAGCAACAAGAGTGGCTTTCTCTTCCATCAGAAACTGACAGGACCCTTCTAACAATGTTACCTTCTCTCTCAGTTCTTCGATTTCGACATTCATGTCTGAGATGGTGTTCTCCAAGAAGACAACTTTATCCAGAAGTTCCTTCATGACAGTCAACTTTTGCAGTAAACCCTCTTTTTCACTTCTCTCCTCCTCAAAATTTGCTTTCAGGGTTTTGTTCTCAGCCTGCAGCTCCTTCACAGATGATTCGAAGCAATCCGGCTCGTAGCCAACAGCCTCCACCTGCTTGATCATAGCCCCATTTTTCTTGTTCAAATCATTGATTTCTTCTTTGAGACAATAAATCTCTTGCTGAAGAGCATTTCTCTCGTTCACCCGAAGTTCAACTTCAGCCTCGATGTTTCCTATCGTCACCTTTAACCTCGAGATTTCATCTTGCAGATTTTTTATCGACAGAGCAGACGATAATTTAAGCTCGTTCAAAGCCATGTTCTGTCCCATCACTTTCTGGACCTGATCGTCTAAACTTTGATTATGACTTTCCAAGTTCTTCAAAGTTTGATCTCTATTCTGAATCTCTGCTCCTAACAATTTCAGTTCTTCCTTGGATTTCAAATGCAAATGCTGCAAAGTCTGGAAGGCAGTTTCGGCCTCTACAAAACGGGAGTGTTCTTCTTGCATTCCGCTCCAGAGTCTTCCTAACTCCTGCTGTTTCTCTGTGAGTGCTTGATTTTGCTGACCCATCTTCAACATCAGAGAATCTAACTCGGACTGAAGAGTCTGATTTGATCTTTCCAACAAAAGACACTTCTCTTCAGCACCCTTTATCTTCGTAATCCCATTATCAATCTCAAGCTGCAGCCTTTCCGCCTCCTCCTTGGAATAATTGATTGTAAGTTCAAGGCTGGCAATCTTCTCCATGCACTCATGATACTTGAGGGCTTCAGCTTCATTTTCTTCTTTAAGTTTCTTCAGAGCTTCCCTTAGTGTTATTAACTCACTTTCTGCTTTATCGGCTTTCTCATTATACTTCCGAGCATCCTCTTCAGCCTGAGAAAGCTTTTTTTCCAGATTTGATATCTTTTCGAGGCACTGTTGATGTCGACCAAGTGCTGCTTCTTTTTCAGCTTCAACTCGAGAAAGTTCTTGCTTCAAATCTTCGACTTCGGTTTCAGCTTTGTTAGCACGTTCTGAGAGTTTGACGCCGGCATTTTCGACACGAGAGATTTCGCTCTCGAGATTAGACATTTTGTCCAAACTTTGCTGGTATCGAAGAAGACTTGTCTTGCATTCAATCTCGAGTTTTTCTAGTGATTCCTTCAAGACTTTAACTTCGTCTTCGGCTTTTCTGGCTCTATCGTTGAGTTTACTGGATGACTCTTGTTCATTTGAGACTTCTAATTCTAGCTTTGATATCCTCTCGAGGCTCTCCCGATATTGCACCAGACTTGTCTCTTTTTCAGCTTCTAATTTGGCTAGAACTTTCTTCAAGGAACTAATCTCCGAATCGTCTTTTTCGACTCTATCATGGCTTCCATTGTTCTGTTCTTTCTCCACTGCATCTTGAAAATTGAGGCCTTTTCTTGCTCTTCCTTCTCCAAACTTGGTCTGGCCTTCTCCTGACCCGAACAACTCGTCAAAGTGCTTTGATCCTTTCCTCCTTGTCAAAGAATCAGACTCTTCCAAATAATTCATCTCCGGAGTTCTAGGATCGGAATCAGAAGGAGAATCATTGAGTGGGACTTGGTTCGGAAAGGCTTCTGCCATGGTCCGATGAGCCTGTCGGAGAACCCCAGTCGCGTGGTCGTACCTCTCAGCCAACGCACGATACGCTCGATAAAACTCTTCGACCAGTTTCATCAGCTCCGGCCGTTTTTTATAGTACATTTCCGCCTTCTTCGCCAAGGAATCTCCATCTTCTTCAAGAAGCTTGATCATAAGTTTTACTTTGACATCCATATCTGTTCAACCAAAAACGGTTATTTGATTGAAGGAATTAGACATTATCGGCGAGAAATTAGAAGCTCAAAACCAATTTGCTGTTTTTATAATTGTTTACTCCAATAATATATTGAAACCTCTGCAACCGAAATACCGAAAAAAAAGTTCTATAAATCCTAGGAGGGAGAGAAAGATATACCTGTGAGATTTTCCTGAAGCCATTTGGAATTTTTCGGGCTTATATGGCTATCCCACCACCATGAATACATTCGCTTATAATTTCCACGAGAAGCCGCAGCCATGACTGCCACTGCCGGCCAAAACCACCACCACCACCACTTTCTATTCTAATCTTGTATGAGTGTGATCCTGTGTTGAATAATAAATTCAGAAAATTAGATCCAACTCAGAATCAGAGATCAATCAACGGAATAATGAGTAGAATTTTATATGACAAATGAAAAGAAGATCAACCCTAGTTCAAACTTCCACTGTAAATTACAAACTGCTTTAAAATTTCTAAATCTGAGCAAAGAAATAAAACCAGCAGACAGCAGAAACAAAAGTCAGACACTAATCAAACTTCGACAAAATCAGAAAGATCGTGTAAATCAGCAAATAAACTCATAATCTCTCTGATCGCCTACATACCAACGAAAGATTAAGCCTAGTCTGCAAGGTTTTTTGACTATAAACACAGATTTTAGAAAATAAAAAATACCCATCAACTGAAATCGAGAAAAAATAAAGGTGATCGGCAAGAGATCAAACCAGTAAAAAGGAAGCAAAAACATCAACAGTAACTGATGTTTCAGACGCCAGAAAGCTTACCAAATGAAAAAGAGAAGAAGAGCTTTCGGGTGTTGATCAGCAGCTACAACTCCAACAGCTTCAGCTGCTTTCCATTTCGTCTTCTCACCCCATCGTAGATCTCTCTCTCTCTCTCTCTCTCTCTCTCTCTCTCTGCGTTGCTTTTATGCAGTAGTCAAAGAAAAAGCCAGATCATGAACAATATTACTGTGTGAATCCGTTGAATCTTAGACGTATAATACATGAATTTTATATGATTTTACTTTAATTTCTGACGCCATTACTGCCGTCGGTTTCTAATTTCCAAAAATAATTCCTTCATTTTTGCAGTTTCTTGTTTCAGAGTAATTTCAACTGGATTTTTCATTATTAATTATTAAAAATTTCAAATTTAACTTCTTCCTATACATAGCACAAGCAGACATAATTACTTGATAAAGTGTTTTTGTCAGATTTGCTAATTTTATTGGCGTAAAAGCAAATACAACATTGAGTCAGACATGAACCTCTTCTGAGTTGACTAGGTTTTCCTCCTCCGTTGTTGGTTCTACCTTTGAATTTTAGTTATTGTTTTATATTTTGGATTTAATCGTCAACCAAAATATATTTCTAATTTCTAATTTATAATTTTGATTTTATTTTTTTTAATTATTACTGCAGTTTAAAACCTCAACTTTGCCACCATTTTAAATTTTAACGAGAATAACCCTAAGTTATCTCTTAAATTTTATAATATAATCTCACATTTTATTGTATTTTTATATGTGTAATTTGTTAGTATAATTGGTTCATCGGTTGGGCAAGGAAGTTGAGTTGATATAAGCAAGCAACAAAACGTACGATTTTTCCGATCTAAATAAAGCAGGTTTTACATCAACAGAAGAAAATATACTTAGATTAGCTATCTAATTTCGTGTTCTTTCTCTCATAATAATAAAATAACTGATGATAAATCTTCGTGATTATATTCTTTATTACGGATCATAATGTTTTATTTATGTATCAGTGAGAAGTACATTAACATAAATACGACAGTAAGAATAAATAAGATGAAAGTATGTAAATTATAAAACTCAAATTAAAGTAGATTGTCCAACAGAAACACAAGCACTTTCACATAATAACTCTATCAAGTGAGCTCTTATTAAATACACTTGTTACAATATTTATAGTACAATAATCAATTTGGTCCCAAAGTAAAAAATAACTCGTTACACCGGAGGATGTGGTCAATATAGCCGGAATCACTCTCGTATCAACTCTTTCTTAAAAATTCGCTAAATCAGAAGTTGAGTAGGAAGTTTTTTATAATACGAGAAAAGAAGCAAGTTATAACTATTTATATAAAGTCATAGTTATTTAATTAATTAATGAATAAGACGCCGTGAATTAATATATTTATTTTTAATTTTAAATAAAATATAAATAATTAAAAAAAAAACAGGGTATTATCACGGAAAGAAAAGTAAAAGCTGAAAAAATATTATAACGTTTTAATCATGACAACTTTCGTAATTTAAGAGTACTCAAAAGGGTGAATCCGTAATTCAGGAGCAAGAATTTGAGAAAGCGTGGTTGAAACGACGTCACTTTCAAATAAAGCAAAGGAGGGCGTCAAGGGCGGTGGGCGTGGTCGGTCATTATTCGTCGTATCGTTAAGAAACGTCTTCCCTCATTGGTCCACGTGTAAGTAAAGAATCATTCCCGTCTGTTACTAGTTTAATTTATAATAATACCGACTTGTCATCCCTCATTGGTCCACGTGTAAGCCAAGAATCATTCGCGCCTATTATTAATTTAATTTAGTTAATTTACAAGAACACCAACTTGGACAGGAAGAAAATATATTAGGCACCACGTATGTACTAATTTTCAATCTCACAATTAATAAACACTATTAACTTCTAGAAAGAAGCTTTTGTAAGTTAATTAGTGTACAATTAAAAATAATCAAATTATGTAATTGATTTTATTTTATTCAAACAATAACTAAAATTCTCTAATGATAACTAAAAAAAAATTATTAAGTGGGTTTACCAATTTTACAATTAATATTTTATTTTAATTAGCTTTAATTAATTTTCATGCAACAGTCAATTAATTATTTGGTAAAATCAAACCCTTGTTTTAAAATAGTTTTTGTAGCTAAAATAATTTAGAAAAATAGTAAAAAAAACAAAAAAAATAATATTTATTTGGTGGTATAATAAGTATTCCTATAAATAAATGTTATAAATGAGAGTGGAGATAGGAGGAGATAAAATAAAGAAAAGGAGGAGGCTGCAGACTCATCCTTTTTGGAGTTTAGTTGCATAAACATGTGGAAACAGATTGGAATATTGGACTGAACAGACAGCTTGAGCGATTGAATTATTGTTGAAGAGATAAGAAGGTTGGAAATTTTATAAGTGTATTGTTTGGTGTAAAGTAAGAGAGAGGAGAGAGAGAGATGAATTGAAGACTGCAGTCTAGGGTTCTTCCTCAGTTTGGCTGCTTTGAATGGTGGATTCAATGGAAGACATTCAGAGTGGTAGATCTTCTGCAGAGACTAATGGGTTTCTCTGTAAATTTACAGAGAGAGAGAGAGAGAGAGAGAGAGAGAGAGAGAGATAAGACAACTGATGAAGTTGATCCATTGATAACTGAGGGTCACTTTTGTAATTCTACTAGGCTTATAACTAATAGTAGCTTAGTTCCATTACCCATAAATTATGTTGCTAATTACTGATTAAAGTCTCTAATGAAATAGCCGTTAGCTGGAGCTGCTGACACGATGGCTTTAACAAACTTGCCTACACAACCCATTAGCCATTATTACAATGGCCAACTTAGGACGTGTTTGGTAGGGCAAGTCCTAACCAAGATCCAACCGAGTCACTCGAGCGTGAATGAAAAATATTTAATTTTTCCATTGTATTCGTCTGTTCAATCATTATTTTCTTTTTCCGTTATCGTTATCGAATATCGACCCTGATTTTTGTTTAGGGAGAAAACGCGGTTATGCCGACAACAAGAGGAGAGACACAATGAAATTTCGTGTTTTATCGAATTTGTTTGGGGTATCAAATAAACGAAGATGGTAAGCCCACCAAACCTCCACGTTATGGTCCATGGCTTTAATCACATAAATGAGTAGGCATAATAACCAGTTGCTTAAAGTGAGAGAGCAAGGCAGAGGACCATCAAGTGCCAGCTTTAATTTCCAACTCAGCTAGTAGTTATTGATTCCATTTTGTGTTGATTTTTAGGTTTGACTCCTGTTGCGATTTCAAGAGGAGGCTGTAAAAAATGCTGGAGATGGAGAACAGAAAAGGAAGAAGAGAAGTGGCAGCATAATAATAATTTGTCTGTGTGTTTTTCCAAGTGTAGAGTTTGCGTATACAAATCAAAGAGACAACAATAATGAATGAAAAGACAATAACCTACTATTATAACTTGATTAAATTATAGTGGAACTAGAAATGAATAATGAATTGTGTATGCTGATACCCCTCCTCAAGATAAAGGCCGTAAATTGAAGATCTTGGATAAGAAAATATTGAACGTCACCGGTGGGAGAGATTTAGTAAGCGCATCAGGAAGTTGATTCTTTGAATGAGTGAATTTGACTTCCAACTGCTTTTGATGAACTTATTGCCGGATGAAATAAAAATCAATCTCAACATGTTTCGATTTTGAGTACAAGACTGGATTGGAAGCAAGATAGGTGGCACTCAAGTTGTCACAAAGTATGAGAGGTATTGCGGGAGAGTGAATACCTAGTTCCTTCAATAGTGATTGTAACCATAGAACTTCGACCGCACTATTAGCAACATTGCGATACTCTGATTTCATGGAGGATCGTGAGACAACCTTTTGTTTGGTGGAAGACCAGAAGACAAGGTTTGAGTCGAGAAAGACATAGAAACCACTGATGCTCTTTTTGTCATCTAGGCACGAGGACCAGTCAGCATCTGTATAACATGTCAAAGCAAAAAACGTAGATGAAATGAAGGAAATGCCTAGTGATGAGGTACGTTTAAAGTATCGCAAAATTCTTTTAACAACTTGCTAGTGAGTGTCAGAGGGAGTATGCATAAACTGGGAGACCTTGTTGACGACAAATGTAATATCAGGTCGCACAAGACAACAATACTGAAGATCGCCAATTATACTTTGGTATAGAAAGGCATCACGTAGAAGGGTCCTTGTGTGTATGGATAACACAGGTCCAACCACCATGGGAGTAGGAACTAGTTTGCACGAACTCATATTCACCCTGTGAGTCATACCAGTAGGTGTTTGAGTTATTGAAATATAGAGAAAATATGATAGTAGTCAAAGATCTCGAACTTAAAACTGAGAATGCAGGTATGTCAAGAGCTGGTCTAATAAGGCAACATAATCATCTGTCAAAATAATGTTGTCCACGTACCCAAGTATAATAAGAATGGATGATAATGTACAACGAATAAATAGTGATGAGTCGGACTTTGATGTTGAAAAATTTCAATCAATTAATGCGGTGTATAACTTGATATACTAAGCTCTTGAAGATTGCTTGAAACCATAGAGGGATTTATGTAAAAAACATACAGCCGACGAATGAACTGTGTCAATAAAGCCGGGAGGTTGTTGCGTGTAAACTTACTCTGTCAAGTCTCCATGTAAGAACGCATTGCTGATATCTAGCTGTGTGATAATCCAAACAAGAAGATACAGCTAAGGAGAGCACTATCTGAACAGAGGTTGGTTTGACCACCGGACTAAAAGTCTCATCATAATCAATACCTTCTGTCTGGTCATAATCTTTGGCCACGAGACAAGCCTTGTACTGAGAAACTGTGCCAACAGAGTTTGGCTTAATTTTGTAAACCCACTTGCAGTCAATCATTTTTGCGCCTCTCAAAAAAGGAACTAATGACCAAGTATTGGTTTCTGTGAGGGCATATATTTCCTCTTTCATGGCAGTGAGCCATTGAGGACATCTGGCAGTTTGGCTAAACGTTTTGGGTTCAAGAGCATGCTCAATGAGGAAAGCCTTTAGTTTGAACACACCGGCTTTTGCTCTAGTTGTTATCGGATGGTTATTTTGTACCGGTGGGTTAGGCATTTGAGTAGACATTGTTTCAGCCAGTGTTGGAGGGTGCAGGGAGTTGGAGGGTGCAAGGAGGGAATAGTGGTCCAAATTGGAGGGAGAAGGCACGAGTATGAGAGGAAGGTGAGAAAGGGGAGCAGGTTGAGTTCAAGTAGATTGATGATAAAGTATCCTAAGGAATAGGAAGTGCGAAGGGGGAAGGTTTGGAGATAGGTTGTTTGGAAGTAGAGAACATGAATTGAGACTCGACAAATGTCGCATGTCAAGAGATATAAATTTTGTAAGAGAAATGATCAAGACAGAAGTAGCCTTTGTGATGGGGACTGGGGCTTAGGAAGACATATAGAAGAGAAAGATATTGATATTTGGGTAGATTAAACAACCGCAGAAGGAAAAAGCAGAGACAACCAAAGACACGAAGAGAAGCGTAGTCCAGAAAAGGTGACCTATTATGGAGGACGGGGGTGGAGAGTAAATTTATCAAGGTGGTTGCAGTGGTAAAAGCATAAGTCCAAAAATGATGAGGGACTGAGGAATGAAAGAGTAAAGCGATGCCAGTTTCAACAACATGTCGATTTTTCCGTTCTACCCTATCATTTAGATTCAATGCTGAATGCAAAAGAATTTAAGCAAATGGGTGAGGGACTGGAATTTGCCACCCCAGTCCGATTTGACAGTTTTAATTTTAGTACTGAATTGAGTATTAACAAATTGATAGAAACTCACAAATGTATAATAAACTTCACTTTTTAATTTTAGAGCAAAGATCCAAGTGAAACAGATACAATCGTCCACAAATAAGACAAAATATCGTGCATCGGTAATGAATGTTATCAGGGATTGACCCCAAACATTAATATGAACAATATCGAAAGAAAATTAAGCATGAGATTGAGAAATTAGAAACAGTAATTGATGACTTTTGCTCATTTGGCAAGGAGTACAAAATTGATACACAACATTAGTTCAATTTAAATTACACGATTTTAGAACTTGTTGCAATATAGGAAAGGAAGAATGATCCAAACGAAAATGTAAAAAGTTGTCCAGAACAGAGGCTGAAGTAGCAAGCGACAAAATCAGAACTGCCGACAACGTGTGATGATGCCAAACCATAGGTGACAAAATCGAACTGGGCGAGGGCGTGTGATAGAGGTCGTTATTAAGGGAGCCACAAAGCAGAATCTAATGAGTATTTTGATCCTTGAAAAAAAAAAACTAATTGGATGAAATTTAACGAAAATTGAATTTTGTTGGCATAATTTTGAGACACTTAACAGATTATGAGTGAGGTGTGGAGTGTGATACACATTGTGTAGATGTAGAGATCGGTCGATGGCAAGAAAAAGAGCAGAATCAAATTGACAGAGAAAGAAAATTACCTTGTGATGTGGCTACTTGGGAAGGGGGAGAGATTAGTCCGAGTAGGCTTCTTTTTAGTTTTTAAGCTTGACTTTCGTCGAAGGGATAATGATGTAATAATTTAAATTCTAATACGGGTACTCAAATTTGTTAAACACACTCTCATTTGTAGTGATGTAATACGGCCCAAGCCTATGGAGCCAAATAGCCAATTGATTTTTATTTATTTTAATTTCTTAGTCTGTTACATTAAGATCTATATCGCAACTTCGATCACGTATTTTATTTTTTTATGACAAGTGTAAATCCTTCATATTATAACTATTAATACAACAAAAAGTTGCTTGGACGAATAATCCCAAGTTTTATTTGTCCAAATGCAATGAAGCGTTTTGTTCCTGGGCTGGGCTGGGCTCGAAAATAAAATCTGCATTAAATAAATTGAGAAATAAAGACAAAATAAATGAAAAAACAACGATGACGTGGCTGAGATTGGAAATAATCTGACACGCAAGGGCCAAATCATATCTATATCCCATTTCAGTGTTCATCTCTAGCTAGCCACCAGCCAATCTTAATTTGCCACATCATGTATATTTTTTGTTTTTTCTCTTTATGCCCCTGATTTATGAGCTACAGTGACCGAAATCTCCCCAGTTTTGTTTCCGTTTTACGAATCGCCGTCCGTTATAAATTAAGCGGGAGCGGGCTTCACTCTGACTGAGCTTCTAACAATGGCGTCAATGGCTTCCATGATCTTCCGTCGAAGGGATTCGAATAAACCGTACTTTCTTTTTGTCAGGGGTCTATCCCAATCTGCTCCGCAGACGGATTCTACCCGGCGTATTGAGAAAATTTTGGTGGCGAACCGCGGGGAAATAGCTTGTAGAATCATGAGGACGGCCAAGCGGTTAGGGATTCGAACCGTCGCTGTTTTTAGTGATGTTGATAGAGATTCGTTGCACGTTAATTCAGCTGATGAGGCGGTGCATATTGGCCTTCCTCCGGCACGGTTGAGTTACCTCAACGGCTTATCCATTGTTGAGGCTGCGATTCGGACTGGTGCACAAGTATGAACTGTAAATTATGTCTGTTTGATTCTTGTAGTTGTAGTTAATGGAAAGTGGTAGTTGTACAATATGAGCTTAATTATTTATTTACAAATATTTGCTTCTAGCTAACTTATGCATCTCCAATTTCCATGTCTGCTTAACATTTTCTGACTAATCGCGTTTTTCTTATTTAATCGTGTTTGTGAATTGCTTCTATCTGACCTAAGCATCTCCAAATTTCATTTCTGCTTATTATATGTCAACTAAGTGCATTTTCTTATTTAATTGTGTGCGCCTGCAGTTTAGTGCACTCCGAAATTGTAATTGAACTGTATTAATCCATCCAAAGAAATAATGCTGGAGCTGATTTAAGCAGAGGCCTAAATTTCACGAGTTTATTACTTAATTGATATTTGTTCAAGGTGATTGCATTTGTATTCAATGATGGGTCGTATTTATGCTTGCTAATAGCGGGGATGATTTCCTTCTTTCTGACTTTCTAAGTTAATCATAAGCTGGATAGATTCTTTGGTAAATATAGTTATTGTTTTATTTTAGACATGCATGGGCAAGGTTTTCACCGGGAGTACCTTTTTGATAATCAGGCTATCCACCCTGGTTATGGCTTTTTATCAGAAAGTGCTGATTTTGCTCAACTTTGTGAAGACAAAGGCCTTACATTTATTGGTCCTCCAGTCTCTGCTATTCGAGATATGGGTGATAAGAGGTAAGATTGGTGGATTGTGACACCATATATTGATGCGTTCGGTTTCATATCGAACCAACTAATTGAATTATATCGAGGGACCAGACTTGCGAAATATTCATCAATTGTTTATTCTCTATTTTGATTTTAGTAATGTAATAACATTATTGATCAAATGAAGTTACTTGTCAGACCAAATTATTCATATTCAATAATGTTATACCTAATTTTTCAGTGCATCAAAGAGAATAATGGGTGCTGCTGGGGTACCACTTGTTCCTGGATATCATGGAAGGGAACAAGATATAGATCGTATGAAATTAGAAGCAGACAAGATTGGATATCCAATATTAATAAAGCCAACTCATGGAGGTGGAGGAAAGGTAGAAAATATAGGGCATCCATAATAGAATTTTCTCTGTTTCATGTTATTAGCATTTCACTATCACTAGTAACTAAACAAATGATAGAGCAAATGAAGTGATGATTGGAGATTTTTTTGTGAAGTCGGTATACCAGTCTTTGATAATTGATGTACAAATACCTGGGATGTGTACTTCATGCTCTGTAATTTGAATGGTAATGATCTTTTAACGACATCCTTTTTTTTGTGGCTTTCATCATTGAATATTTACTGGCACTTTTGAGTTGTAAGAAAACTTTAAATAGTTCGTTTTTAGATCATGAAATTGGATGGTTAAAAAGTGCAAGTTTTTACCAAAGCACGACCACATTTAAAGTATATCTGACAATCTTAAAGGAAAAAAAATTTGTTTCTTTATCTTGCCTGATATATCTAATTGTTGAGCTGAAGTTACTACATTGAAGATGTTTTTAGGGAATGAGGATTGTACGTAGCTCAGATGAATTTGTGGACTCTTTCATGGGAGCTCAACGAGAGGCTGCGGCTTCTTTTGGCATAAGTACAATATTGCTTGAGAAATATATAACTCGGCCAAGGCATATAGAAGTTCAGGTACTGTTTTTTGTTGTAATATTTGCGTTGAAACTCACTTCTTGGCTATTTCGTTTAATATGAAAATAGTATAGATGTCATTGCCAAAATTAGCTTCATGTACCTTCACATGGTTGAAAGATAGTATTAGCAGATCTAGAATTCCTGGTATTTGAAGTTGCTCATATCTTGGTTGTGTTGTACTATTTGAAGTTGTAGATTTTTGGCGACAAATATGGTAACATTCTACATTTGTACGAAAGGGATTGCAGTGTGCAGAGAAGACACCAGAAGATTATTGAAGAAGCTCCAGCGGTAAATATCTTTCCTCATTTATTAAGTCAGAACTTCCCATGGTAATTTTTCTATGACTATAACAGCCTATCTATTGGTGCAGCCAAATGTTCTGGATGATTTTCGTCTTCATTTGGGTCAAGCTGCTGTTTCTGCAGCTAAGGTGAAGTCTGCTTAATTCTCATTACTGAATTACCTTGTACTTGTAGCTAATTATCCAATTATCATATCCTACACCTGATCGCCTCTTGGATCTTTTTGGATAAGTGCTCTCTAAGTTTGGTTGTATGGCTCATCATTTAGGCTCATCTTGAATCCAAGATCCGCCAATTAGATATAGTAGATTGACATTGTAACGGATGCAAAAGTTTTCCATTTCATGTTTTTATCTAGTAAGTTTCTCCTTTTGTGACTGATATAAAGTTAACTAGTGCAAGTATTTCTAGAGATTGAACTTTGTTGAGCTTTATTTGGCCCCTTTCTTTTGATTGGTTTTTCCAATAAATATACTGGCATTTGAGTAGTTAGTGTAGTTTATGTTGTAGCATTTTAATTCTTCAAGAACAGATTCTTCTGGTTAAAAATTCTGTTCTGTTATGGATAGTTGTCGAGAAGAATGCAATACTTATAAACTCACAGAATTATTCGAATAACCTTGGAACATTTAAGTCAAGTTTGTGGGACGGTTGAATGGAAGTTTTAAAATTAATTGTGTGAAGTTTTAGTCTCTGTCAGAGAGGTGTACTTTACTGTTTACTAATTCAGGTCGAGTTCAGGATTGTCAGTGCCAGACAACTGTATTGAAGCTTCTGTTGGCGTTGTTTATTATATCAAACTGAATTCTACCTAATAATCTGAATTATCATCTCTACTATATGCTGTAATCTACTAAATGCTTTTCCTTGCCACATGTCTCAAGTTCACTGCAAAAATTCCAAAACTGGATAGTTACTATTCATGGAAGTAACAGTATTATCTTCTATTTACATCATGCCAATTCTTTTCTTTTTTTTTCCATAGGTTATTTTGTTTAATGCTCTAGTTTTTTGTTCTTTTGCTTTCTTGCTGATCAATTTATGGTTCTCTGATGTGAATCTCCTTTCTGCTACATAAAGGCAGTTGGGTACCACAATGCTGGCACTGTGGAGTTTATAGTTGATACTGTATCTGGTCAATTTTATTTCATGGAGATGAACACCCGCCTTCAGGTCTTTCCTATTATAATGTACTTTATAACTGATAAGATTATTTGACATCGTAGATAGTGACTTCGGTTCATGTATGCAGGTTGAGCATCCTGTGACAGAGATGATTGTTGGTCAAGATCTTGTAGAGTGGCAAATCCGCGTTGCTAATGGGGAACCTCTTCCCTTGATTCAGTCGCAAGTGCCTTTCTTAGGTGATTTCTTTCTCCTTTCAAGAAAAAGAGCCATATATCATACCGTGGATGAAGATGTTACCCCAGATAAAATTTGCTAGGATTTACTTGATGGTTCATTCTTTCTTATATATTTATGTACTAATTTTTCAATGCACTTCTACAACCTTGTTCAACATGGATGGAGCTGCAGTCAATCCTTTTTTCCTTGTCTTCTAAATATTATTATTATTATCATTATATATATATATTTTAAATTAAGTTGATTGAATTGTATAATTATTATCCCTTGAGAGATGCCATTTTCTTTTCTAACAGGCCATGCTTTTGAAGCCCGAATATATGCTGAAAATGTGTCAAAAGGATTTCTTCCAGCCACTGGCGTTCTTCACCATTATCGGCCTGTTCCTGAATCTCAATCTAGTTAGTTGCTCTTTGCTTCCTGCATTATTTGTAACATTACAATGCCTACATAGTTTATTTTGATGTTTCCTCTACGTAAATATGTCATTTTTTGAAGCAGTTCGTGTTGAGACTGGAGTTGAACAAGGAAATGAAGTTAGCATGCACTATGATCCTATGATTGCAAAGCTGGTTGTTTGGGGGGAAAACCGTGCTGCAGCCCTAGTGAAGCTGAAGGATTGCTTATCCAAGTTTAAGGTGAGATAATTGGGAATAGAACAAAATTTTATTGTTGGCGTGCAACGTGGTTTTACGTGACATAAGATGGAGAACATGGTTTTATATAATCCAACATGTTCCAACATGATTTTATATAAACTGGAAACGTTTTGAGTGAACAGATTATAAGATAGCGAAGGCAGCTTGTAATCTTATAATTTGATTTTGCATTCCTTATTGTATCAAATAAATATGACAGATACTACATAAGCTGTCAAAACATAAACGCTTTCATATATATGTTGTGCTTGTGGATAATTCTAGATCATAGAAGGTCTGAGTCCTGCTTCCATTTATAGAGTCTCTGCTTTGATGGTGGTTTCAAGATATCATTGAGTGGATTATTTAATTTCTTCATAGATGACCTCGTTTGCTCAAAATTACATCATCTCTATTGTTTTGTTTTACAGGTTGCAGGTTTGCCAACCAACATCAACTTCCTTCAAAAGCTTGCTAACCACTGGGCATTTGAGAATGGAAATGTAGAAACCCATTTTATTGACCGCTTTAAAGATGACCTCTTTGTTGATCCTTCTAATTCAACATTAGCTAAAGAAGCTTATGATGCTGCTACACTTAATGCTATTAAGGTGGCTGGATGTGTCATCAAAATGGAACAAGAATCTGCGATGAAAGAAAATATCCGCAGTAAGTTGCTGATCCTGATTTTTTTTCTTTGAAGTTAGTGTTCTATTGATTCATTAACAGTTTTTGTTTTCATTATGTTCAGGGGGCAACAGTTCATTATCAATATGGTATACTTCTCCTCCCTTCAGGGTCAATCACTGTGCTAGGCGTGATATCGAACTTGAGTGGTATAATGAATATGACGATACTGGCTCAAAGCTCATAAGACTTGCAGTCGCCTATCAACCAGATGGGAGTTATCTAATTGAGGTACTCATTCAATACATCATATTATGAATGTCATGTCCCAAATATGCATCCTGCAATTATTTTTTTTTCTCCCTCTTACTTCTTTATTTAATACATCTCATTGCGGCATAAGAATTTATTGCTCAATTTTTTGTCTTGATTTATTTTTGTTTCTGTGTCTTGAAGGATGGAAAGAACACCCCTGCATTCCAAATCAAAGTAACACAACTTGGCAGCCATGATTTCAGACTTGAAGTTGATGGTGTTATCATGGAAGTTAGCTTGGCTATTTACTTAAAGGTAATTAATCTGTGACAAATTTTACATCTATGAATTCAGTTCAACATCCTTTTTCTACTTCTCCTTTTTTTTTTTTTTTAAATTCTTTTTGATGGATATCAGGATCGGATTAGGCACATCCATCTGTGGCAAGGATCGAACCATCATCACTTCAAACAAAAGTCAGGACTTGATTGGTCTGACGAAGATGAATTTCAACATAAGCCAAGTTTTGAGACGGCATCCCACCCTCAAGGGACGGTGGTGGCACCCATGGCTGGTCTAGTAGTCAAGGTTCTTGTGGAGAATGGTGCAATAGTTGGGCAGGGGCAACCTGTTCTAGTGATGGAAGCAATGAAAATGGAGGTTTTTACCGACTGCACTTGTCATCTGTTTTCTCATTTTCTACATGGTTCAGTAGTTAAATCCATTTTATCTTGAAATTCATGTGTAGCATGTAGTAAAGGCACCATGTTCTGGGCATATTCACGGGCTTAATGTTGCGGCTGGGCAGCAGGTCTCAGATGGTGTGGTTCTCTTCAGTGTGAAGGTTAGTCGTATGTCTGACCATTTCTTAGTCCTTATAAATATTAGAATGGTATCTATCCTTTAGGATTCTGATATTAGAGTATGTCTGCTGATGAATATCTTAGCACAAAACGTGCAGACAACATAACATAGACGTTTACTTCAACTGAAGGTTTCCATCCATGCTTGTGTTATATAATATTTTTGGTTGAATAAATAAGTAATAACGTAAAAATGAAGCAGTTTTATTTAATGGTTAAGAGGTTTCTTTTTCTTTTCTTTTCTTTTCTTTTTTTGTAAAAAACTAATATATGCTTTATTTGCAAACTCCTAATATTGGCAACTGCAAACTCCTAATATTGGCAACATCAGTTGATATGATAGTTCTATACAAAATCATCGTTATGAAAGTTGTAAATACTGAGTCGAAGGAAGGGCCCTTGTTTCTTGTATGAAAAAAAGAAGAGAGCCAAATGTTAAGAGTCAAACCTAGGGTGATTTGTTGCGTGGTGGATAAACAGGAAAAAAAAATGTAAAATAACACAAAAAATCAGTAACAAATCTAGAAAAAAACTTACAAATTCGGAAACCACAATAGATTCGGAAACACTCTTCTAAGAGAGATAAAAGCATTCATTTGATAATAGATAATTTATAATTGATAATCCTTTACACACTTTTTCCCCATTATATAGACTCCATTGAACTTTTACAAGTCACTTTCACTACACTCACACCCAACTCTTATACTCATAGTAAACTATAATTTCACTAATTCTTAAACATTTGATTACAATTGTACCTCCAATAATTTTCTTTACTTTACTTTCTATCACGATTCATGTAAACAAGTGCATATACATTATAATGTAAACCTTTGCAATTTATCCGTACTACAAATATAGTCTATTACTAGTTGATGATATTCCCAAGTTGATCAAGAAAAATCTTTCATTCTTTTTGTGGAGTAATCCTAAATTACTTTTTAATTGTACACTATGATATTATCTCGTGATTTAGGATTACATATCACTCATTAATTGATATAATTATTAAAATAAAATATAAATAATTAAAATAAAACATTAATTATACCGATTAATTAGATGCATCAATCTGTGAAATTAGACGATATCATAGTGAAAAATTAAAAGGGGATCTTACGTAGAATTATTCTTTTTTTGTCGGATATATGATCGTATAATTGATGTCGCTGACACGGTTTGTGCAGGAGTAGCTACAATCGTTACAGTCTTTCTCCACTCAATCCGGGACATAGGATAGAGTTAGAATGGAAAAGTAAGAAATCAGTGGCTTCAATTTCTTCTGTAAGAAAACTTCTGTAAATTCTCTTTTCCCCGCTTATTTTGAATATAAAAAAAATTACCTTTTTCGTAATTAATTTATGATCAGCCACGTGAATTGAACTCAATATAATAAACCAATAAACATTTGCAAATATGCTACTCTTTCAAATGACTAATTGCCACCATTTGACTTTATAGATGGTTGGACTATAAAAATCAGTTTTTTAAGTGCTATTTTTCTATTTGATCGAGTTTGGGTGTGTTGTGTCATTTTTTAAAGGAACTGCATTAACTATGCAATGAAGAGTTTAGTCTTAATTGCCCAGATGTCACGCTGTCTAGTACTTTCCTTGTTAGTATACAATCTTTCCGATGCTCTTAATGCCCCACTCATGAAATCTCTACAGCTGCACGACACAGCCTTGTCTGATTGAATAATATTTGCCTTTTTTTTTTTTTAATGCAAACAGTTTTTGGAAAAGAACACCTGATTGCAAATTTTGGAGATGTTTTTATGAATCTATTTGTCCTGGATGAGATATTAAAAATAAAATTATGGTCATTATCACACATTTGGTTTTCAATATTGTAAAGAGTTGACTTTAGTCCCAATTCTAGTAGGACGTGTTTGGGTCCATATTCAGTATTGAGATATTTTTAATTTCTGTATATATATAAATATTTAGGTCGCAAAACCCATGTAATTTGATTTCGGTCATATATTGAATTTGTGTTGTTTCTCGAAAGTGTTTTCGATGTAATCTTGGTGGTGTTGTTTCTGCGTGTTTTTCTTTTTTTTGGGTTTTACATTCGATGTTACAGAGTGAATTTCTCTTGTTATTTTTTCTTTTAACACGATATTGTTTGAAAATAATTTTCAATTAATATTCAATTATGTTATTTTTTTCAATGATTATTTCGATTTAATGCAAACAATAGTTTAAAATTATTGCACATTGTGAAAAGCCTTGCCAATGTTCTTAATTCTAGTTCGCATTGTCGAAGAATTCATTATGATAAAGACTTGATTTGCAATCGTATCGGATCATCCAACCTTTAAATTATGAACAAGACAAAGGACAGATTATCCATCCGTCTATTTTTTAATTCATTAACCACAAATCAACGTGAACTTTAGAGAGAGAAAGAGTATTATGTTAATTGAAATATATAGATGAACACCCACGTAACAATATATCCCTAGAATATTAGGGAAGATTAGCATTAATAATTATAATTATCATCTAATTAAGCTCAGCCAAAGAAGAGGAGGAGAATTTTCAGGAGGGAATATGCTAAATGCACTGAAATTATCAACGCACCAAGGGTAGTTTTGGTAGTGCCTAAAAAGTAAACTAATTAAATTCCTTTTAATATACAAACGCATTAAAGATATATTTGCTTAGTTGTCAATTAATTGAATAATTATTATTTTTAAAAAATAATAACATTCCGTTTACTTTTATTTATTTTTCTTACTATATTTGTTAAATTGTCAAATAATAATTAATTTAATTAATATAATAAATTTAAAATGATCAAATAAGATAAAACACTGTCAGAAAATTCAAAATATCATTTCATTTCATAAGTATTAAAAACGTTACTGCAATCTTAATTCAAAGCAACTAATGAGACTCCAAATAAGACATAGTGATATAATTTATTTTATTATTATATTTTCTAAACATATTTATTATAAATAAAAATTTATATAATTATAAATAATTAATTTCTTATAAAAAAAGGCCACTTAGCCATTAAATCTACTAAATTAGGTCAGATTTTGAAGATTTGAAGCTTTGATAAGCGTTGATAATTCTCTCCTTTTTGGTGATCATTGGTGGGCCACGTAAAATCTGAATATTATTTTGTCTCTCTCTCACTCTCTCTCTCTCTCTCTCTCCTTGTTCGATGGATGGAGAATGAGAGAAAATTTTTACTATGGTTTTTGAAAAACCGGTAAATCCGTTGGGAAAAAAGAAAAATTATCCAGCAAGAGTCTGATAAGACTAATCATAGTTTTAATTATGTTTAACGGCACTAAAATAAAAGGCAAAAAATTGGCCTTTCTTCCTCCACGATGCATCATATTCCATTTGTTTTTTCTCCATTTTACGTCTGCCTTTTCGGATTCTTCTCTCTTTCTACTTTCTATCTGCTTCTCTCCTCTCAAAATTCTTGACCACAAAAACCAAACTTTTATTTCGTTTTTTTGTTTTTCTGCGTTCTACCAATCAAGCGTTTTGTTTTGGCTTTTCATTTTCTGGGTAGACTTTTCTCTGTTTCTTTTTCTGTGGTGTCTGGAATTTTTGTTTTTTCTTTTTGCGAGAAATATTTGGAAGCGTTGTTTTAAGTTCGTGTGCAGGCAACCTGTTTGTAGAAATGTCTGCGGGTGTTTTTTAAGTTTTGAAGCACCTGCTTTCGTGGGCTGCTGTTTTCTTCTTCCTTGGATTAAATTCTTGTCTTTTCTCCTACGAACCCCACGAATGTTTCAAGCTTTTGTTTATTTCTGTTGGTTTCATTTCGAAGAAACCAAAAGGATGAACTTAAAGCTTGCTCCTTTTTCAATAAAATTCTGATTTTTGATTGATTTGCTAACTGGGTGAGGAAGGATTTTCAGAACTTAGCTGCCGGGATGGATTCTATTAACATTAGAGGGGTTGGCGATATCGCCATATCTAAGAATTCCAATTACCAGGAAGCAAAGCCATCGGATTTGAAGGGGAATGATTCGGGGAGCGTTAGTAATAAAGAGATGGTTTTTCGAGCTGATATGATTGATTTTAAGAACTGGGATATTCAGCTGGAAAAGCACTTGAGCCGGGTTTGGTCGAGGGACAGACAGGCTCCTGCAAAGAAGGAAGATTGGGAGATTGATTTGTCTAAAATGGATATAAGATATGTTATAGCTCCTGGGACTTATGGAATTGTCTACAGAGGAGTTTATGATGGCCAAGATGTTGCAGGTAATCAGATTTTCTCTTGATTGAACAGACTTTTTTTGTTGTTTAAATCCTATTTGGTTGATATTTGATGCATAATCTATGGGTGGAAATTTTAGAAATCTGTTTTTTGTTGTGTGATTTCAAAACTTTTGCTTAATGATTTAATTTCCTTTTTGAAAAAAAATTGAATATCTACCGTTTGAATGATTGGATTTTCTTGATCAGAAATGATGATTTTATGTTTCATCGTCGAATTAATGGATTAAAACGGGGATTTTGCGAAATTTATGCTGAGGATAAAATGTTTTATGACAGTAAATGTTGAGAGATTGGCTAGAATCCCTGTTGACCTTAGTAATCTCATTTCCTGCTGTTATTATGAGTTTTTATAGTCAAAGTGTTGGATTGGGGGGAGGATGGCATTGCCACAGCTGCTGAAATCTCTGCTCTCCGGGCTTCATTTCGGCAAGAAGTTGCTGTTTGGCATAAACTTGACCACCCTAATGTTGCAAAGGTACAAGCTTTTTCCCATTGATGAAAAATAAGAAACTTGCATAAAAAAATGTTAAAATACATTTTATACACTAACGTTTCAAATCATTTATAGATTGGACATTAAAATCCGACTATAATCAATTTAGACTTTATTGTTAATTTATCTGTTAAATTTGAAACGTATATATATTGTAAATTTCATTTTATCTGATGTTTAAATCCGATTTTCAACTCTTTTGACAATTTCTAATCTGATTTCAAACTCTATCAATCTCTATTAGACAATTTCAAACTCTGTCAATCGTGTCAAAGAGTTTGAAATCAAATTAGAATTCGTCGAATGAGTTGACATTTAAGTTGAAACACCTTATTAAATAGAAAATTTGGTATACACGTGTTAAATTTAACAGATAAATTGATAGTAAGACCCAAATTGTTTAACGTCTAATATGTAAATGACTCTAAATATTAGGGTGTAATTATTTAACTCTGAAAGGATGATAAGGAAACTTAAGTGTTACCATGGCAAAACTAGTTTGCAAATAGTTGTTTAACCATTACAAATCAAATGATGTATTTTTGCTCTCTCCGAGTGTTAAAATCATAGTTCACTCGTTTTATTATAACGACCTACTTTTGTTTTCTTGATCTTGTTTAATGCCTTTTCCTTCTTTCTTTTTCACACTGTTACATTATCATTACTTTCCCAGTTTTATGGAGCTTCAATGGGAACTTCCAATCTGAAAATTCCTGCAAAAAGCACATCTAGTGATGGTCTTAATGCTTTTCCCTCGAGGGCTTGTTGCGTTGTAGTTGAATATCTTCCGGGAGGGACCCTAAAAAACTACTTGATAAGAAATAGGAGAAAGAAACTCGCATTTAAGGTCGTCATTCAACTCGCTTTGGATCTCTCAAGAGGGTGAGTGTAGTTTTATTATTGTTCAAACTCGGGATCTTACATTTTTTTTACATTAAATTTTTTTTTCAGTTTGAGCTATCTCCATTCGAAAAAGATTGTGCACAGAGACATAAAAACAGAAAATTTGTTGTTAGATACTCATAGAACATTGAAAATTGTCGATTTTGGTGTGGCTCGTGTTGAAGCTCAGAATCCACGAGACATGACCGGAGAGACCGGCACTCTTGGCTACATGGCCCCAGAGGTTTCTACTATCTACCATTTTTTCCTTTTACTCAAATTAATATTTGGATGATATTAATTTTACTGTCTTATTTTACAAGTTTTATATCTTAACATCACTTATTTTATCGGTGCAATTAATATTTAGTTTTGTTCTAATTAAAGAGAGTCAAGTCAGGAGGTAGAATGTAAAATTATATAATAAACTTAGCATTATTTTTATTTTAAAAAAAATACACATGTCAAAATAAATATATAAACATATGATTTTTCAGTTTTGTATAAATTGAGCTAATTCTTATGTGTCGTTTTCTATGTGCAGGTTTTAGATGGTAAGCCTTACAATCGGAAATGCGACGTTTATAGCTTGGGAATATGCTTGTGGGAAACATATTGTTGTGAGATGCCTTATCCCAATCACAGTTTCGCAGAAGTTTCGTCAGCAGTTGTTCGACAGGTGTGTTCTTGTTGGAGAATATACTAAATTCCTCCATATGACTCCTTAAATTTGATCCAATATTAACTATGAATATATTTGTCAAATTGTACATAATGTGTAACTTGGACTATTATTATGGAACTTTATAAGAAACAATTCATGTTAAGTTATGAGGTGGATGGCTACAAGTGCATGTCTTTAGATTTGGAGGAAGAAAGCACCTTTGTTCGAATATGGGAGACTAATTCTGTTTCGATTTGTTTTGGGTTGTATTTGATACTTTTTTGTGACAGAATTTACGGCCAGAGATACCGAGATGTTGTCCAAGTTCTTTGGCAAACATAATGAAAAAATGTTGGGATGCAAACCCGGAGAAACGACCTGAAATGGACGAAGTCGTGAAGTTGTTGGAAGCAGTCGATACGAGCAAGGGAGGCGGCATGATTCCCGACGATCAGGCATCCACCTGCTTCTGTTTCGGCATCCACCGAGGCCCTTAATTTTTCTCTTCGTTCAGTTTCCTCTCCATTTCATGCACTGGCTGATGAAGGATGAACACTACCGCAATGGAGATTTTTCATCTTTGTGCAGAAGTTATTAGTATGTTTTTTTTGGTGGGATTTCATTGGAAACATATTAGCATTATTATATGAATTTAAAACAAGTTTTTCGGTCAAAAGCTACGGAAATACTCATGATTTTGTCGGTAACATTTGTATATACGATATCGAATATATTCGATTTTTTGTTGGGTTTTTTGGAGACAGTAGAACAACATTGTGAAAGTAGAGATGTATCATATGCCATCGTTGTGAAGATGCAAGGATGGTGGGAGTGCAATTTGGGCAATGCATTGCAAGTGGACTTCGTATTCTGCCTGTTTGCCCAATTGGAAAACAACGTTACATATATTATTCTAAATGATCTATCAAAAAATATATATATATATATATATATATATATAAATTACTTATAATTATACGTATTAAACATGTCACAGTCAAGTGTAGGAAAATGTTGCTCGTCGAGCCAATCGAAAAGAGTCGAGATCAAATGAACCGAATAAATTTAACGAGCGGAAGAATCAAGTTTAACGAACTGTAATTACACATGAGTTGAGGCTAACTAAGTTAGTTCCTGGAAATTGTTTGTTTGAGCTAATTTAGTCCAGTTCAGCTGATCAATATGAAGTGGTTCAGGTTAACTCGATAACTATAACGAACTGTATTGAACTCAGACTTGTCATGGCAAGAGGCTGACCATGTTTGTTACTTCGTCAGCTCTGTGAATTAGCAATGTTACTTCGTCAGCTCTGTGAATTAGCAAGACGTTGAAGTTAATTCATTAAAAATGCTTGAAGTTATTATTTTTAATTGAATTGTTTCCATCTTCTTTTTTTTATTATTGTTAATGCCAGGGAAGAAGGGGAAGATTCAAGGGAAATTTTTCAATAATAAACAGTAATGGGGGTTAACTGTATTTTATTTAATTTTGGGAGAAATTGGAATTTTAACAGCAAAAAGGGGATGATTCATGGGAAGATCTTCAGTAATAAACCGTTTTGGGGTCACATTGTAATTGTATTTAATTTTGGGAGAAATTGTAATTTTAAATAAATATGAGATAAAACGCATCCAATGCAGGAGTATAAAGCGGCGCCAAACAGCCACTTATCGCGGCACAAATCGGAACAACTCGCTCGGTGTTTCTGATAATGGGAAACGGCGAGGCATCTACGACGCTGATGACGGAGTTTGTCCGGCAGGCAGGTGGCACTGCCATCATCGATGGAGGTTTGGCGACGGAGTTGGAAAGGCATGGAGCCGACCTTAACGATCCTCTCTGGAGTGCCAAATGTCTTCTTACCTCTCCTCATCTTATTCGCAGAGTACTCCACTCGAACCCAACCGCCCCCCCTCTCTTTCTCTACGATGATTCTGTATTTTTCCTTTTATGCGACTTTCTTTGTTCAGAAAATGATGGAGGTTAACCGGTAGTAATGGCAGGATAATGGTGCTATGAGATCACGATATTCAATTACAAATTTTTCATTTCTGAGAAAGAAAACCAGGAAATGTTGTGAAATGCAGATATTTTTCGGTAATCTAATTTTGGCAACTTTGAGTAGGTACACCTTGATTACCTTGAAGCCGGTGCGGATATTATCATCACGGCTTCTTATCAGGTTCGTTTCACTTATCATTTTAAATTTTGTTTGAATTCGACGTAAGTTTTGTTTCTTGTACACAGGCCACCATTCAAGGATTCGAGGCCAAAGGCTTCACTAGAGAAGAAAGCGAAGGGATGCTGAGAAAAAGTGTTGAAATCGCCCTTGAGGCAAGGGATATTTACCGTGAAAGATGTCAAAAGGGTAGTGCTTTTGACACCACTGATGGTAGAATTCTGAACAATCGCTCAATACTTGTGGCCGCATCAGTGGGAAGCTATGGAGCTTATTTGGCTGATGGTTCCGAGTACAGGTGGGTTCAGTTGAATGAACTTTTTTCTATGTTGAAATTAAACTAGGGTAATTAGTGTCCTTTATTTTCAAGTACTGCATGTGAAAATCTCTTTGATATGTTCAATTCTTCTTTATTAAAAGCCATGTTTTCAATGGATCAGTGAGAAACTAAAAGTTATTTTCGAATGTCACTGCCTAGAGTTGGGAATTTCCCCTTGATTTAGCCTAGAGAAATTTATCTAGTGAGCTTTTTATCTCGTTTCTGATTGCAGTGGCAATTATGGAGATGCCGTTACATTACAAACTTTAAAGGAATTTCATAAAAGAAGGGTTCAAGTGTTAGCAGAAGCTGGCGCTGACCTAATTGCATTTGAAACAATACCAAATAAAGTAGAAGCTCAGGTATTGGTATTCGCTAAAACTTGTGGGCAGCTAAAAAATGTGATATTCGCCCTTCATAGTAATTTTTAGTTTTCTGTTTATTGTTCTTGTTCCTCATTAGGCTTTACATTTGTGTTACTTGGGACACTTGCATGTTTGTTTTGCAATGGGTCAGGTACTTGAATTCTGATCCAAAGCAACGCATTTGACTTTTTGGTTGTTGTAAGTGCAGCTTCTAAGTATAGACTTGAAATTTGAAGTCGGCAATGACAATAGCATAATTGTGCTTGTGTTTATGTAGGCATTTGTTGAGCTTTTGGAGGAAGAAAATACAAATATTCCTGCCTGGTTTTCTTTCAATTCTAAAGACGGTACTAACGTGGTTAGTGGTGATTCTTTTGTTGAGTGTGCATCAATTGCTGAATCATGCAAGAAAGTTGTTGCCATCGGAATCAACTGTACCCCACCGAGATTTATTCATGGATTGATATTGTCCATTGCAAAGGTACTGTATCTCAAAGCCATTCCACTGATTTCTGACTTGTTAAACTTCTAAAAATGATGTTGCCTGTATGATCTGTTGCTTATCCATAGCACTTTGGGGTTTTTACAAGTTCATCAGTAGGTGGAAAAATCTCACTTCATTCTTATTTTTTAGGTGATTACAAAACCGATACTTGTATACCCAAATAGTGGAGAAAGTTATGATCCTGATCTCAAGCAGTGGGTGGTAAGTTCATTTCTTCAGTGACGTGAGAGAAAAATACATTTCTTTAATTGATTGTGCTATACGTGCAAAAATGTTTTTTTTTCTACATCACTAGCTCTTGCCATATGATTATCTTTTATTGCAGCAAAATACAGGGGTCTCGGATGACGATTTTACCTCATATGTGAACAAATGGTGCGAGATTGGAGCTTCCCTCGTTGGAGGTTGCTGCAGAACCACTCCAAAAACGATTAGAGCAATACACTCCACACTCTCTCTTTCCAGGAAAGAAGACTTTTCCATTGACTGTTGAGTGTTAGATGTGATGAGGTCGACATTCGTTCCACCTTCAATCAATGCGACACGGCCTGGTCGTTTTTGCAGTGCATTCGAGGAACCAACCAAGAAAAAGAAGTTACTTTGAAGTGAGTGGTAAAAGATTAGATAATTATGTTGTCTCAAAATACACATCTCTTAATGTCTTGGCTTTCGATGTTTGTCGGGATAGAACATAATTTTCTGCTAATTTACAGAAGTTTGTTGGTTTTCAGCTGATGAAACTTGATATTGTACACACATTTCGTGATGTTTAATTACTGAAAATCTGTTGAGAACTACTAGTTAGTTTGATGTTGTCCGGGGACAATTAATCTGTCTTTTTGAGGTCTGCTTCATTGTACAGTTTGCTAGGCGTTGCCCAATTTGAACCCATCCAATTATACGATGTATGAATCTCGATTTCACTTGTACAAATACAGAGAAATGTGCATAGAGATTAATACTAATTAATGATTACAACTGAGAATACATTCTGAAATCTTACTATTAGACGTGTCTTAACTCATTAGTTTGATTTAATAATTAAAATAAATTATAAACAGTTAAATAATTTATTAATTGTATTAATTATGTAAAAATATAAGATTATGGTATCGCATTAGAAGGAATATTGCAGCATATTATTCGTGCAGGGTAAAATAGTAAAATTTTATGGAAAAAAGAAATTTTGTAGTTTTAGCTCATTTTCCTCCTCGACTCTGACTCTTGCTTTTCCTTGATTGTTGCTCATAAACAACTTTCATATCTTGGTTAGATGAAGGGCATTTAAGTCAATTTGTGAGAAGAAGTTTATTTTTCATAAAACTAAAAAATATCTTTTTTTTTTTTCCAGTAGTCTTGGGAAGCTATTCCGTAAGCATTACCCGTCGGCCGTCGCATCAGGGCTTTCTTCTCCCACCTCCCTGTGAGCAACGACAGAACCCCGTCTTAACTTGAACCCTTTTTCTCTCCGGTAACTCTCTTTCTCTCTCTCTCTCTCTCTCTCTCTCTCTCATACTTTTCTTTTAGGAAAGATTCTAGATTCTGGGAAGTAACTGAAACGAAATGAAGTAATTTCGAAAATTCTGTTTTTTTTTTTTTAACTCGAGAAAGATGGGATTGTAATAATGGGTTTTGTTATTTTCGTTTCGTTCTCACCATTTGGCGCGTAGTTTGAAGAGTACTTTACTGGTTCCTGGTGTTTATGGTTAGCATATGAAAATATTCTTAAGCATAATTCATCTATACTGTTACATTCAGATTCTTTATTATGGACACTACGCCGGATGGGGAAGATGGGTCACTCATTCTGGTGAAGCAAGGAGCTGAAGCTGTGAGTCAAATTTTACTTTATTCATCATGTTCTCATATGGAAATTCATAAGATTTTTCCTAAGTTTCTTCCATCTATTCACTTCTCACAAACCTCCCTTTATTAGTTTGTAATAATTAATAATTTTCATTCTAATCTCGCGGTATCTTTCAGAGAGTTTTTGAGTCTACATTTGTGGGAAGGAGGTCTATTGTCAAGGAACGATTCTCAAAGAAGTATCGCCACCCTACTCTCGATTCGAAACTTACAATTAAGCGCTTAAATGCTGTTAGTTTTCTCATAAATTCTCTTCTCTTTTCTTTTTTCGTAAAAATAAAGTTTTTGAAGGTTGGATCTGTGAATGGTATAGGAAGCTAGGTGCATGACCAAAGCTAGGAGACTTGGAGTTTTTACTCCTGTTCTTTATTCTGTCGATCCAATTCGTCAGACCTTAACATTTGAATATGTTGAAGGTCCTTCTGTGAAAGACATATTTTTGGAATTTGGATTATATGGTGTTAACGAAGAGAAATTGGATGACGTCGCTATGCAAATTGGTGGTGCAATCGGAAAACTACACGACGGAGGTTTGATTCATGGGGACTTGACAACATCGAACATGTTGGTCCAGAGTGGTAGCAACCAGTTGGTGAGTACTAGAGGGAGATATGTTGGATTTTTAATGATTTTTCTGCCTAGTTTTTGTGATTTATCTGGTTTTCAACCATACTTCTTGTAGGTTCTTATTGATTTTGGTCTGAGCTTTATTTCAACTCTTCCTGAAGATAAAGCTGTCGATTTATATGTACTTGAACGAGCTTTGCTCTCGATGCATTCATCATGTGGGAATGTCGTAAGAATCGTCCTCTTTTTGCCTCTTTCATTTTAACATCAATGGAAAACTTGTTAGTTTATCTAGTATCTACTTCATCAATCATTAAAAAAGTGTCGCCTGGTTAAACATTTGCATAAAGTTATATCCATTGGGGGTATTTTTTTTTCTTTCATTTTTTTGCTTCAGAATCACTTGAATAGTAGAGAATCTATTTGGATTGAAATAGAACTGACAAAGTTTAAAATTTGGGTAATAATGGATTTTAATCTTTGTTGTATAGATGGACAAAATTCTTGCAGCATACAGGAAGACCTCAAAGCAGTGGTCGTCTACTTTGAACAAACTTGCACAAGGTATCTTCCCTTTGCACAAATTTTACATAAATGGAGTGACTAAATAAAAATATTTGACTTCAATAACTCAAATTCTTTATGGATTGGGCAGTTACAGATTTCTTTTAGAGTTTTTATTTACTCTTTAAATACGAGTGAGTTTGACTCGCAAAATTCACAGTTGTGTTATGATGTTAATACAGTGAATTTATCCTCTTCTCAGTTTTTTCTTGAAGTGATTTTTCACGACAAATGCATGTTTAGTTTCGTATTTCTTTTTCGTTATTCGTTCGATTTCTAACACAAAACATGAGGCTTCCTTCAGATTTTTATTTTTATCTTGTCTTTAAATTCATCCACAGTCCGACAAAGAGGCAGAAAACGCACTATGGTCGGATAGGGGAAGCATGCAGCTCGGCAAATGTGATCTTGATTTGGTAGTTTTTCCATTTATTTGTATCCGGATGCCAATCCTGCCCAGTCGAATTGTTTTTCATTGTACTTTACACGTTTTCAAGTTTCAAACTCATCTATCAATTCTGCAACGTTTCATAATATCGTGTATGGTTTTGGAAAAAAAACAAAAAAGAAGTTGAGTATGTATGATTTAGACTACAAACCTTTAATTTTCATTCTAAAAGAGAATAACTTGAAGAAGATTTAAAATTTTAACTTACAATTACTATACTCCATAAATCTTTTGTCGATAAGCAGCTAGAAGTCGAGTTTGTTGCTTGATCTGTAATTTTCATCCTTTTCTCTGAACTTTTAAGTTGTATCAGAGCTTAATCCTCTGTTTTTCAAAGGTTCTTCCTCTAACCTGATTAATCAGTACAAACCAACCCATCTCTTGAAAGCAAGAGCTGCTTCTCTCTTTCTCAATTGAGCTTCCGTCTGAACCTTGGAAGCTTTGCCTTTATAAAGTGTTCTATGGTACTTGAGGAAGAGGGTTCTGTATTTATACTTATCAATGAACATTTTTTCTTTCTCCATTATCCCCACAACCTCATTTGCTCGAACAAAGAATGCACCTCTCACAAACGTATAGAGTAACGAGTCGAGTAATTCTTGATCGAATTTCATCGAAGTGGCGGATGCAATACTCTTCATTTCGCCCCATAGTTCCGTCACTTCGACATATTTTCCTCCAATGGCAGCATAGCCAGTTACCATAGAGTGGAAAGTCTGAGCATTTGGGGAAAATCCGAGACTCCTCATTTTCTTCAAAGCGTTCTCTGCGTCTTGCATTAATCGCTTTTTGCAGAAGAAATGAACAACATTGTTCCAATCTTGAACCCCATAATTTGCTCTCTGCCCTTCTCGGATTTCCTGCAAGAGTTTTTCCATAAACCCAGATTCGATACTTTCCGAACAACTATCGACCAATTTTTTGAATTCTCGATGACCAGCTCTTGGAATATTGGATTCTTTCATCTCTTGAAAAAGATGGAGAGCTCCAGAGTTATCGTTTTGAAGCAGTTTTGATCTTATCAACGCATCGTAACAGCTTGAATCGAGCTGTATTCCAGCCTTGCGTGCATCTCGGATGAGTGATGTCACCTTTCCTTCTTGATTGGCTTGACAATAAGCTTTCAAAAGGGAGGTATAGACCGAAGAGCCAGTTCTTACGCCAGCCAATCGCATCTCATCGAGAAGGTCGTGAGCCTGATCCAACCACCCGAGCGAAATGCATGAATTGATAACATGAACTAAGGGCGAATTATCGTTGGAAACTGGAGAGTCTTCTTTCTGTGCCTTGATGAGAAACTCAGCCAAGTCCTTAGTCTTGTCAGCTTCCAGAAAAGCCTTCACTAGTTTCACAAAAGCTTTCTCAGTTGGCTGGAGCATACCTCTTTCAGTTGTCAGCAACTCACCGGGTCTGTGCAGCTTCTTGAGTAAGGTGGTTAGAACTTCCTTCGCTTCGGCATCGAGTTTTGAAAAATTATAGTCCCTGGAGAAATCTTTGTAAGACAAAAAGGAATTTCTTTCAATCATCTCATTCTCTAGACCTTCGGATTCTCTTCTCGAGCATTGTTCGTAACCAAGTGTTGACGGTAGTTTTCCATATCTAACGCCACCCAAGATCAAAGAAGAAGCAGCAAGAGAATTCCTTGCTTCTTTTCCCTTTCTAAGCATTTGTAAAACCATGCTAGATGCAGCATCTAGGTCCCCAAATTTAAGGTGACAAATGAAGAGGGAATTATAAAACTGTCGAAATTGAAAAAGGGTAAGGTCTTGGGCTTCATCTATGTGTCTTTGAAGTTTCTTCAGTTCCTCTCTTTGTCCATTTCTCTCATATATTTGAACAATAACCATCAATAAGTTAGTATTGGCTTTGACACCGACTCTAGGCATCATATCAAGGAGCCCTTCTGCTTTTCGGGTCGTTTCAAACAGTAGACAACCAGCCAAACCAATACAGAAAGCAGTAGCATTCGGCTTCATGGAAAGTAACGGAGCATTGCTCTTTTTTCGAGGGTCCACCCTATTATCTTGAAAAAGGTAACCTATCTCGAGAATTAAATCAGCAGCAATGTAAGCACCGGGAGCAGTTCGAGACATGTTTGCCAGGATTGCAGACCAAGCCGAAACATGAGGAAACTGCTCCATGCTGACCAACCTTCTCAAAATGGTCGACGCGGGAACTGGTAGACTTGATTTTGCAAGACTTAGAGACAGATAAATAAGCGGGTCCTTCTCTAATAAGTTCTGTTTCCCTTCCTCGAAAGCCTGTTCTACCATCCCATAGGCCTTCTCAACCCACTGAAAATCGAGACTTTGCGCAAAAGTCACTAGAATTTTATTTACAATCGACTTTCTTGGAAAACCTTCCATCTGCATATGCTGCTGGTATAACTTCCATGCATCATTCAATCTGCACTCTTCTAATGCCATTTCTATATCCATAGTCAGTCTACTTGGATCTTTTGCCTGGACCAGCAGTGTTCCAGCCATGGTTGATGAAGCCCTGAGGTCAGCATCGGCTTTGTCCCCTAACCCGTATATACTATTTTGGAAATTTGAGGGAGTGCTCAAAGAAGGAAAATAAGATTCGCATACCCACCTGACATTCTGATAAATTTGAAGTTTGAACTTGCTGACCCAATATAAGTTGGGGCTGTGATTGCTGATATGAAGATATAAAGCGGAAGGCTGAACTCTAGTGATCAGCTGACTCAGTTTTCTAGCCGGAAGCATGCTACATGGAGAGAAAAATCACAAATTAAAGAATGAACACCTATTGAAACATATAATAATCTGCAAGGTGGCCAGCACTATAGAAAAATGTAGTATGTTTCATAATTGCATGAAACAAAACCAAGCTTTTTTACATGCATAGAAATGGTCGAAAGCTGTAGAATGCAAACTAATGATAAGGAAAACAAAAGATGCACTGCTAAAGAAGCTGAACAATTCTTTTGTCGTATCAAAGAAGCACATTAGCGTAATCGGCAAGAAAAAGAAAATAGAAACCCATCGAGCAGTAGATTTGACAACGACCATTTTGTTTTCAATTTTCTAGAATCACAGCAGAAAGAAAAACAAAAAAAACATCATATTTTCATAGAGACATTTTAACAAACACAGAGCAAACATAAATAACTGACCATCGAACAAAAAGTCCTACCTGCATAATCTAGGTGAAATAGTGGAAGAGGAATATCCGAAACCCGTGAATGGATGAAATTAACAGTATGCGACAGTCGCCGCAGCCGGCGGCTAACTAGAAGTGTCCCGGGGAGGGACTCGAGTACCGACCATAGCAGTGGCTCAATAGACTTCTCTCTCGACTCTCAATCTTTTCTCTGAGAGGCATTCTTCCATTAACAGGCACAGAGAGTGATCGGCTGTTGTGTTGTTGATTAAAGGGAGTGGAGAGAGGAGGAACGCTGCTCATGAAAACAGAACGAAGAACCGCGAAAATGTGAACGAATTGTCAAAGCAGGGGGGGCAAAGGTCCGGCTCGGTTTTCAGTTAAAAAATGAACCGAACCGGAAATTCCAACGGGAGAGAGGAAAACCAAGAAAATTAGGATGAAGTTTATTTAAGTGGGGCAATGCCTACTTCATCCTTTATTTTAACTTACAATTTTTTGATAAGTTATAAATCATTAAAAATAAATAAATAATTACATCAATTAATAATTATCTCGTTAACATATAAAAATTAAAAAAAAAAAAAGAATATACATAATATTAGTGTTTTGTGTTATGTATGCTTAGTTGCTATTTAAAATTTATATTTTTAACATACTCGTCGTATATAATAATTTTTGAGCATCTATTTAATATTTTATTTATTGTTATTTCAAAAATCAGCGCAATTAGACTTTAATTCACACTTAAAAATTTTCGATAAATTTATACGAATTTTACTTTTAGTAAATTTTTGCGAATTTTACAACAAGTGTTGAGTTTTTTAACTTGTTTTTCTACGAAAATTTATCGCACTCGCTAGCATCAATTATTTCTCTATGAAAATCATCTAACAAAGAAACTTTTGACAATATTATTGTAATTTTGGCAATTTTGGAGGGCAATGAAAGAATAATATATGGAATTAAGAGGACAAAAGGGGAAAAAATAATAAAGTGGTATACAAAAGGTTGCTTTTTTATTACATTTTTCTAAGTAATACATGCATTAGAATGAATGAGAAGTAGTAAAAAGACATTACTATCCCCACGCCACTCCGCTACTTTATTGCATTATTCCTCCTCGCTCTGTTTCTCTGCGTTGCTACATTGCTTAATGCAAATCAAGCTGCAGCTTCTCTGCAATTGTTCAAAAACAGACGAAATTTTAGTGGAAATTAGGGGAAGATTTGCTCGCAAAGATTGATTCGATTTCAGTTTCAATTACCATCATTTTCCTTGTTGGTGCAGTCGGTGTCGCACTTCATTTCGCAGAAGGTGTAACCATGGCCGTCGGTCTTGCATTCCTGTACGCAGCTACCAAAGCACGACTTGTAGCCGTCTATCTCGACTCCGGCCTCCGCGCTGGGGAAGTGCAGAGCTGCGGCCACAACAATGCACATCAGAAACACTGCGACGAACTTGTTGGCCATTGTCGTCCCTTTCTGGATCTTCTCTTTTTCTCTTGTTTGCTCAGTGTTTCCAGGCGAGTGAATGAATTGAGGAGAAGTTGAAGGCAATTATATATAAGAGTTTTATCAACCAAAATTAGGAAATGTCAGGCCTGAGAATTGGGAAGATTTAGTGGTTCGGGTTTTGTTCTTCCAAAAATTAGAGGTTCCTACAATGGATGAACCCTAGAATTATGGACGTGGAAGAGGTCTTCCTCTCTCCCTCATTTGTAGGAAAATTGTTTGAAACATATGACATAGTTGTTTACATCTCACCTATCACTCATGGAAATCACATGTTATATAAATACACCCTCTATATTTCAATTATCAGTAAATTTATAATTTATCGTTAATTTATCTATTAAATTTAGTATTTATTTATTACGTTTTTTTTGTAAATTGAGAGTTTTCGTATAATTTTTAACTCTTTCAGCGATTTCTAATATGATTTCGAATTCTGTGGATTTCTTGTATATCGTTTTCAGACTCTGTTGAAGGATTGACTAAATTTGAAATCAAATTAAAATATATTATTAAATATAAAATACGCTATAATATATTAGATTTAATAGAAAAATTGACAAGAATATTCAAATTGTCTTATAATGGCATGATGAAGGTTTGATTTGTAAGAAAAAAATAAAAATAAAATCTAATTTATAAATAATCTCAAAAATTTAAATTTAAATTGTATTCGTCTAAAAATTAAATTGTAATTGTATCATCTAAACACATTTCAAGTAATTATAGTAAATTTGACCCATCAATCGATCGGCTTTTCTGTAAGATCATAATGAAAATGCAAAATTTGTTTTTCTTCTAAAAAAATACGATTTTGAGAAATTTCTTTTCCTCAAGCATGATTAATTCGTACCCACTTCTAATTAAACAACATCTTACTTACAAACTTATTACTCTTCCAAATCGAAAAGTATCGATCAATTTTAAAATATTCGATAAGGCAGCATCAACGAGATTGTTCCGTCGTAATTTCACCACGCAAAAATCCCGAAGAAAAAATAGATGAATAAAAGATGCATTACTTATGCATGTCTAGCTATGATCCAAAAATTAAGAGAAAATTGTTCTCTTTCAAACCGTGACATAATTACATGATAAATTTATGAAATTTGCTGTTAATAATTATATATGATAAAGTTTACTCTTTTATTATATTATTTTAAAATAATTACTGACTTGTCAAATGATAATTGATACAATTAATGTAATAAATTTAAAATAACTAACTTATGACATTAATTACAGTAATAATTATTTTAAGAGAATAAAATAGTAATATTTTGATGATCAATAATAATTATAAATTTCATATTTTAAACAAAATAAGTTTAAACTTCTGATAATTAAACGAAAATCACTAAAGAAATAAATTAAATTATAAAATATAATCCACTCGAAAATGAATCCATCTAATGTATTTACTTCATTAGTTACATTTGATAAATGACGACAGCATAAGCATGGAGCTTAATCAAAATGTTCGGTCTTTAATTTAATTTAAAAATGAGTCTTATAACTTACGATTTGTTTTGATATTGCAGAAATTTTGTTTCATAATAAAAATATAAGAATAAAAAAATAATATAAAAATAATTTTAAAAAACGCAATGAAATTAATTAATTGTTAGAAGAAAATTTAAAAAATAAATTTGTAAAAATATTCAAAATGATAAAATAAATGACATTAAATAAAAAAGATAAAAAAAATATATATTAAAAGATCGCGACTTTACGAGCTTGGGGAGAATTTCGACAGCTCCGTTAGATTTATTTTGAAATCTAACCTTAAATTAAGACATGTTAACAATTTTAACACCGAGGTTAACAAAATGGTTAAAATTTTTATGTGCAGGCACATATTAGTAGAGTCGTTTTTATGTACACGTGTCATTAATTAATAGGTAGAATATCCGTATTTTGTAGTAATCATTTTGTTTACGTGTCATTAATTTGTTAAAATAAAATATATCTAATTAATTATAATTTAACATAATTATTACGTTAATGAGCTACTGATTACTCTCTCATTTATTTCTCAATTAATAAGAAATTAAAATTTCTTTCCAATACGACGACGTATGATTGATGGTGACGAAAAGGAGCTAATGGTAAAAAGGCAAATATGTAAAAGAAAAGAAAAAGAAAGAGCCCTAGCTCACTTCGTCGCCCGAAATTCCCAGTTCCCGCTTCCCTCTGCTCGAAGCCCTAGCGGTCGTCTTCCTCGTCTACTCTACTAGAATGAAGCTCGTCAGGTGTTGAACTCATCGTCATCGCCTTTTCCTTTCGTCCTCTTCCTTCTTTTCAGTGATGTTTATTACCATTTTATGTGAATATTTGAATATGTGATAACCAGGTTCTTGATGAAGCTGAACAATGAGACCGTCTCAATCGAGCTTAAAAATGGCACCGTTGTTCATGGAACGATCACAGGTCTCCTCTCTCTCTCTCTCTCTCTCTCTCTCTCTCTCTCTCTCACAAACACACTCACTATTATCTATGGTGTCTCTCTCTGTGAATTGCGTTTCTAAGAGTTAATTGAACCTAGGATCATTGACATTCACATGATGTCTTTGTATTACAATCTGTACCTAATCCTTCTGATAAAGTCAGTGCCGAGTCTTGTACTGTACGATTCTTTTGCATGATGTGCCAGTGTCTCACACAGACCTCATTTCCATCTCCAAGATATTTTGTGGTTAAAATGTCTGAAAGAGAGTAGCCTAATCTGTTTCTTATATTCTTTTGTATCTTTATATTTACATTTTTGTTGTGTTAATTTCATTAGAATGTAGGGGATCAACAATCTTGCTAGTGAGATAAGGCTCAGGTCGTGGTATGTTGATGGAATCATCTTCCCATTCTCAGAAGTGCATCAGTTCGTTTTTATTGTTACCCTGGTTTATTTCTGCGTCTTGTGGGCCATAGATTGTTAGGAAGCGCAGATACTCCAACAATGGTGAAGGGTTTGTGGATATTTGTTCTGGAGTATCCAATTTCTTTTTATAATGTTTGGGCACAAACTATGACACGGCTTGGACCCTCTTAGGACACTCCTAAACACTATGATGGCAGCTCTTCGTCTTTTTCAACCATTTGCTTCTCTGCTATGGTCTCCCAGAGTCGATTCTCTCATTACAGGTCTTTTCCTCCTGTATAGTCCCTTCTAATCCTCGCTTGTTTGAGTCTCTTTTCATCTTCCATATCTTCCTCCACCAGCACTTTTTAGGGTTTGCTCGTCCTCTTTCATTTGTTTCGCGTTGGATCTTTAATCTTGATTTCTTGTTCTCTTTTTCATTTCTTTCTTCTGCTGTGTTTGAATCTCTCTCTGACGTGTATATTTTTCTTTTTGCTTTCTCACATTAGGCGTTTTCATTTGGTCTATTCCTTCTTGCCCTGTTTTCTAATTTGTGGGTGTTTTGAAATGTTTGGCATAAGTCTGAAATTTAGTAGTTCTTTTAGAAGCTTTGTTCTATGGTATTACTATTTTTAATAAAATATTGGACAAATCTACAATTATGCTCTTCTCTAAAAATGACATATTAAAATAATGTTAAATTGTCATATATATATATATATATGTATATATATGATTTCGGATTCTCCAATGTGCTCATTGGGGTGGGATTAGTGCTCTCATATGTGCAATGTGACTGGAACTTTCGTGTTTAGGAAGCCCATTGGCTACATGTTTCTTGTCATACCTCGTTTTTGTGTATACTGACTAATCCCAGGATGATATTTTCAGCTGCATATGTATTCTTTGGTTTATCTCTCTCTTTGCTTTGCTTTTCTGTCTTTGCCACCTTCAAAAACAGCGAGGCCTTTTTCAGAAAGCAATTTTTTAGCCAATTTTAGTTTGAAAAAAGTGTGGAGGATTCGAAATACTTGCAAATACGACTGTTTTGTCAGAAAAGTATTGATATACTCCGAGGACATCAGTTAGCAATGCTGACAGCCTCATTGGTGATTATCCAGGTGTGGATATCAGCATGAATACCCATTTGAAGACAGTAAAACTCACACTCAAGGGAAAAAATCCAGTAACATTGGATCATCTCAGTGTGAGGGGTAACAACATTCGATACTACATCCTTCCTGACAGCTTAAATCTCGAGACATTGCTCGTTGAAGAAACGCCTAGGGTCAAGCCCAAGAAGCCCACTGCAGGTTTGTAAATCATATTCATCCTTCCAAATCTTACAGTCTAATTAGGAAACTAAAAAAGTTATCTATTTTCTTTTTTTATTAATCAGGGAAACCTTTGGGGCGTGGTCGGGGTCGTGGCCGTGGACGTGGACGAGGTCGTGGCCGCTAATGTTGTGGTTCTGATTTCACTTTTTGGAGCAACAGTTTATGTAAACACTTGGTATGATTTTAGAATTGAGCCGTACTGATGTTCTATATTGTACTCGATTATGCTTAGTTCTGATCAGAAATTTTCCAAAAATGTGAACAATTAGTGGGTAAGGTTTGATTCGGCTACAAAACTTTTCCATATTGATTAGAAGGCCGTGATAGATGAACTCGATTACTTTATGAACTATCCGGCAAGTTCTTGTAAGCAAGTGTTTTTAATCAATTTGATTTCTGTTTTTTATTTACCTTAATATTCCCGAAAAGTATTGGTCATTATCATTAGCATTAACTTCAGAAAATTATGGTTGGGGTTAAGATTGTTCTGAGATTTATCGGCCATTAAAGTACAGGTGTCTAAATTGACGTTTTTTGGTAGACTAGACAAATGAAAAAGTGAGAGAACTTTATTGATTGAGCAATGTATATATTGTTGTAATTAATGAAATTATTTATAAATTATTAATTACACTGATTAATAATTATAACTTGAAGATATAGAATTAAAGATTAAATATAGTATTTCTTTTTTATATACAAAATTAAAAGACAAGTAAAAGATTGAATTATACCATTTAAAATTTGGATTTTGTTTGTTAGGATTTGTTTAACACAAAGTTTGATTTTTTTTTTTTGGACGAAATGAATATTAAACTTTGTGTCGGAGACAAATTAGGTTCTGTTTCATTTTTTCTTTGACCAAAACTAATATTATAATATTTTTTAATTTTAATTGTATGAAGTACAAAAATTGATCAAAACCGATAACTAAAACCGACCCAATATTGAATTCAACCGGACCCAAATCAGGTCCAAAATGAAAATCCAAACCGAGTAAAATGAAAAAAAATCAATGTAATGTTTATTTTATTTAGTGGGCAGATTTATTGTTAAAAGAAAAGAAATCGAATTTGTACTTTTAGCCCTTCACAATTTTTATTTAAGACATTTATCTACAAATAATGAAAGAGACACGAGCCACAGCCAACATGGGTGTCCACGTCAGTGTTTTATATACGTGGCAACATCTTGTGCAAAACCTGGATTGGTTTCAGTGGATGGGGAGCGGTCTGCTTTAAATTCCGATCGCTTCTTTTCTTTCCACGAGTACCGACACAGCATTTGACCTCCCGACACTTGGAACAGCGACGCCCCCTCCCCCAGCGGCCCCTCTCTTTTTTTATTCTTCTTTTGAATTTGTGAATTAAACCTATTTGATTCCCATCTGGGTTTTCCCTTTCTCGTTGAAATCTTCGAAAAAGTCAAAGTCTTCTCCATTCACAAAGGTTTCTTTCATTTCTGTCTACTGCAGCGCTAGATCGTCGGTGAGGCCGTGAGACTTGACCCCAATTCCATTTTCCCCGCATTTGCAGTATCCATGATTTTGTTTTATTTTTTATGAAATTATTTGCTCTGATATGGCTAATTTGAATTTGTTTAGGTTTGAGTCTCTATTGTTTCCATAGTGTGGGTATGCTGTGCTGCAACTGAAGCATCGTTTGTTTTTAGATTGGGCATATTTTTTAGTGGATATCGGTTTCTTTATGTGATTGAGGTTGTGCAGAACCAAACATATTCTGTTCTTATGGGCGTATTTTTGTTTGAAGTTGGTCTTTTCTGTTTTGTAGTTATCTGTCCGAACATTTGATTTGTTTCTGCTGAGGAATTGATCCACCCATCCTTAGTTTGGGCGTTTTAATGTCGTATGTTTCGGACCCTTAATGTGCCTTCTACAGATTTCTGCATCGACTATGTTTACCTATGATTGGTTCCTCTCGTCTGCAGTAGATATGCTTTTACTGTTCCTCAAAATCTCTCGACATTACTGGGATATTTCGTTGTTAGTATCTTCGATTTTTTCTTGGTAATTGATATCCTCAAATCCAGATTATTGTTTGTCATTTGTTAGACAATTGTCAAAGTAAATTGCTTCTCATTTGTTAGTTATGGTGTGAATAATTACAGAAATGGTTGCCGGTGAATGTTTAATGATAAGAAGATGAACTTCAATGAATATGGTCTTCTCTGCCATTTCTTGTTTCTGTTTTATAATGTCCAATCTTCTGTTTCTTTCAGTTCTTTCTGTCAGTTGTTAGCAACCGTCTGATGTATTGATTGATCTTGTTCTATTTGTCGCTACTGTCTGTCTCCTGATGTTTTTCCCAATTTTGATTTGTTGAAACACACTTGTATTTGTTCAGTTTTTCAGCATTTGGTGGACAATTTCAGTTGGGATCTTTAGACGTCCTCCATTTTTGAAATACACGCTCTTTGTTTCTCGAATAATCAGGCATCAAAATCCATGTCCCTTAAACCGATCGAAAACATCGGATCTTTAAGTTCCGATCTTTTCTACGACATATTTAGACGTCTTGATGGACCGACTCTGGCTAGTGCAGCGTGTACTTGTGCTGCATTCCGCTCGCTCTCAGAGGAAGAGAAATTATGGGAAAATGCATGTTCTTCCATGTGGCCTTCGACCAATAGGGAAGATGTCAAATCTCTAATATCATCCATTTGTGGATTCAGAAAATTCTATGCAGATTGTTTCCCTCTCATTGTCAACAAGGAAGTCCATGAGTACCAATGGAAACAATTTCTAGAGTATCCGGAAGAATGGACGGAAGCAGAATACTATGGCGATACTGATGAATTCGAATCCGTCTCGCCTTTGGATTTTGTCTCTCTCGTCGATATCTGGTATAAAGACAAAGCAATATGCTCAAAAGTTCTCTGGGGAATACCGAATTCAAACGGATTCAATGGCTGGTTCTACAATTGCCCATTTCGGATCGATCTTCTCACTTATGCAGTCAGAGATGACGATGGTGATGGTGAAGTTACTCTTTCTGTTTCTGATGGTCTCCCTCCCATTACATCCATGGAAAGAGAGCGAAAAGACGGAAAACTCTGGCAAGAACTTTGCAATGGACTCCGACTGAGCTGGATAGTGGTGAATAGGAAGATAAAGCAAGCTGTCAACCTGGCTAGCTGGAGTCCTCTCGGAGGGCAGAGGCATTGGCCAACTGATAAAGATTTCATGATTCGTTTCGGGTCGGTTCTTCCTGCAAGGGACATTCTTCCATCTCAGGTAGTTGAATGCATTCTGGGTATGAAATTCCGAGTAATCCACATGGAAGGGGAAGGCAGTTGTACGACTCTCAAGCTGACGGAATTAAGCATGCAGTTGGAGGACATGGAAGGTGCTTATGTTAATGGAAGAAACAGCTTACTAATTCTTAAGGAGGCACTTAGTTGCAGTCGAAGCAAAAACTACAGCAAAGTTGTTGAGTCTTTTAACTTGTACTCAAAAGTGCAGAGCGAATTGAAAGAGGAGAAGATGAGAATCGAAAACAGGTTAGATAGAGTTTGTATTTTGAGCGGAATCGCAGCATTTCTGTCTTTCTGGTATTACATTTTATGAAATATGGAGAAGAAATATCAAATAATCTCACATGAAAATTGAGCTTTCCCTGCTCCAGCAGCAAGGCATTACATAATTTATTTGGGTAGTTCATAAAAAAATAATCGACCCGATCTGTGGAAGGTTTAGAGAGAAGTATCCTCACTGTAAAAATCATAATGCTCAACAATATTCATCAATAGTTCCCAGCAAGGTACCACAGCCCTGAGCTTGATGCAAGCCAAAAACGCACCTGATAGCTTGCGATGAAGACTATAGGCTTCATCGGGCGGTGGGGTGAGCCTATGCCTCAACATTGTTGCCCCGAGACTTGATATGCTTTGAGTGATATTGGAGGAGTGGAAGTCGTACCCACCAGGCTTAGAGAAAGGCAATCCCACGACGAATCCGGCTTGCACGTGGGCCTCTATCATCACCTCCGACTCCATTCCTGTAAGAAATCCAAGTCTCTTTGACATTTCGACGACTGCATCTCTATCTTTATTTGCACATGCAACAACCTGATCAGATATGGAAAGCATCACACTTATGACTTAAAACAGCACAAAATGGCTACTTTTTCCAAGCCATAAATACAAAATTTACATGAACTGATTGGGGGTGATTTAATGCAGATCATGCGAGTACAAATTTACCAACTCTATGATATTTAAAAATTAAATTCTATTGTTTGAAAGTTCAATGCAAGTTACATCAAATGTTACGACCTTAGTTTTCCTTGAGCTCGAGAGAAAGGCACAGTGATATAATAATAATAATTCAAAATAAATACATCTTCCAGTAAACAGAATAAAATTGCATTAAAATCACTATTTAAAACCATTCAATTATTATTTTGCCAACATGTGTTCGTCTTGTCACCAGAGTTGACTTAGTTGACCATCCATGGTTCATCCTGACAAAAGATCTGACAATTAACAGGAGCTTCCCAAGCCTTGTTGAGTTTATTAAGACTCATTCGAAAAGATCTATGTTTCGCAAAGCTTATAAAAGGCCCAACCATGCATCTGTCATTAAGTTTCAAAAATTTGTTTTAATTCTTTAGTGTTACATTGAGCTGTTCACTCCAACTGTTATGACATTTAAGGCAAGTTAAACATCTTCTTTTCTCTATCAATGTTTGGGGGAGGGGGTTTCCTGTATTTGCCATTCATATTGCACCGTAGATGCTCTACAGTTATCAGCTTTTGTGCGAAGAAGTCTTTCTTATTAAAGATATTAAGAACTAGATGCCCAAAAAATAAGGGAGAAAAAGTTAGTAATTAAAGGTTCAAAACACCAAACAATTTTTATTGACAATATTGTAGTGAACTCAAAAAACTCACCATTCTTATGTAGTCGTCAACAAAACTTTTAGGATATTCCCGAGCTGCTCCAAAATCAATAAGGTTCAACATTTTTGAGTCTTTATCAAACAAAAAATTACTCCAGTTGGGATCCGTCTACACAAAAATGAGCACCATTAATCGGAATCCATCACAGAAATTAGAAATCGAAACACTCCGAACTAACCACAAATCTTAGCAAAATGCTACATTCAGAAAAACCCTAAGAAAAGAAATCAGCCATTAACCTTCATAAGCATAATCCTATCTCCCTCTTTTTTCCTTCTATTTATAATAATCTATCCTAATAATAATTGTCAAAAGATCTCCTTACTTTCACTTCTCGATAGGGTATCATACACAAATAAATTAAATAAGGCTATATATAGTGATTCAATCAATACGAGACATGAATGAGAAAAAATAGAGGGCCTATAAAAACATGAGAGAAAAAAAAGCATTTTGGAAAACACATATAATAAACATTTATAAAACATACCTGCATGAAACGAAAAACAAATAACTCCAGCAAAGTAAGTTCCAGTAACTTCCTCCCAACATAATTACGTGTTTCCTGGTTCAGCATTGCCACTTTGTCAATTGGAATACCTGTAGGCAGGAAAAAAATATCAATTGCAACTAAATCAATGTAAAATTAGGCAATTAATCAATTCATACACGCATAAGCTCTGGAAGATAAAAAGATGAGTGGTATTATAATACATTGAACTAACATTATTTGTGCATTGCTTCCAACATAGGAAGAACAATATAAAATGATATGTGCACGTACCACTTGTCCATGTAAGATAAACGAAGAAGGAAAAGAGAAAGACAACTTCAAGATCCGCTCCATTGAAAGAAAGTAATTATATAACATAATTTTTTATCTTAAGGAATTTTTTATAAAATAGATAAACTTTAGTTTAAGGATTAAGAAATTTGTTCTAAAAATTAAATATGGTTTCAGTAATTGACCACACAGAGTTTCTGAACTAAAAGAAAAAAGCTATTTCATCACTAACAGAGTAAAAGAACCCGAAAAAGAAGGTAGTGAAATGTATTATCCCCTCTCCCATGCAACTTTGAAAGAATTAAAGAAACAAATCTGGAAGTCAGGTATTTCCTTTAAAACTTTGAATGACTGAAGGAAAAAAGAAACTTTCTAAAGACATGTCAAGATTTAACCAACGTAAATTTTCAATGTCCAGAAATAGAAATGTGTTCAAGCTAAATGGATTTAAAATAGCATATTTAGAATAGAAGAACAAAAGAAGAATGAGGTGGAACTACCAGATACAAGTTCTGTTGTCAGGACTCTTTTGCTTGAAAGATTGTCAACTACCAATGGAACATAGAAACCAGGAGTATTGGCAAGCAGATCATGAAACCGTTTCTGGTTTTTTGCTTCCAGCTCATAGTCACATTCGCGAGCCAACTCTTCTTTTGCCACCTAGAAGAATTTCAACACATCTAGATTTGCTTTGAAAAAAAAAAAAGAACAAATGCGCAAATCATTTTGTGTTTCTAACTTAAGAGTATATAAATTGTAGTTACTAAGTAATTACTCAATCCACACTCTGGAAAACCCATTACATCTCTTATGCAAAAGGTTTTGGGCAATTTAACGTGCGAGGAATCATCAGATAGCATATTAACAAAATTAACAAAAGCAAAAGCAAAAGACAATCTTCTAAGGAAATTGCAAGTGACAATTTATCTGGGATCCTTCTCCTAAGCAGTAAGTGACAGTTTCCTAATGCTTGATATTTCTAAAGCAATTAGGCATGAAATATTACTGCTGTATCTGCAACTAATAAATTGGTCCGGACAAAATCACTAAGTGGTCATTTTTTCTCTTTCTTAGAAATGCAAAAACTTGTTCTCTATCAGATACAGGCTCTTGGAGTATGATAATTTGAAAAGAGTTTCTTCGTCCTTGCCATCGTTCCTTTGGAAAGATGTGTGGTTATGCTTTACCCTTGGAAGATAACGTGAAGCATAAAGATTAGCTATGCCTTCGGTTTGCATATTTTATTTCCCAGCCCCTAGTAGTGTTTGGGGCGGATCCTCGTTCACTGGAGATTTTTACATATGAGCAACCATAATATTATTGTTAAAGCTCTTCATAAGACTTTTAGTTCTCAACTACATTCTTACGGCTCTCTAATGTTATGGAGATTTGGTTTATATCTAGGAACAAAAAAGATATCATTCCTCGTGTAAAGAAACCAACTAAATCAACCACTACATTCGTACAAAAATAGAAAACAATGCCTGAATAGAAATTCTTCAATCCTAATAAATGTGGGTGAATAACTCACATAAGAAAGCCACATGGTACCTTCATTGCTCTGTCCAGAAACAGACCTTTTGGAATCAAATTAGTATAATCTAAAAGCAGCTTCACGTTTTCAATGTCACTTTCAATGCTATCGGCCACACCCGGGTATTGGATTTTCATAGCAACCGACATACCATCCTTTGTGACAGCTTGATGCACCTAAATTTAATTTGCAAAAAATCAAACTACATAGTCATCGAGAGCAAAAAAATTTCAATAATAGGCAGCTGAGAATGATTTAACATGAAACCATATTTCGGAAGGTAGCCCTAGCTATATAGTAATATTTATAGGTAGCTGAGAAAGATTTAACATGAAACCATAGTAAAGGAAGGGAGCCATAGCTATAGTAATATTTATACTAAAGACTAGATTGAAACGTTTTTTCTTGCATCATTATCTCGTGGAAAATATTTTGATTACTTGTCGTAAAAAGAAAAATTAAGAGAAGTGGATTTCGTTATAATCTAGAACAAACAAATTAGCTAGCTGTGATGTCTGGAGAAGTGAAGTGTTCACCTTAGTCCATGAGGTCAACGATTTGAGTCCTGACCCTTATCCTTTTAAATACAATAAAAATTTCACATTTTTTTAATTGTCAAAAACTACCATTAACAACTTTTTAGAACAAATTAACTCTCTTTTATTCCATTTTTTTAACAGGGTACATATTCAAAATAGAATGAGCAATGCAGGTTAAAATAAAAATAGTTAATAAGTTTTCTCCCAGAGGTAACCGAAAGATATTATATGCATAACCACATCGCTTTCATGCCTTTGCACCAGGAGTCAATTTTGGTACCCAGGCGTTTTGCTAATGCCAAAATGAAATATTCAGATATAACCACCCATCGGGTTCCCTCCAACAACCGCTAGAAGAAGAATGCAGCAGCATTTCACCTGGCCTATACTTGCAGCCGCCATTGGTTCGTAATCAAAACTAATCAACTTTGAGGACCAATCATGGCCTAGTTCAGCATCCAATACTTGATTAAGCTGCTTCCTAGGCATCATATCTGCACCTTGACGAACAATGTCCAAAGCAGCCAAAATCTTTAATAAATAAAACAAAATGATGAGTACACTAAAATGAAAAATAGGTACAAGATTTTGCTTCCACAAAAAAAAAAAGCATAAAATTAATAACCAAGAAAGAACATTTAAGGATGGAATAAGACAAGTAAGAATTAAAAGATTACCGGAGCTGGTACAAGAGATTCATCTTGTATGCTTAACATCTGCCCAATTTTTAACGCAGCTCCACGCATTCGACACAGAGCAAGAGCCAAGCGCTCTGCATTCTTTTCAGATAAAAATGCTGAATGGGCCGATTGCTTGGAGCTTGGCGTGCCAAACAACAATCTCTTTGTAGATTCCTCAAGTGTGCCCCAAGCAAGGCCCGCCCCCAGACCAGCAAATCTTGAAAATCACAAAGAGAAAATGCACAAGACAATATACAAGGTGAATGACGACGTTCCTAAGTTCTAAATAACGATAAACATGAAATGAAATTATGTGCTATACGCATCAACTAATCTATCTTCATGTAAAAATTTTACAAGATTATATCAAGACCAGATTAAAATTGGCAAAAACGAAAACTAAAGGCGAGAAAATAGGAAGCTTGTATCAATCATGAATATAAGTTATTGACAGTGGAAGAACATCGTTTCGTCAATAATCATTCTACCAAGTTCATTTTAACAAATTTCATGAATAAATGATAGCGCAAATCCATGTTTCGGCTATGAAAACAATGAGAAGAAAAAGAATACCGATCAACTCACCCAAGGGCTCTAGAAAAGGAGGTGGAAGGCACTCTCCTCTCCCTCGGCCTTCGTCTTGTCAAAGGGGGAGCTGCTTCCTCTTGTTCACTTTGTACTGGCACTACAGCAGCATCATCAACATGGACGTCAACGTTTTTCACCAATTTATCTTCTCCATCCGAAGTCTCCGGAAAAGAAGAGAGATTCTGAGTTTGAGGGGAGACAATTTCAGAATTCGGGGTGGAAGGAGCACCACTGACATCGTCGGGTGGTACTGAGGGGGAGAAATAAACTACGGAATCAGCAGCTTGGGGATTATGGCGAGAAATTTGACGAACGTTGCCTTTGGTGAGACCGGCAAGGTTAGCGGCAGAAACAACGACCTTCTTAGCGGAAGAAAAGAAAGCAGTTTCGAAATCTCCATGTATAGCAGCTTGAAAGACTTGAGAGCGTTCAAGCAGATCCTTGGCGACAAGCGAAAGGCCATCGACAAGCCTGCTCACCTCCCTCAAAGCACCCATCTCCACGATATGCTCTCACGTCAGCTCTGGTTTCTGCCACTGCAAAGTGCAACCTAGACGAAGGCTCCGCTCAACTCTTAATATTACCAAATTTATAAATAATTATAAATATTTAAAATCATAATTAATTTTATCAAATAACAAATACACATAAAACCATATGGCATAATATAATACATGATTAAATGTGCAAGTGAAAATTTCATATAACAATAATTGTTACCCAAATTTTTTTGGGTCGTGTCGCGCTAAACAAGCATTCAATATGCTGATTTTATAATTTTATAATTTTTTTTTAATTTATTACAAACAATATTAAAATAAAACACAATTAAGATCGAAGGTTATTCGATATCAAATTGATGATCGTGAGAAGTTGAAAATAAAATAAATTATCAACGTAAAGTGTAATTTATACTCTAACGTATGATAAACTTATACTGTGTTTTAAACAAATTATAATATAATGTATCAGTTGAGAGTCATCTGTCGTTACTTTTGTCGTTAACCACGTAAAATATACGTATCTTTTCTAAAAAAATCCCCTAATCCTCTCTCTCTCTCTCTCTAGCAGTGTCCATTTCACGTTTTTCCCCCCTCATTATCTTTGGCTAATTTTGTTTAATTTCAATGCTTTTGAATCAAAAGGCAGACATAGAAAAAGGAAAAGATGCTTTGATTTGAAAATAGAGATTATCGGAGCAACGCTGAAACCAAAAACAAGAATTAGATCGACATAAAAATCAGATTAGGATGGAATTTCACGACGGAAAATCATATTATCGTAAACAAGACATAAAACGCTTGATTAACAATACGAACAAGCAAACCTTGAGTTTAATAAAATCAAATTCTTCATCCACAAATTCATGGAATCATAGAACTATGATCTACGATGAAAACGCACAATATAAATAACCGAGATGTCGTAAACCTTTGTACCAAAAGCGCAATACCTCTAGTCCGAGAGAAAATTTACCAACAAAAAAGTAATTTGAATCTTCTCCTTCAAGAACAGATTTATGGAAAGAATCCAAGCAGATACTTCAAAAATTTGATGCCCTTGTAGAGACAGCTATCAAACAGTATGGTATATATAGACGTAATACAATTCTCACAATATTTCTCTACAAAAATTTCTCAGAATGCGTCATCGCGGTTGCCGCACTGCCGGAAAGTTTCATCGGAGTAGAGAGCAGAAAACATCCCTTAAAACTCCATTAGCCAATCAATTCCTCTTCCAGCAATGCAAACTTGAATTTGAAAACGAAAGAGAGGAATTTGTGAGAGAGAGAGAGAGAGAGAGGATGAAGAAATGCATCAAAACAACATCTCATTCATTCTGCCATCACCCATCTTTTCCACATCTTCTTGGGATAACAAGGTCTTCTTTCCACTGAGACCTGCCTTGTCATATGGTTGAGCCATTTTCTTAAGGAACTGCAGCCAAACAGACATAAATATCCTTCCTTTTTACATTGCAATAAAAATATCCAAATGGTTGCTTTAAGTAATTAGTTAAACAATAGGGACGAACCTCTCGAGCTATGTGCAGAGCCATGTCTGTGCTCAAATTCAAGTGCGCATCTCGTAAATGTGACAGTATCCATCCGGGCAGCTTTGACCGTTTGTCGTGACGACTATATCTAGTAATCAATTAGCTTTCGATTACATCATATGAAATTTTTGTCAAGAACAAGTTATCCAGTGATGCTACCAACAAAGAGATCATTAAGGGTCGCCTTCAACAAAGAAGGAACAATGGGCATCATTAGATATTGATTTAGCATCTATAACCTCCTTGTGTTCTGTCCTCGCAATTTATTATTTCATCCCCACATATTACAGTATCGATCAAATTTTAGAAATATTCCCAGCAAAATAGTACTATCATCAATAAAATTATCAACAATATGGAATGATATAAAGTAGAGCTGTATGAACCTTTTGTCAGCAAAAATCATCATCCCATAGTCTGCCTTTGAGCGAATAACCCGACCAACACATTGGGCAGCTTGTCTCTGCTCTGGCAAATTATCATAAGTACCCATTTTTTTCTCTAAATATTTAAAGAAACAATGCATATAAAAGTTCAAAGGGCACAATGAATATACCAAAGCATCAAAAGTGAGAAAATCTCCTTCCTTGATTTGAAAGGTGTCCCGTAGGTATTCCAATCGTGCAAGCAAAATCCTGAAAAGACTATCACATCCATCAATTGATAAACAAATTGAAAGCTGAGAAAAATACGGGATTACCCACAAAAGATCATGGTTTCTATTCAAAATAAAAATAAAATAAATAAATAAATGAGAGAAGAGTCAGACTTCAGCTTGCGGTTATGGAAGTGAAAGGTGATAAAAACTTGATCATTAACGATCAAATACATTACCCAAAAAAATTATAAAATGTAATAAAGGTAAAAATATGGATCTATAATATCACTACCCATGCCCAGACCTCCGGAGAAAAAAAAAACAAAGAGAAACTCACTTGCTCAATGTGTATTGGAAAGGAACACCAAACATGATAACGAGTCGGCCATAGTGTCGATCAAAATCTATACCTTCGGCAACTTTACCCCTGCAATCGTGAACATCTACAAAATTGCATGACATTCCAGCAATGTACTACAGTCAATTCAAACTTTTTATTCGATCTAATTTGGATCTTTCCAGTATCAACCTTGACTTTAAATAGTTCCCACACAGGTCTACATATCAGAGATGAATATTATTAAAAAATGGCTTTAATAATTTAATTCAACTACTGGGTAATCCACTACATTTGTCTATTTAAGTTGTATGCTCTACAATATAGCTGAACAATAAAAAGATTTGGTTGAATAAGGAAACAACAGTACCTGGCCACAGAGAAAAACACAGCCCCTCTACCACAATCACAAGCCTTTCGGTAGTTGTCAAGAGCCAGGGTTGTTTCTACTACGTCTTGGGTCTCAATGAAGACAAGCTTGTGCTGCATTATTTCCTGTGGCATGAAAGCATTAAGCATTAAGCATTAATATAAATTCAAAATTGTTTTAACATAATGCAATTAAATCCAAGTAACAAATATTGAAGATTATGAACAAACAATCATGATAAAATTGTACCTTTAAAATACCATTTTCATTCCAACTATTGACGATACCATCCATATAAGAGTAACTGACAAAGAAGCATACGACCCCATCGGGAACAACAGAGACCATCTCTAGCAAAAGCCTCCCATAATTCCTTACTACACCAAGATCACTTCTCATATCAAATTTGGTGCTAACAGGAAGTTGATCGCTGAAAGGATAAACAGATAATCATTCACTTGAAAAATATAACTTGTTCCGTACCCAATAAAATTATTGCAGCTAATAACAAAAAAGGAAATGGATTCTATTGAATAATATACCTTCCACGAGTAAGAACCATTGGACATATGCATTCTCTCGTCAAGGACATTGTAAAACTTCGACTGACCACTGGATTGAAATTAAGCAAACGAGGATAAAGATCAATGGGACTGAGAGTTCCAGATGTAATCACAACTGACTGAAAGCGCTCAAACACAGGTTTTATGGCAAGAGAAGCATCGTGGCAGCTCAGCTAGGATTCCAGAAGTGAGAAAAAGACAACAAGTTAATTTGCCAATAAGCCAAATAAGGCCTATAAGAACAAAAAAATACTATTCACCACAAAAACAGGACACTAGCTCCTTCTGTTGCAGAAAGGGTGGACAGAGAATATCATTCACCAGACAATTATATATTCCTCATCAAATATCCAAATATATTAGACCAAATGAAACTTAATATGTTGAAATAGTCCCATAAATTGATAGATAACTTCTTATCAGAAATTGATAAGGAAAATATCAAAGAGAAATCATATGAAACAAGCCAAAATGTACAAACCTGTAAAACAGGGTCAGGAATATGTGGCATTCTTTCATCACAAGGTTCAATTATGATTGAGAAACCTCGAGCATAAGTTCCCACGAGTGTTGCAAAATCACATATAGTTTGTATATGCAGAAATTCATCAGTGTCAGTAATTTCTAGAGTCAACATGAGAGAATGTAATCGATCATAACAAAACTTTAGTGTCTTTTGGTCAATCCCAGCTTGATTATTAATAGAGGAAACAAAACTAACTGGCCCTTCTTTCTCAACATTCTCCGTTTCCAGACGACCTTCAAGATACTGGACCAATCTACGTAAAACATGAACAAAGTGCTCTGCTCGCCGAATATTGCCTGGGACAGCCTCTTTCAGAATATCACCAGGGAGGGCAGGATTTGAAAGCCAGGTATCAGAAACTACATTGGAAATAACAGCAGAGAGAAACTGAGAAAATTAACAAAGAGCCAATATTTTTTTATGTTCTAAAAAAGGAAACCTTAGCAAACAGTTTCCAACATACTAGGCAGGTTTCCTCGTTGTGCCAAACCTTCAACCAACCGGTTGTATTCAGCACGCAGTCTACCCGCATCAGTGGCCTTGAACCTTCCTACCATTTCAAGTCAACTAAGGAAAATCCCAATTTCAACAATAATCAAGATTGCATTTATGAATCTAGACTTGCAAACATAGAGAAATTGAAATAGATATATTTTAATGGCATTCAATTTCATATAAGGAATACATTATCTCAATAGTTATATTTCCTTTGGATAGAACTCTCCTGTGGTAACCAATTTCTAAACTATATAGGTGAGACAAAAGATATGCATTGCCTAAAAAACGAATACCTCTCAATCTCCTGCCGCATCTTATTAAGATTCCTCCTAGACCCTTCAATTGTCTGTCTCCTAACACTAACACTGAGTGCTTCTATACACACATTATCAATATTATGTGCCTCGTCAAACACCACTACAGATTCTTGCTGCATTTCCTTGGATATAATACTAGCAACCTTTGGATCAAGCAAGTATTGATAACTATAAACCACCACATTTGCAAATTGCACCATATGACGTGCCAAGAAATAGGGACACCACCCTCTCTCTTTCCCAAAAGCTCTCAGATCCTGCAACCAAAAGGGTCAAATACTAGTGAAAAACGAATCCAATGTTAAACAAATCAATGGTTTTTCAAGCGTTTAGGAGAAAGAAAAAGTATAAAGCTCACAATGGAAATGATTCATGTGAAAGTTTCCAGAAATTACAAGCAGATGCATATGCACGAAAATGAGCGAGAGTTTCTAGTTTTAAAGCAGCAAAAAATTGTGCCCAAAAATTACCAGTAAATGAAAATAAAAGGACATAAATTTTCATTTTCTCTTTTGCCACAATCAAACTATACCTGCAATGTATAAACACCAGGTGGCAAAATCGCGCCAGAACCGGCCCTCTCATACTGCTCAAAAAACTCACAAGTTGGAACATTCGGATTTTCCGCCGCCATAGCCCGGACCCAACTCGCCGTTAATTTCCTGCAACCCGCGTCCACAGAATCCCGATTCTCTGCCGCCACCACTGTCGGATTCACGCAAAGGTTTTTCCTGGACGAAAGACCAACAGCCAACATTTTAGCACGAGAACCAAGGTGGTGAATTTGGTATTGATGAAGCAATCTGAGCTCGGCGAGGGTCTTTTCCATCTCGTGCACCGTGCGCGTGCAGTAGATAAGCTTGAGGGGGATGTGAGGCTTGGATAGAGCGTAGCTGGTGATAAGGGAGAGAAGGGCAATAGTTTTTCCGGTGCCGGTGGGCATTTCGAGGAGACAATGACCCTTTGCGTCAAGGGCTCGCTTAAGCTCGAGCATGTAAGCGTACTGTTCGGGATAGATGTAGTCGTAAGGGAATAAGACCGTTACATCTTCTAGTTGAAACTTCATGGTGCTTCCAATGGCGGGTTTTCGGAGGTTTTAGCTTCTCACTGTCTCTTCGCGCGAGAGAGAGAGAGAGAGAGCTTGGAGAAGAAAAAGTACGCTTTCCTCCATTTTTAAGAGGGGAAACTCGACCGTGATATTTTATTGGACCGGCAATTTGGTTTTTCTTACAAACCAATTTGACAGCTCATCGAATTCAAATATTAGATGAATTATATATATATATATATATATATATATATATATAATTGTTAAATTTCGGTGTGGATCAGGCTGGTACAACCTATTTTGAAAATCTCGTTAAAATTTTATTTTATCTATAAATTTAAGTAAATTATAGTTACAAAAATCATAATCGCAGCTCAATCTCCGTAGCAAACCATAGCCAAATTTGTTTTTTTTTGTACGTGTTCAATTTTTACACATTAATTTTAAAATAATTTGACATAAGTATTATATATATATATATATAACTTAATTAATATATTGTTCTAATCGATCAAAATTATTATATTAAAAATAAACTACACATCAAAATATAAGTATGAAAGCATAAAACTATAAATATGCATATAATATATATTCTTCCAACTTTATAAATTTTCATTATTATTAATAACTACGTCTCACGCAACATTGTTAAATTAATATTTATATGAATAAAAAATAGTCGATAAATACTAAAAAAGAAAAAAAAAACAATGATAGAATATGACGACAATAATATTATCAAAAAAATAATCTTAAATATATCTTATGTTTCTGGGCTCTAATCTGACCTTCTAATACAATATTTATTAATTGATACAACTAATATTTTAATATAATTATTTATAATTTATCTAAATTATTACATCAATTAATGAATAATACAAATGTCACATCAGATAATAAAATTAATGTGTAAAAATAAATAAATAAATCTAACATTACTCTGGTTAAACAATCTAATAATAAATCATTTAAGAATGAATACAACAAAACTGTCATTAGATAGAAGAATCAATGATCCCCAATCAAACAAAGAGCAATCTTGATTCTTGCATTTTGCTCTAAAATAATAACAATTGTTGACATTTAATCAAATCCCTAAATAATCCAATGAATCAATCTAATAATAAAGGTCAAAGCAAACAAAATCTTCCATCAACATCCACAATGACACTAGTGCAAGTATTACAAGTTTTGAATCTTTGAGAAACATTTATTCTCTGCGCTAAGATAAAATCAAGTAAGAAAGTTTAGGATATAGTTACACTTAAAGTTTCTACATCCTTCTCATTCTTCATTGGGTATGCCAATAGGTAGCCCTTTGATCACGTGTCGACATTGAAACCTGTATGAAATTAACAGATATGCAGGTTTGGAGATAGTGTAATTTCAAACATGAGAGACATGCTGTAATATAAAACTAATTTGTACGAGTAATTAGAAGTATGAATTAGTTAGTGATCAAATGATTGAACTATGCAACCATTTTTTTAGGCAAAGAGCAACTTATGCACATAACTAATTATCGACAAATGTATTTTCAAAACAGAAAGTGCACTAAATGGATATTCTCCTACGAAGTAAGACATCCTTATCCTTACTATAGTATAACCATTAAACCAGTAAGGTAGAATGAGTTTGTAAGTAATTGTCCAAAATATGGTTCAGCATCATAAGTGGAGCTAAATGGTTGAGTCATTAAGCTTTTTTTTTTTTTGTTGAGATAAGATACTGCGACATTGTGACATCTATCATGTTGGTATCATGAAGCTCAATGTGCATGCAGCTGAGTTAGGCACACATAGGTCTGATGATGTTAATTAACCAACTATCAATGAGTTGAGCTTAGATATAGAGTGACAGAGTCACTGAAATAAATCATACTATAGTTATCTTTCACTAAAGAGACTAAGATATACTCAAAGAGGAGTGTGTACTTAAATTATTTATTTAGATTTAGATGGTATGCCTGTATTTTGGTTGTTCTAAAGACTATTATTATTTATAAGTAGTTTTTGTTGTACATATAAAATATTTATTATAATAATTGCTAAATATGTAGTACTTTTTAGAAAATGGAGTGACATACTGGTATCCATGTCAATGTCATTACTTCTTAGACAGTAACTAACTCTAGCACTCGAATCAGTATTTGTGTTTAACTGCCCAATTTTTCTGACGAACACAAGTCACATCTTCCAATAGGGAAACGAGAACAACTGGTTCCAAAATTATTATTGGAATTTTAGAACCTCATACCAGATCAAATTATCCAATGAAGAATCAGTCAAGCCACTGAAGTTGCTGTCTTGGATAACATTATCCGGGGCATGTGTTTCCTGACATTGTGTTCTGCACTTGAACTGTAATCGAAAAGGTGCTACCTGCATACAAGGGAAAATAGTAAATAAATGAAGGGCCTTTTGCAAGATCCACCATATAAAATCCGATAATGATAGTGATTCATAAATCAAATGGTGGGATAAGGATATGCCATTGATGTTAAAATTGATGGATGAAAAACATATTTACAGGGATACAGATAGGAATACTGAAGCTCATAATACCCTAAAATCCCTTTAAGATCTCCAAATTTGTGAAATTTGTTAAACTACTTTGAATGTATTGCAATCATCCAAGAACTTTTGTTTAAAAGATCAGACAATTAGTCAGCAGTTTAGGAACATTAGAAAATATTGTTGTGGAACGAACAACAAAAACTGCATCACAACTAGATTCTAGCAAACAAACATTTCTTAAATCTAACACTAAACTAGATGTGTCCTCATTAAAATCTATTTAATAAATAAGAACTAGATCGCAAAAGTAGCAGACATAAACTTAGGAATCAAAGTTATCTACCTTTTTATTGAATCTAAAGTCACGTTTGGGAAGGAACTGCAGAGGCAGACTGAAAGTAGAGGGGGCTTTGACCAATAGAAACAACTTTGAAGGACCTAAAGATAAAAGGTCATCAGCTTTCTTTTGGCAAGGGCAAGAAATAGACGAGGGTCGTTTAAGGCTATGCAACATTACAGGCTCTTGAGCTTTGATCCACATTAACATATACTCAACTATCTACCTGGATAAGAAACAGATCCAGCGTCCATTGAGATTAGTGTCCGTATGACCTGTTGAGATAAATATAATTAAGTTGGGACAGAAGAAACCATATCAAGGATAACAGAAATTACATTGAAGAACCTTTTTTGAAAGCCTATCAACATCTTTGCTCTTCGTGAAATCTTCTGCATCACTAACCATGACATTTCTATGCAAATAGCACAGCTCGTAAATATATTGAGGTCGTAATGGGCTAGCTCCAAGAACCAATGCGACTTTGGGGAAATTAGGAACCTCCCTAATCATCAACTTAAGCGCCATTTGACAACTAGCAACTGATTTCATCAGCTTATCTAGTCTTTTGATTCCCTGTCTAACCTCCCTCATTCGACTCATATGTTTTCTTCTGCATCCAACCTTTTGTTCATTTTGTAGACCTAATTCCTAAAAACAAACTTTCTTAGGAATATATCACAGACAAGTGATGCGGTAAACTACTCCGCTTATCCGATGCATGACATACCAATTCTTTGCGTGTGTCGCATAGTGTGTCAAACTCCATAGTGATATCCTGCAACAACCTGTATTAGGTGTTATATAACAAATTTAGTAGCTCGTTTAAATATTTATAATTAGAGCGGAATCCAAAAGCCCTTTTTTCACTTTTTCAGTGTAGAAATTAATTTTTTTTATCAGTGAGTTCAATCTTCTCCGTCAAATCTCCTGTCAAAAAATTTTCCTTCAAGCATAAACTGGTGAATCTCATCCAAAGAACAAATACAATATTGAATTAATGAAAATTGAAGGCAAGAAAAAGCGAGAGAGATGGCAATGCAGGAAATTTCTAAAAAAAAAAAAGATTGAAATTATATTCCATTCGGAACATTTTCCGGCAGCATCACCCTAAGTGCGTGTTCCTCCAATTTCCAAGCTAATTACAAAATGAACGAAAGGAGTAGAAAGTGAATCAACATACGAAGGAATTTGCTGGTGCATGTGTAATAGAAACCCCATGGTGTCATTGATGGTATGAAAGATTAAAGAGGCGTCTAAACTGTCCGAAGCGGTCAGGATCTCCATTAGCTCATCCGAACGTCCTTCTCCCTCCATGGCGTCAACTTCTTCAGGCCACAGAGAGAAGAAAGAGAGAGAGATCTGAAAGCGAAACCAGTACCATGTCTTTGGACTCCGATTTTTCAAAATGACGCTATGGCGGGACGATGATTATTTGTGAAATTTTGAGGTTCAATTTGGAATTTATACCAATTACCAAGTAATTTTTTTTTAGTTAATATCATTCTTAATAAAAAGTCGTTTATATTGATTACGATATCTAAACATAAGTTAATTAAATCAATCATTGTTTAATATATCAATAATTATATGTAATTGGTATAAAATGCAACTATCATACGTCACTTGTGTCATGATAAGTGAATCAATGTAAGTATGTGTACCATATTATTTATTTAATCTCATATTTATCAAGTATCATATTAACATATTATATGAATGTCAATATACATAAACAATATCAACATGTAATGTGAATGTTCATATGTATGATCCATAATTGTAAAACCGCACACATATGTACATCAAATTAACCATTTCAATAGAGTTTGCATATCACAATATATCTCCAGAAGACTAGGGATTTGTAACCTCAGGGGAACTCACAATCACTTTCATTATATTTCCCGACTTTACATGCGTCACACAATATATAACGAGTAAGAAATATATTGGGTTCGAATGTGACTAATCATATCTTCCGTAATACCATTTACATATGTAAATAATGCATGATTTAAGCATTTTCGCTATGTCTACATTGAATATGCATGAAATTTAAGCATACAAATCTTTGTTAAATGACGAACAATATGATTTATGTATGAATAATGACTTTATTTTTGTCTAAACGCCCACTAGACATGCCTTAAATAGACATTTTATTTTATTTCAAACCAAAACCATGCATTATAATTCTTAAATGTTATTTCCATATAATATTGATGCGTTAATACACTATTTTAATTTCTAAATTAATTTACATATTTTCTCAATATTCAATCTATCTTTCCTTTAAAATTTAGGTTAAAATTCCTCTAAAACCTCTATCATGAATTATAATTCTCAAATAGACCCTTTATTCTATTTTAAATTATCCCTGAGCATTTTATTGTTAAATGTTCCATCAACCATATAATTGGCAATATAATTTAATAATCACCAAAAATAGATATATTAGTGATCAATTAAGCCACTTATGTATCTTCAATAATTCATCAAAAACCTAAATTCTAATACAATATAACCCGAGATAACATTATATATATTCTTTCAATCATTCTAATCTCATTCAAAACCGTCATCATCAAAGTGTATCAACATGTTATCCATGAATCCCTCTTATAATTTCAAAAATCAGCGCTTGTCTCCACCTAAACTACACAATTTCACCATAGTTTAGAAAACAGAATGAGTAGATTTCTTACCTTTTAAATTTCTTATTTCTTCAACTTCTCATTTTGATTTTTAGCTCAAAAGACTTCTCTTCACGAGAGGAACACATTTTCTTAGGAGGTTGAGGGTCAATTCTCACTATTTCTTTCTCTTTTCTTCTCTCATCTTTGTTCTTGCACGAAATGGTTGAGTTTTCGGTCTTCTCTCCCCTTGTCTAGAGAGATTCTTGGGCTAAATTACCCTTTTGTCCATTTCTTCCATATAAAAGTATCATTTTACCTTTCCATTTGCATACGTTTAAAAAAATAATAATTATCTTTTAATATAATTAGCTTTATATAATTAATTTAGATTAGTATTTAAGATTAATTTAATTAATTATGATTAGTTAATTTTAATTATCAGTTAATTACACCTTAATGAAATGATTAATCACTAATCTTTTAATAACATGCTGCATCATTTCATTAGTTTTCCAATTTATTACATATCCACATATTTTGAGATATTAGGAACATTTTCTCTTCAACGACTTTTTCTAAATTCTCATTCTAAAATCTAATTTAGAGTGATTTACCAAAACAGTACAGTTTTTCGATAAAACTGACTTAATCAATTTTCAACATGTATAACTTTCATTACATATGTCCAATTGTTTCCATTCAAAAGTTATTATCTTCTTTTATGTGTCTAGTTTATCACTGTAAATATTTAGAATTATTCGAGCATGATAATTTTTCTTATTGAATTTACACTCACACATGCTCTAATAAGTAATTTTCACTTTTATCATAATAAATATTTTATATTACTTATAATCATATTTAACTATTCTAATTGTTTTTATTGTAGTTAATTTTAACTAGGGTCATCATAGATCTTAACCAAACCAAGACGACTAGGATTTGGACCCTGAATAAGGCCTAAATTTTATAGACCATGTTGAGTTCTCCACGGATGTAAAATGAGTTTAATGCCATGGGTAAAAAATACGTCGTCTAAATTGAAATATTTTTAGCACTGCAAAACGATGAGAATTATAAATTTACGGGACAAAAGATTGAACGTAAATGTCATTTTTTATCGCGATGAATGACAAATATATATATTTATATTGCAAAAATAATAACTTTATTAAAAGTTACATCAGATGAAGATTAAAAAAACAGCTCTTCACGTTACTGAGGTGTTAGAATATCTAATAACTCCATTCTTTCGGAAGACATATCTCTGCTGACGAATTTTTACTGTGAGTTAAAATGCAGCATACGTCGTCGTTTTTACCCCTCTCGTTAAAGATTCCACCTTCACCACACGGGTCACTTTTTATATCTGCAAGCACAGTAACTTCAAAAATTACTGTCCAAAGTAAGAATCTTATTAAAAAAATACATTTATTAGGGTTTTACCTTTTGCAGTGGTATCATTGAGGCCTAAGCCCAATGCGTGGACGTTCAGACTGAGAGCTTCGACGACATGGGCAGGGAGGAGGATGGGTGAGCAAGCTGTATTTTTAAACCATTTATTCATTTAAAAAGTTGGGTTAAATATAGAAATTTTAATTAACTTAAATGGTTTGAATTTTTATTTTTATGTTTACCGGGCTTCTCGTTTGCGTGCAAATTGGAGCCGGCTTTTGAAGGGAGAAAGACTCCAGTACCACTTGATCGATTCCCGAATTTGATGAAAACGGGTTGCATACCTGGCCCTCCGATCGCCCAGTTGGGTGAAACTCTAGATCCTGGGTTGTATTTGGAGCACTGCTAATCGAATTATGTCAAGATCAAATGTTTGTGCTTCGAACAACTATACTAGATAATTCAAAAAATCTCTCCTTCTGTGATTTAATGAGAATGTGCATGCAAATTGGACTAGTTTGAATGGCATGCATCAATGCCCTAGTCATACATACATCGATAGATGTACTTCGAGCATGTCACACCTTTCGCCAGGGACAATAGCCCGTGGCCCAGTCCTGATTTTTTTTTGGGTACAAGGCCAGGTCGGAGTTGAGCCCTATCTGTACTTGGTTTCGTGCAGATGGGTCGGCATGCCAGTTTTGTCCAACAAACTTCTAACACGCGACTGACTGACTTAAAGTAAGTCCCCAACGGGTTAAAACTCCACGACATTGTCAAAATTAAAAAAATGATAAAAACCAATTTGAAATCACTAAAATTCTTAATAATTAAAACCTTTTAATTTTGTCCCATGGCCGATCACCCACCGTTCATTATTTACGCCGAGAACTCTATCCAGTGCCTACGTAACACTAAACTTGTTGGGTTGGAGGGTTGATGGAGAAAAGATCTCCTATTCCACGTACATTCCACATGATTTTAGAATAAGTGGTCACCGCCTTTCAACATCCCCCCATTCTCAAGCTCTTTGTTGAAGAATGAGGAATCAATAGGGGGCGTGGAGACCATGTGTTCCACGTGCATTATGCGTGATTTGAGAACGAGGGGTCACCGCCCTCCAACGCCCCCGATCCGAGTCACTAACCCTCTGCCTCGTTAATTATTGTCAGGGATCAGCCTTCCGATATAGGTCACTGCCCCACCAATTAACGGGTCTAGTGTCACGCACAATGTACGTGGAACATGAGATCTCAATCTACTCTCTGACCTAACGTGTCCAGTGTCACATATGCACGGGAGAGAACGGGGTCCGTTAATTTTAGATTGACTTCTCGTTCTCAGCGTAAATAATAAATAGTAAGTGATCGGCTACCCGATAAAATTTGATTTGTTGCATTTAAGATAATTTAATATTTTAGTTACCAGAAATTTTAGTTTAAGAGATATTTTTAAAAAACGTTGTAATTTGAAATTCAAATTGGTTTTTTCCCTAAAAAAAATAAAAATAAAACTTCAAAGGGTTGACTTGTTAGCCGCTCCGGTGGTCGGATGCCTGCGGCATGGCCTCAAACAACCCTCTGGAGGGAGGACCGGCCAGACCCAGCATGATCCCGACCATGATCATACTTCATTGTCATCCTTGCTACGTTGATGTCTACGTGTGTAAGCATTCGCACAAATGAAAACGATATCATTTGCTTACTTTCACATGGGTAGAGAGAGAGAGAGAGAGAGAGAGAGTACCATTAATGGAGGTAATTCTGCAGAAAATGTTGGTCGACGATGATATTGTTGACGGTAACAGCTCTGCTGCTCCTCATTCCTCAACTGCACCTTAAGTAAAGACAACAGAAACATGAACACTCTGTTTCTTTTTCTCTCTCAAAAACTTAGAGAGAGAGAGAGAGAGAGAAACCTTGACATCACAAGCTTCACGAAGAACATGAGAGGGTAGCCAAGACATTCCTTCTTCAAAACCAACCTCTCCTTCTTCGGTAGCCATGGAAATGGAAGACCAGCAATCCAGAGAGAGAGAGGAGTTTCTTGTCAATGGAGCTTCCCAAGTCTTACCTGCAACATAACTAAACCGTTACGTGGAGATTAGATTTGGAAGCGACTCTTTTTATAGACACAACCCGTCGCCTCTCTCTCTCTCTCTCTCTCTCTCTACATTAAGTATGTATTAATCATTATTATCAAACCCATTAAATAATATAATTATTAATTTAAATAAATTGAGTTAAATTATAAAATAATTAAGAAAAATTAGGAATCGGAAGTGGGTAACCTCTTCTTCTTCCTCGTTGGTTGCTCTGCTACTCCATTGTCTATGCTTATCCACGTGTTTAATTAATGAATGTAATTCCGCGTCTTCTTAACCACTACACCAACCCTGTGTTAATTAGGTGGTTTAAAGTTGTATAGTTAATCTAACTGCGGTCATCTTCCTCAGTTGTTTTTACAGCCAATCACAATTACTTAAACTCTAGTTTTTTTATTTCAAAATTAATATTTTTTTTTTGTTATGATTCTGATTGGTTTTGTTTCGATACGAACCAAATCAAATCAAACCAGACCAAACCGACGTAGTAATGTTTATAACTTCTTTCAATTTGAGTTCTCAAAATTACAACACCTGACCAAGAACGGCATAAATTAACCCAAAACTAAAATTAGACCGACCCAAATGGAGTCCAAATCGAAGAAGTCTAAAACCAAAATTGATTTTGACCCAAACAAAGCAAAACTGAAACAATCAGTTCGAGATTCATCTTGTTCACGGTGCAAATTTGATGATTGAAGTTGAATGAATCCTAACATTCGAGATTCATTTTTTGAAAAATTCAAAATTTAATTTGAATGAATTCTAAATTCATGGCTCAATGTTTATTTTACTTGCAAACTTTATTATCACACAATGAGAATGTTTGATTTTGCCTGCCAACACACCAACTATTTTTGAAAATGCCCATTTATTTGACAATGGACAATCAAGTAATGAAAAATCTTCAATCCACCGACTCGTTTCAATCTGATTTCATCGGCAATGCATAACAAACCAGATTTTAATGATTTATGACCAAAATTAAACCGGTCTTTTGTTAGAACTAGACCGAACCAAACTAAAAATCCTAAATTAAATGCTCGTTTAGTTTATACATAGCAAAAAAGAACACTAGAATGATCTTAATTTTTAAATATTCAGACAATTAAATAAATAAAAAAATTACGCATGTTGAGACAGTTATAAATTTCACTAAATTTTGCTCACCGAAGGAACAACAAATAAAACTTAAGTTATTTCAACTACATCTACAAATGAAAATGACCAAAATTAATCAATAATCATGATATGATTAACATTGAGAGTAGCCAAAATTCCCAAATGGCAGCAGCTTATATTTCATTCAACTTAGAACTACGTGGAAGTTAAAGATATTTAAATGCTTACAACATGGATTTCTTATTGCCTAAAGGTACCGCCCGAAATTTTAAAATATTTATTTTTCTCAATTTAAAATCTCTAAAATTTTTGCCAAATTGACTTATCAACTTAGGTTTAAAATCGTGCGTTAAAAGCCCTAACCATCTCATTGTCGTTAAGGCATAGCTATTTCATTATCGTTTAAACTTAGTCATCTAATTCTTGTTCATATTTTGCTATCACATATTTTTAGTCAATTACATCATATTCATACACATCGAAAATGTTTTATCAATTTTATCTTTATACAATTCTATGTCAATATCTAACATGCGTAGACAAATATCATAACCATGTAATAAAATAATTATAAGAAAATAATATAGATTTTGTGATGCAGAGTTGTAGCCACGTTGTTGAAAACATGATATTTTTTTAAGATTTCAAATAATATCATGCTTAAAAAATATTTGGCATCATTTAAATAAATCTAATTTCAGATTAATTTGGGCAAAAATTTCTTACAGTGTATGCTTTGGTTGGATAAGGTCAATAAAATCGATCTGGATAACTTTCAAGACTTTTCATGCCTAAATAAAATATTTTGTATCAATTTTCCACGTTAATAAATCTAATTTCAAAAGAATTTAGGCAAAAATTCGTTATCGGTTTGATCGGATTAGGATCGTTTCAGATAGCTTTTGGTCGAATTTGACTATTTGGAAGCAATTTGGTTCGGTCTAGGTCGATTCTGATCAAAATTTGGGTTAGGTCCAGATCAATTTGACCAGATTTGGTTCGGTTAGACCGATTTTGCTTCAGCTGGGTCTGTTCGGTTTGTTGAGCTGGTTTGGCTGGACCAAATTTAGTTTGATTAGACTGATTCTGGTTCAGTTGGGTCGATTCAGTTTCTTGGACCATTCAGTTGGACCACCTTTAAGTAAATTAGTTCTACGTTAAAAGAAAACTCGAACCTCCTTCTTCCTCTTTTCCTTCGCGAGCTTCTTCGCGTTTCTCCCTCGGCTGAAACATACAAAGTGTGTTTCTCTCTTCGGTCGAAGTTTCTGCACGTCGGAGAGAGATTTCTCCGCGTTGGAGAATGCTTGTCGCACGGAGGAGGTTTGTCGGAGAGTTCGACTTCTCGAGCAGAGCTGCTGCCTCCTCAGAGCTTTTGTTGCGTCTGGAGACCGAGTGGAAATCAGAGATAAGAGTAAGAGTTTTCTGAATACAGCTCTAGTGTGTTTTTTCCATTCACCGAGCTTCTTCATTTGTAGGAGAGATTCGAAACAATTTTCTCCTAAATTTGAGATCCACTCAAATTTTTTTTGCTGAAAATCATCAAATTCGATCTCCAAATCGAATTTTTAGCTATGAATGGGCTACTTGGTTAGTTGAGGAGATTGAAATCAAATATCAATACGAATTTAGACTGATTTTTAGGAAGAAAAAAATCCGAGATTATGCTGATAAATGAGAGATCTGATTCTCATTTGATTTTGAAATTTAGATTTCAACTTTACAACTCTAATATGTTACACTAAAACATATAATGGGAGCTTTAATCTCAACAAAAGACGATGATTAGTGTATGCATATTGTAAATCTTACCTTCCAAAGCAGTATTAGGAAAACGCGCGGGGAACTTCACTAACACACATTTTGCTCGTTGATCTTATAAGCCTTCGAGTCTCTTCGTTCATCTCGACTTTGTCCTTCTCTATTCGCTCTGCAACTATTAATGGCATCTTACCTGCTTTTTCATAAGTTCGAAGAAGAGAATTATACGTTTCTGTCTTAACATGACCGGCTTTCCGAAGGATAAGCACCAACTGTTCCGCTCCTTCGATGTTGCCTTGTTCCTCGAGTTGCTTGAACACTTCCTTCATCAACTTCTCATCTGGATTCCATTTCTTCACACTACCAACAGCCTTGTTGAAATACTCAAGAGCCTTTTCCATGTTTTTCACTTTAAGATGACCCCGTGTGAGAAGCTCCCAGGTAGTGTAAGAAGTAGAATTTTGCTTCAGCACCATCTGATTGTATAGCTTTTCGGCTTTTTCGATTTGATTTTTATCGATATATGCTGCAAGTAATATGTTCGGAAGCCGAGCCTCTCCTTCTCTTCCTGAAACTCCCTCCCATTCAGCATAGAGACTCTCTGCTTCTTCAACCTCGCCGAGTTTCACGAGCGAGGACATCATGCAAGTGTACTCATCGTCGCTCATTTTCTGAAACAGCGACCTCATTTTCTTCCAGATTCTGTCAACTCCAGCCTTATCACCAATGTTTGTATGAAGGCTCAGGAGAGAGGAAAATGATGCCCTCTTCTTTTTAGAGGCCATTTTCTCCATCTCTTTCAAGGCCGATTCGGCCTTCTCGGGTAGCCTCATTTTGTGATACAAGTTAGTCAATGTGCTATAAGTAACCCAATCCGGAATAATCTTCGCCTTCTTCAATCCGAGAAAAACCTCCTCCGCTGTTTCAACATCATCTTGCAGAGCACAAACGTTTAGCAACAGATTGAATGTGACAATGTCTGGTGATGCATTTTTCTTCAGTTCCGAAATCAGTCTCCCGACCTTCTCCAGCTGCCGATTCGAAACGTAGAGTGACAGCATGTGATTGTAAGGAAGAGGGTTCTTTAAAAAACCACATTCAGACATTTTCTCCATTAGAGCTTCGGCTTTTGTAGACATTTTATTTTGAACATAGGTGTGGAGAAGAGCTGTGCAGGTGGAGGGGCCTGTCATTTTTTCAGGAAGATCCTCGAAAAATTTTTCAGCGCTATTCAAACCTCGCACTTTTGCAATCAAATCCAAGTGAACAGCATAATCGCCGGGTTGGAGCTTAATATCTTTCTGTAATGTCATCCATTCACAGATCTACACATTCAAGCAGATCCAGAAGAAAAATGCGATCAACATCGTACAATCTAATCAGAAATTCAATAACATCGTACAGCTCTATCTAGTTCAAGAATTGTTTGTTTTGATAATCAGAAATTTACGGAGGAAACTGGAAATAGAGCGAGATATGGAAAGAAAGAAACCACCTCAAGTGCGTGCTTATAGCGCTTGAGTTTGCGGAGCTCTCGAACAATACGATTGAGCTCGTACTTGCGGATGCTATGGCCGTCTTCTTCCCATTTGCGTAAGGTTATGACGGCGCTTCGTTTCGCATAAACAAGACTCATAAGTCTACGCCCTAGCGTATCTCGTCCACAACCGCCATTAATGGATGTAGAGATACCTTTCTCTGCTATGCTTCCCGCCTCTGCTACCCATGCTTCAGCCGAAAATCGACGGACGACGGCGGCGAACGACGGCCGAAGAGATCGGGGTAGCATAGTACACGCAGAGTCCTACTTCGCACGTGCAATCACATCGTACATCGGATCACAGTCACATTGATCAAGTTGGGCTTTCTTGCCCACCGATTATGGTCTTCGGCCTAGGTTATGGTCTTTGGTCCTCCTAGTTTTAAATTTCTCGTAAAAAAATATTAACGATTTATTTTTTTTATTATATTATTTTAAAATAGTATAATTAATATAATAAATTATAAATAATTAATTGATTGTATAAATTATATATATTAATCATTATTTAACACGTTAATATATATTTTTAAAAAATATAATAAAAATAAATATAATATTCCTAGCATTTTTCAAGAAATATAAAAGGATTACAAATATTTACTATTACGACGTAATAAGGGGTAATTTAATCTCAAACATGAGGTATGAACTATTGAAAAGTAAACGTTTTACCATCGATTGAGATTTTGAATTTAAGATCACAAGCAAATCACTATTTTTGACGTAATCTGCAAAATTATCACGTGAGTCACAAATAAAAATCTAGTTAAATACAGATCATCATGTCTTGATCATTGAGTTAACAATCGACTCCTTTCTTTCTATTCCTTAAATTTGTCTGTTATTTTAAATTTAAGAAATAAATTAAAATTGTCGAATAAGTTAATATTGAGTTTATAATTTATTTCTGCACCCTAATCTAATCTTATCTTATAATATAATATTTTTGTATTATTAATTAATTAAAATAAATTATAAATAATATTATTGTTTGATATTTCAACACTGTTTGGAGAGAGATGGGAATCCAAATATCTTTTTTCTTTTTAATTTAATTTAAATAAAATAAAATAAAATATCAACAGGTTGGATTCTAGAAATGATTGAGATCTTCCTTTGAATCCTATTGAATGATAGGAAACAACCTTTTTTGAAAACAATAAATAAAACTTTAAATGTACTTGGTTACGCTTTTTTCTTTTTCTTTTTTTTTTTTTTTAATTTCTTGTCGAGTAGTGGGAAATGTAATTGTTCATGAATACATGTAAGAAAATTGAATAATGTAGTTTTTCAAGACATTGCTCAAAAAATTCTTAAATTATTGAGATAATGACAAACTTACGCTTAAATTAATTTCACAACAAACTAAATTAATCATTAACTATGTTTTGTTAACAAACCAACAATTCTTATTAAGTTTCTTTTAAAATTTATTCCGCGTATTCACAATTGCATAATCAAGCGATTTGATGTGAAACCAAGCTTTTGTGTATTCACCTGTGCATCTACCGAGAGTGTTAGCGACAAATATAATTGTCATAACTGGGTGTCCTCGATGCGAACATTTGCAGGGAATGCACGCTTGAGAAACAACAGAAGACAATATTAAAAATAAGTATAGACATCTGGAGTATTCTGCAAAAACTCAAGTTGTTACATTACAGAAGTGCAGACGCTCAGATAAAATTTTAACAAAAAAATTAAACGAAAAAATGAGTTTGTAAATCGAACATAATTTTAAAGTTAGTTTCTTAACTTCATTATTATTTTTTTTTTTTAAGTAATGTTTTAGAAATAAGAACACGATTGAAGTTGTGTTTTAATATGAAAAAATAGTGACTTAAAAGTAACAATAATTGAAGGCCTAGGGTTCTAAAACCAAAAAGATCTCAATCACTTCCCATATCCAAGCTTTTTGGGATTGGTTTTAAAAAGTCATAAACCCTAAAAGGCTCACGAGTTTAACAGTCAAAAATTATTTATACCCAATAAAAATATAATATATTACGTAATATAATGTAGCCTTAAGCTCTATTTCATTTATTATTTGAAATATAATTACTCTACTTATAAATAAATAAATGTTACTTAAAAATCTAAGTTCAAGAGCATAAAATTAGAATCTAAATTAATACGTAAAAGCTAAATCAAGCTTATAAGTTTATGATTATATTAGTTATTAATATGTTTTTAATAATACTATTAAATATAAGATTTATTTGGTATATTATATAATGGTACATAATTATTAAATATTCTTCGCTCTAATATTTATGTAATTAAAACATAGTTAATGTAATAAAATATAAATAATAAATTTATTATATTAATTATATTATTTAACATATTAATAAATATTTTAATAAAATAAATGTAACTTTATTCTCGTTAAAAGCTTCATTTGTCATTATTGAAACTAAATAATTTTTTTTTTAATTATAAATAATTAATTTTGAAAAATAGATGAAAAGGAAAAATAGGAAAAAATAAATTACAAAAAGACAAGAAAAACATATCAAGAATCATAGTGGGTCCCTGTCATCGATCCTCTGGTCTCTTATCATTCATTCGTCGAACCATTGAAAAAGGGAAAGGTGGTAAACTTTCATATCTTGTGTGGATAAAATTATTCCGTCAACAATATGCTACTTCGTTTGTACACTCGTGTTGAAGTGGTCGCCCTTAAACCCCGTTATACCAAGGTAAGAACGATACGAGAACAAAGAATTTTGAGGGTCCAATCCATAATGAAGAAGTTGCACAATCTTATAACGTTTGAAAAATATTGATTTCTAAAATTTATAAAAACGTATTTTGAAATAAAATTCAAGAATATAACGGTATCAATTTTGGATAAAAACAAAGAATACTGCACTAGTGGGAGTGAGACTCCACAAATAACAGAGCCAAAACACAATGAGAAGTGTGTCCTCAAGCATGTGCAGTTTTGTTCAATGCGTTTTGAGATAAAATTAGAAACCAACGTTGATGATTAAGATCGACCTATGTATGTCTTTAGAAAACACTAATTTGATCCCTCTACAAACTAATAAAGAAGTGTAAACAAAATTCATTCTCGAACTCCAAAGACGAGACGCAGCAACCACGGGCAGCTGTGGTGGCCATGGAAACTCCGCTGCTTCAACGTTGGAGAAAATTGGATTAGGTTGGTGACACGGATAAGCCCGCCACGTACTGGTGTGCTACAAAATAGAGACATCACGTAGCCATTGATGGCCATGGGAGAGATAGAAAAACTTTAGGGATCATGTAATTGTGATAATCAAACTCATATTAAAAACTTTACAATTTCACGTTTCTTGAAAAATGTGAAGATAAATTATCTATAAGTATAGTTCTTTTCTCTTTATAGTATAACAGTTTTATGGTAAACTCTAAAATCAAATGATCAAAATTCGATAAAAATAGACAATGTTGTAATGCACAAAATGAGATTTTACAAATTTTTTTGTAATAACACTTAATTCTCTAAAAATTATACGATGATTACGATAAAAATTCTTTGTTAAATTCTCCAGAAACGATGCAATTAAATTCTCCGTATGTCATAAAGTTTTTTGGTCCTAAATATCTCTCTTACGAGAGAGAGAGAGAAAGAGAGAGAGAGAGAGAGAGAGAGAGAGTCAAACAACGATATTAACTGCCATTATCATAACTTCTAAACTTCTAAACTAGTATATTTCAACATTAGATAAGACTTGTTCTAAAATCATTTGACTCAACAATTACCGGTAAGTCAATTCTTCGGGAAGCTAACTAAACAGAGCCTTAGGTGGTGGCTGGCTGCCCAAAACGGCTCCGCCCTGTTCAGCCGACTCTGGCCTCCAGTTCCACATTCCTTACACCTTCCCGGCAACGGAAACTTCTCTATCCCCATTTCACCCCCGACAATTTCACTATTTCCTTCTATATTCTCTTCTTCTTCTTCTTCGTCTCCTATTTCTCTGTAAGCTGACAAATTCTTCATCAGTCTCAGTCTCAGCCTCCCATTGCCCCGCTCCGCCTGAAAATAGCTTCTGCAACAATGGCCGAACTCCGCTTTCAGAACCAGTCGTCCGTTTTCGCGATGGGATTTCATTCTCACGCCGTCGCGGCTTCTGATTGATGTCAGTGGAGGTGGAAAATCTGCTCTGTTTTTCACTCTCTTCGATTTTAGGCTCTGTATTCTGGGATTTTTTTGAGCCTCCACTGACCAAACTAGATGGTTTTCTTCTTTGCTGCTGTTTTCACTGTCTTCGCTCCCGGTCTCACTTCCTAAGCTTTCAGTGCACATTTCCAAGCTTTTTAAGCTAAGGGTCGAAGAAGTCCTAGTAAGCGGATGGACGTAGAGTTTCTCTTCTTTATTTTCAGTTTTGATGATGCTGGAGGAGTAAGTGAGGGATTGGAGGAAACTCCATTCTCCCATTTCAGATTTTTTTTGGGTTTTCGCGTTACAGTCTTTACCACTGCTCATAACCTTCCTGTTTTGTTCTTGTTCTTGTTCTTCTTCGTTGTGAGTGTTGATTTTCATGGCTAAATCCCTACAATTGTCTAAAATGGAGTTGCAAAATTGTGATTTTTGTGGATCTAGTTCGGACCCTGAAGATCGTGGCTCCGTAAGGCGAGGCTCGAAGTAGGATTGCGATCCCAAATGGACGCTTGAGGACATGATTTTACGAGCCACAAAAACAGAGCAAGAGATGTAAAAACAGGGGAGAAAAAGAGGAGTTCTCTGAATGGATTGGGGAGGGAGAGCACTCGTATTTATAGACAGTGGGAAGGAGAGGGATTGTAGTGCGTTAACACCCCCGCCATTTACCATTTTAACCTTCTAGGGGATATAATAATAAGGATAAAATACAATTTATAGCATGTATTTAATGGTCAACCTAAAATTGTTTTTGATCAAATTGGATATCGATGTTTTGGCTCTAAGCAAAATGATCTTTGTCGATATAAAATCAGTTAAATCGATCACGTTCACAACACGTGATATTCTCTCTCTTCCAAACAAATTCTCCGTTGAAATAACCCTAATCGAATCTATCATCTTGTTCAAGGAATAAATCAATCGACGTCCTAACCTTTTTTTTTTTTTTCGAACTTTTATTCGTTAAACAGTTTTAATATTCCGTGAATCATTTCTTTCCTTAGATTTGTTTTGACTTACAATGCAAATTTGTTTGATTTCCATTTTAGTAGAGAAGGAAGTCGTAAGATTGATCGAATAAAGTCTTCAAAGTGACAACAGACAAAATTCTTCATCGCCCTCCAATGTCACGATTTTCTTCAAAGACTCGTCACCCTTTTCTCAATTCTCCCCAAATCATTCGTGAAAATATATAAGTAGAGAGATCGAGACATCGACAATTGAAGAATTCAATTATTATTGTATCATCTCACACGAGTTAAGCTTTAATCACGAAGTAGTAGTGTATACACTTTGCAATCGATGTACATAACATCATTACTTGTTGTAAAACCTCTCAAGCATCTCATAATTTTGCTTCATTTGGCAAACACATCAATAACAATTGATATTCCACTTGGAACAACTATAGAACATTTAACATCATAGTCAACTTGCGATGTCTCGTAACATTATGTGTCGACAATGATTCTCGTCATCACGTGATTAAACATAAACAAATGGATATGATTTAGATAGAAAAAAACTATAGTTGGATCTTTAACGAGTTCAATGTCCCACCTAAAAAACTTACTTATCTTTTTAATGGAATTCTTTCTACAAATTAAAAGCTATTATTATTTCCAAAAATGGAAATTAGAAACTTTTTATGTTAAAAGGAGAAATACATATATAATTAAGTTTTAATTTTATTCAGAGTAATTAACAAAAACAAAACAAAAGTATAAGATCTTTAACAAATTCGACCTTAAACTATATATATTAACAAAATCGTCATTAAACTATACAGTATGTTAACAATCTAACTCTCGTCGGCTAGCTTTCTGTTAAAAAGTTTTTTAAATTGTAAAGGAGCCTGCACGGACGATGATGGTTGATTTGTTAACATATCATAGTTTAAGGGCGATTTTGTTAACGAATATAGTTTAAGGGTAAATTTGTTAATAATCCATAATTTAAAGTTTTTTTTTATTTAATTAACCTTTTATTTACAAAGAAATGCTATAAATAATTAAGAAAATCCAGACTCCAAACTGCAAACCAACTGCCTTTATTTTTTTATGTTGTAAAAAAAAAATACTATCCATGAATTTATTTTATTATTCATTTATTGTTATTTGTTTTTGTTAACGATATGTAGTCCTTGATTTTCTTTACGACACATCGTAAGACAATAACAGCGCGATATTTTGAACGAATTATTTAAACCCTAACATTTCTATCCTTTTAGCTTTCGAACTTCTGAGAGGGAGGAGAAGCCATTTTCCCTTCTGTGCCTTCCACCTCAAGGTACTGCCCTCTCTCTCTCGCTGTCTTTCTTTTTCTGTTTTGTTTCATTTCTTTTTTGTGTTTTCATTTGGAGTGTAATCGTTTGCGTTGTCGTGGCTGTGTTGTTTTTGCTGAGCAATTCTTTTGTCTGCTTCTCTTCTGTTTACGAATAGTGCGTGATTAGGTTCTGTAGTTTGAAGACTTTTATCATGGAAAGTGAAGGTTATGTGAGTACTTTTATCATTCTTGAAGGAAAAAAGAGAGAAGTTGGATCTTTTTTTTCGAAGTGTATGACTCTGAATTTTCTCCGTTTATTTGTCATCTTCTTTGTGTTTTTTCAAGTCTTTGTTCAAGATTTTGTAGCGCCTGCCCCTGAGAACCATGATTACTCCATTAATTTCTAATTGGGAATCGTTTGTCTTAGGTGTTGGTGCTGCTTATTTATACATATACTAATCTCATGAAACTCGTGTAGTATGTCCTTAAATGTTGTATACTATTCTCAAATGACTCAGTAAAAGTTTTTCGTGTGTCAATATGAAGAAAAAAAATATAAATGATCATCCACAAGCTTAACTTTTTTAGAATTGTTGGTAATTTATCATGGTATTAGATCTAGAGATTCAAAATTCAAATATCGGCAAAACAGAAAAATTAACCCCTAATAATAAAAAATTGGCCCACATGTGAGAGAAATATTAAGAAAACAAATATAAATTATCAAATTATTCTGCAACCCACAAACTTTATTTTTTGAGATTGTTGCTAATTTGTCGATCAGAATAATTGTATAATATAATCATCATACAATGATCCTCTTTGTCTTTTTTTTTTTGTTTCGTCGTCTAATATTGCTTGAATCTAGACTATTGATTTATGAATCTAATGATTTAACCTTGGTCACACTAAGGGATGTTTTTTACTTAAATAATGCAAGCTAAGATGTTGACTTTGGAATTAGCGTTATAGATTTAGACAATGATAGATGATGAGGGATAGTAGAGTAGACTATGAGAAAGTGTTTACGTACCACTGCCAAGAGGCATATGCTCCAATTGGTTTTTGAGGCTTTAGAGTTTTTGAAAGGAACTTCATTTGGTTTTCTAGAATTATTCATGGGTTACGTAATATATCGTAGAACAGTTTCTATTTTCCATTCAGGTGTTAATGTAATCAAATCAAACACAAAGAAAAATTCATTGCAGAAGTCATTTAATGAAGCAAACAGATCTGCAGCCTAGTGGCCATAAACACACAAAGCCTTCATTGCAGATTACAAAATCAAAGCCTCAGTTAAGAAAACATGTCAATTCTGTTGTGTCAAAAAAGAATGTGAAGAAAAAAAGCTATGCTACTCGTCGATCTGGGCGTATACGTAATGCTGCTATATGCTCAAAAAGCGGGAGCTCAGAACCATATATTGAAGAAATAACTTCAAGTGCGAGTGAGGATGAAAAGGAAGAAGAAGAGCCACCCCTCCCGGTAGAGAAAAATATGGCCAAACCAACATCAAAAGGATTGGAGCAGAAAATTGACAACCTTGTACGACTCCTTGAAAGACCTGTATTATTAAATCCTGCATCGTCCTTAATGCTCAATGTTTTTTATGAATAAATCACTAATTGATGGAAAAACAGGTAAACAAGAACCCATCGTGTACTGAAAACCCGTACCCATCAGATGTTACATACAAGAGTATGTATGTAGACTCCCAGAAAGAGGTTGGTTCATTAGATGTATGCTTATATTTCATTTTATGTTACATACAAGAGTATGTATGCAGTCTTATATAATTTATATTTCATTTTATGTATGCTTATAAATGCAGATTGTAGAGCTAAAAGAAGCCATTCGTCAGCTTTCACAGAAGTTGGATAATGCCCTCTGCAAGGTTGAGGTGGTATGTTGTAATAGTATAATTGTTCCAAGTGACTAGTTTCATAATCCCTCTAAAAATCTGATTGCATTTCCCAATTAAGTTGGGATATATAGATCATATAAAGAAATGCAGGCAAAGAAATATTAATTAGATTATGACATTGTTGGAAAAACATGAATATAAATTGAGTAATGATAGGTTTATTCTTTAATTTTACATTTTAATTTTGCTTATTGATGTAAAATTCATCGATTAATACAATTAATGTCATCTTTTAAGTATTTAAAATTTATCTTGATTATTAAACCAATTAATGAGTGACACGTAATGTCACGTCATGACGGAATATTAGATCCGAGAATTAGAAGATAAACTTAACATTATTCATATAAATATATAAGATCGAAACAAAAAAAAATGCTATTCTAATTTCAATTTAAAGAGAATATGTAAATTGAAAGTTTATGTTCTCACATGTGTCTATGACGAACGATAATAGTATAAAGTAGGATCTTTTATCTTTACAGTATGAGAAATGCACTCAGGATTCTTCAGAGATGTTGGAGAAACTGAAGGATTTGGTTTTAATTTTGAGTCTCGGAAAAGTTTCTGAAACGGCCATTGATGTCCAATGTGAAGCTCTGCATAATGCTATACCTCCATCGGAACCTGACATTTGTGGATCTAAGAGAAAGAAACAAACTAAACGAAGAGAAAGGAGGTGAAATTGTTAGCTGATATTTAACAATAGTTAGAAGCGTAGAAATTTAGCCATGTCTTTCAAACTTATGAATAAGCTGTAGGCAAGTTATTTAGTAGTCCACGTTCATGACTTCACTTTTTCATTTTGCTATTTTCTTGCTCTGATTACAATGGATTGATTTTAAGTCAATATGAGTCTTTTCTTTGGGAGTTTTGCTTTGTTTTTGTGAATTTGTTTTGCTTCGCGGGCCTCGAATTGTGCAGGTTAAACGTAATTTAAATTCTAATATATTTACGAGGAACATTTTGAATTATTTCTTTCTAACAGAATATGCTTGATAATTTTAAGCAAATATATCATTTTTGTTAATTAATTTGGTGGATCTATCACGTGGAATGCTCGTGATAGGCTTTTTTTATACTAACTCCCAAAATTACAATAAATGTGTGAAAAGGATGAACAAGAAGTTGTCATTTTTAGAGAGTAGAACATGCGATATTCTTAAGTATTTGCTAATTGCACTAGGCATAGTAAAGATATATTTAATGATATTTAAAATATTTAGATTTATTGTAACAATCAAAATATCCGTCGACGATTTTGACAATTTAATTAGAATATGAGGAAATCAAAGACAACTTAATTCTTTAACCAATTCATCTACGATCTAACTAAAAAAATTTAAAATATTAGAATGTTTTTTCTTTAAATTGAGCAACTAAGTGAAAGAAAAATTACACAAAAAAAAAAAAAACTCTCTATTGTGTTCTGTAAACCAGAAAGAAAACTTACTTCGTCGGAAAATATCAACTCAACCTCTGAACATTGCGAGTAGCACCAGTTTGGCTTTTAGCTGAACCTTCCTGTGGCGAATACCTCTCGGTTGAGCTCCAATTCACGACAGTACTCTCTCCCTCGACCGAGCATTTCTTTGGTGAAAAGCTCTCTCTCCTCTCTCTCTCCCCGTGTGGTCATGGTGTTTTTCAAATATACTTCTATGTTTATGTCTCATTCAAAAAATAAAAAATCACTTGTATTTTTTAATGTAACTTTCAATGTGCGTGGTAGTAGGAGTGGGCGGAATTGAACTGACTTGCTGGTCTCGAACCGAACCAGGCTTCACAAGTCAGTTTGGTTTTAGTTTTACATAAAAACTCCACATTGATTCAGGTTTATTTTTTACATTTCGGGATCGGTTCCAACCGGGTACTGTGCCCTGTGCCAATTGTAGAAACAAGGATTTCCCTTAAAAAAATCGTCACAAATGAGAAAAGGTGAGAAGAAAAAAGCATCAATTAGTTGGTATGGAGAATGACGGAAGAAAATTAATCTGAAACTACACTGGTAAAGATCAAACAGCCAACGCCTTTTAACCGTCAGACCTAAACCTAAAATAAAAGTAAAAATCTATCCTAAATATCAGAAAATGCATACATAAATCTCCAGTCTGGTTAAATTTCAAACCAAGAAACCCAAATTGCAGACTAACTCTACTCTTCTTGCTTGAGTTCTAGTCCTTCAAGTTTTGCTTCCAATTCTTTGTCATTATCAGAGACCTCCTCCTCAGCATCTTCGTCAAAATCTTCACCCTCGGGGTCATTTTCATCCAACGGTCCAAGCACATCGGGTGAATTCTTGAATAGCTCTTTCACTTCGTCAATCCCTTCATCGGATATGAAATTTGCGTTGATATTCAGCAACTTAATTCCAGGTTTTTGTGACACAACCTGAGCCAAGAATCTTGCCCCCGCCCTTCGAATTAAGTTCGCGCTTAGATCAACCTCATTCAACCGGTTGTGACCCTCTTCCAATGCCTTGCCAATTAAAATCGCCCCCTCATCTTTGAGTTCATTCTCTGCCAAGTTTAACTTGGTAAGGTGCTGTTTTGCTGCGATGCAGGCTGCTGCAGAAACAGCACCTTTTGCTGTAATGTCATTACCCGCCATTTCAAGAACTTCAATTGACGGAGAAGAAACCCTGAGGGCGTTAGCTAAGGCTTCTGCACCTTCGTCCTCCAAGTTCAAATAACTAAGATATACCTCAGTTAGAGCTGCAAAAGAAGATATTGCCTTACTTAAGGCAACTCCAGCTTCTACGCCAAACATGTTGTCCCGCAAGTCAAGCTTTTTAAGGTGAGTACAAATTCCAAGCGCATTGGAGAGGGCCACCCCTCCTTCAGCACCTACCCTCGTTGATGAACACCTGAAATCCTGTAGTCCTGGAGACTTCATGATAATCTCGGCAATAGCAATAGCCCCTTCATCTCCCATCATGTTATTGTCAAACTGAAGGACCTGAATCTTGTCGGTGGAAGGAATCAATTCACAAACTGCCCTAGCAGCTTCCTCTGATATGCCATCATTCATTAAATAAAGCTCCTCCAAATTTTTCTGAGATCTCAACAGTGATCCAAATGCTCTAACACCCTTTTCACCCATGGCATTGTTTGAAAGGTTCAGGTACCTCAAATTACAGCCTTCCAATGCTGAAGAAAAAACATTCATTACTTCTAAAGCTTCTGTCTCTGATCGTCCAGCAATAAAATCTGATAGGTCTACTTCAGATAACTGATTCTTGATTGACAATAAGATGGGCTCAGCAATACGGGCTGCATCCAAGCCAAAACTCCTATTGCTTAAAATAATTTTATTATACCTATTTTCAGGCTCCATAAGAGGTTTTAGAAACTGCTCAGCCTCCTCTGCATCAATGAAGGCCCTTCGCCCTCCAGATATATCAAAGATTGTTTCGTAAGGAGAAATAACCTTTTGAGACACCACTTCTTCATCTACCTTTGCTCTTGGGCCTCTTTTTAATATGTCCAACATAAGCCTACTAGATTCTTTGGCATAAATTTGCACAGCAGAACTTCCATCACCATCTGGCTCTTTCTCAAAGTGCTGATTTGCAGTAGCAAAGGCTGTATCTTCTATTTTCCTCGAATCTTCCTCTGCTTCTTTTTTACTCAACAAGCCATACTTTCGAGAAAAAATAGATGGAGTTGTAAGATTTTTTGTCATCCTTTCTACAAGCATTAGCCTTGTGCTCTGGCTAGGTGGCCACAATTTTATGGACATTATGCGTGGTTGGGACGATTTTGTCACAGTATCCATGATGATGTAACCTACAATATAATATTGTAAGTTTACAACAAAATTACGAACTTGTGATAAGACCAACACCCATGTTGACCATGCAGCTTATCCTCATTTGAAACACAATCCGGTGCAATAAATACTCTCGTAAAATTAAAGAGAAAGTTCAAAACAATCATCATATACCGTTAATAATATCTTGAGGTGCAGACTAGAGATCGATAAAAATAATTAAGTGATCAAAAATTAACTGAAGATGAAAACAATTTTACGGCAACAGGGAGACAACGCTGGTCAATCTCCAGAAACCAGATAGTGAAACTGTTACCTGTGAGTTAAATGGTAAGTGCAGAAAGACATGCCTAATTCTAGTGGCCAAAGATGCCAATAAGCACATCAACTAGACGGTACACAACACATTTTCTGTATCCAAATAAATAAAATTTCAAGAGATAACAGTTCTTGATGATGAAACGTTGTTTCTCGGGATAATCAGATAAAAAACTTCACATAAAAAATTCTTATTTATATGTAGAGAAAGACTGTCCCTTGTCAATCAAGCCATTGTAAATAAATATCTGGAAAACTACCTTAGTGCCAACAACACATTGACACAAAAATGTAGTAAACAAATACATAGATCAAACTACAAAGACGATACAGAAGGACATGAATCGTGTAGTAGAAGGAATCCACTCATAAATCCCCTGGCAGCTTCCTAGTAAATGGCATGAATTCCATAAAAATCCAACGATTAAGTAATTCCCCGAACCTCTAAGTCGTCAAGATTTAGAAAAAATTCATGATACGATTTGAGTAAAACAGAATAAAATCTGGCATCGCTATAAACCCCTAGGGAGAGATCAGATCTCCCAACATCAACAAGAATAATCCATATAATTTCTACAAATTACGAAAAACAACGATTCAATATCTTCAAACAATCGATTCTTCATCAAAACAACGATAAGCTTCCCATATAGTCCTATTTTTCTTCTTCCGTCCTCAGATTCAACAACAATGTATATAATAAAAAAAAAATTACAAAACAAAAGGAGATATGATGCAAGGCCAAATCACTCGGGAGAATCAAAATTCTCTGGAAAAATTAAAAACATAAGCCCTAGAACTGAGAAAGGGAATCGACGAAACTGACCTATATTCCCCAAAAATTTCCGAGAAAACCGATTTTCCAGAATCTGAGCAATTTATATAGCGAAAATGCGTCGCAATGATTTCAATAAACGGAGGGAAGGAATTGTGAACGAAGAGAATTGGAGGGAAATGATGAACTCTCTACGCCAATCCAAAAATTCGAAGTGAAGCGTCGATTTCACGGGTTCCTTCTTTCGATGCATTTACTATATTACCCCCACCGTTTCATCGAATTAACCACTTTCTTGGGCTTGCTTTTCGTCGGCCCAAGACTTGACGGGCTGAGCTTGAAACTGTTGAAAACGTAATTTCAAATATATTAAAATTAAATATTAAATTATTTAAAATTATTATTTCCAAAGTTTAATAAGGCAGTCCTATAACTTTAATCTAAAACTCTAATTTGTCTACTATGTTTTATTTATTCATTAATACAAGTGAATAATACGCCGACACTATGTCGCATTTTCTAGCAGTTCTATGTATATAGATATTGTATATGCATCATTTAAGTCCCGAGTGGCGATGACTTGAACGAATTGAAACTGAGGTGAACGGGCTCGAGTCGGCCGGACTTTCCGTTTTTTCGATAGAATTATTATGCTAGGAGAATATATTTATGACAATTAAAATTCAATTATTAAGTGTTTCAGTTGGGGAAGGACCAACCTAAGCTTTAAATTTTATAAATAAATTAAATTAAAATAATAAATTATAATCTTTATTTTATTTGGTTTGACAGTAAGCTTAATCTAGCTAGATTTGGCTCTAATACTTGATTATATCATTGTTTAATTTCAATAATTTTGAGATTGTTTGTTAATAACACCAATGACCACCTTGTGTTTGAGAGTGGTCAATAATAATATGCTTTTCTTTCCCATTTCTTAATTGAATGAATAACTTATTTCTTTGGTAATTAATATTTTTTTACTTTGCCCAATTCAAAAAATGCAAAAAGGAAAAAAAAAAAAAAAAAGCAAAGCTACACGGGTTATGTTGAAGTAATTCAATCTTCGAGAATAAGTTAATTTGAAGATGAAAATATCGATAGAGACGTACAAAAAAATAGTTATGAGATGGTTTTTGAGAGTAGAATGTGCACCATCTGACAAGACAGAAACACTAGATCGAAAGATCTAATCTTCGTAAAAAACTCGATCGCTAGTCAAAATCTTTCTTTGTAGCAAAAAACTTAACCAAAAGTTAAAATTAAAGTCTACGTAAAATAGGTCAAGATTTACATAATGATAATAGAATATAAGACGGTGCAAAATAAATAAACAAATACAGTGTAAGAAGAAAAAAATATCTAACACCTAATAGAAATACAAGCGTAAAATAGAAGAATAATTCCTCATTAAGGAAATTTAAGAGCTCATTAGTCCAATGATAATGTCGAATTTTTGAGATGACGTCCAAACCAGCCAGAATCTATTATTTAAACGGAGGATTTCAATTTTTGGCAAAGTTCAGTGACCTCCTCTAAGTAGTTGTTTGGTGTCATTTTTGAATCTAAACTATTCTTATTGACGAAAACTTTTCAATAGTAGGTTGAACATAGAGATTATAGTTGGTGGTGAGCGATAAAGTTTGGGTAAAAAAGTTTTTGGTAAGGATGGTTGCGATCCCCGAACCCCTTAACCATTTTTGACGAGTGATATGCCAAATCAAAGTTTGAAACTCAAACTATTGTCTCGTGATAAAGGTCTCGAACACCTCCACTTATCATTGTGTCGCGAACCAAAGAAAATGGATATAAGAAAACGAAGAAAGAGAATAATAATAAAATTAATAACATTATATATAACTCTAACTCTAAATATCGGGTTTTTAAAACATGAACGTTACACCGAGATAACTTTAATTCAATGAACCTTTTCGGGTTTTTAATCACATGGTAACATTAAATTTCTACCCGACCAATTGATTAAGAATTTACACTTACCCCAACAATAGCAATTTACAAAAATTCGAGTCAAATACATGATAAAATAACTTCAAAAAAACCTAAAAAATTTACTAAAATTTTGTATTAATTTAAAATTAGCGCATTTTGCAATGTGCGACAATGCTTGTGAACTCTTAGTTCCATTGCAATATTATTCATCGCTTCGAGCCAAAATCGAAATAAGTTTACGTCATATCTCAAACTTTATTATGCAAAATTGAGAGCTGAATTATACTTATAAATTATTCACTTCAATTTTTTACAAGTGATATTATAATGTATAAATATATTGATACTAGATGAGACCTCGCAAAACATAAGTGGTTCTACAGCCTAACCTGGATGCACGAGTATGGTGAAGCTGTGTCACACGTAAGATGTGTTTATCAACGGTAATTGACGCTCATCACTAATCCTCGCGATATCTTTACTATTCTTATAATAAAAATCACCATAATTATTTTCTTACAGGGGTATCTTATGTCATTTTGTTTACATTGAATACGGTAGAACTGAGAGAAAGATACATGACTGAAACAATTGGTCAATCAACGTTTGGTGTGAATTTTAGTTAAATTTGCAGGGAAGGATTCGAGAGTTATAGAAAGAGCAAAATGATCACATGTTCCAGAACAATACATCTGGACCGTACACGTACTGATCGCATCAGAATTGCAGGTGGGTCTGTCTGTCTAGCTGAAGCTGCAAAGGCTTTAAAACAAGCATGTGATGTGATCAGATGGGCGAGAGCGGAGAGATGGCAGATCATGACTGATAGTTTTGTGGGACCTTGAGTGATCAGACGGTGGTGATGTAAAGATGGGATTTTTGTTACTGCAGTGAAAAATAGTAGAAGGGGAGCGTAGATGAAGAGGTGAAGATGAGAAGGGTGAAGAGCAAAGGTTGGTGGAAGAAGACGACAGCTTTATGTTAAATAGAAGGCTGAAGCAGAAGCGTTTAAAAAACAAAGCAGACAGGAACTTAGGGTAAATCTCTCTCTCTCTCTCTCTCTCTCTCTCTCTCTCTCTCTCTCTACAAGCATACACACGTGCATGAAAACAGAAGGGGAGAGATGGCCGTGCATGAAAACAGAAGGGGAGAGATGGCCAGAGGGGTACTTGTGTGGAGGAGATCTTTTGAAGTACTATGCTCTGAATAGGAGTGGAATCAATTCGTTCGATGTTGGACAGAATTAAAACTGCATTGAGGGGGAGAATCGAAAAGGAGGTTTGGTTTTTGGTTTTTGGTTTTTGGTTTTTCTCTGTTCGGTTTTTAGTTTTCAATGTTTTATTTGATATTTTCGATTTAAATTTGATTTGAGCTGATTTTAACTAACTTCAGTATCATTTATATTTTTTAATGTAAAAATTCAAAAATTTATAGAAATGTTATAAATTCGATTCGGTTCTGTTTTTGAAAAAAGGAATCGAGGATTGAACCCAAAATTCTTGGATCCGTTTGGTTCGGGTCCAAAATCGAATTTCGGCTTTCACCCAACGGATTCCCAACCTTAGTTGTAAATTTGCTTTTTTTTTTACTAATCCAGAGAGATTGAAGGACAACCTCACAAGCGGGTCGGAGTGCTAATGAGAGGCCCAAGCCAGGCCTCAGACGACCAGACCTCCACTTGGATTTGACAAGTGTAGGAAGTCCGCCTGAACCTAGCCGGCCCTCCAGTTAATGGATAATGGACCCTAAATTTTGTATAATTGTATTTGGAGTGAAGAAATTAAGGAAGTAGCTTTTTTTTATTCTCATAACCTCCTCCACTTCGTCTTATTTCATCTTCTCCTCCAAAAAATAGACAAAGTTCCTTATTATTAACTACTCTAATTGGGAACAGTGAGCAAAGCACAACCTACGACTGCCGTAAGTGAGCCTTTGACGGCTGTCAGGGAAGGAGGGTGACGCCGGAATCTTTGCTCGGACTTGGGGACAGAATGCTCCTCCCCAAAGTTACCAGACGCTGCACCAAACTGTCGATTCTATCTCGGTTACTCTCCGTCGTTAAAACTTTCCGGCCGAACGCCAACGACTCCAACCCCTTCTCTTTCAGGACCTCCTCTTCCTCCATCACCTTCCCCAACCCGCCAAACGCCTGCACATGGTGGTAAATTGTCTCGCATTTTTTCCGGCAAGTGAGAACCTTCAGTAGAGAAAAGTAGAGGGTTACCTGTATTCTGACATAGTCGGAGCGGTTCCAGCAGTAAGCGTTCCCCATCATCTGGTCAATGGTTTCTGAGATACCGTCGAGAACTATTTCGACGACAGTTGATGTAGAGCAGTCCCCGTTGTGGGGGATTTTCCCTGTGGATGAGAATGACGGTCCGTTGCCGAGTGACAAGATTAGCAGATCTTCGACTCCGTTTACTGACGGAAAATCTCGCTTGTTGTGGAGCACGTGAGTAACTGCTGCGGCTGTCGGATTGTTCATAACCAAACCGCCGGTTACGGCCACGCAAGAGGTTTCTCCGTCAATGGAGGATAGACTGAACGGCTTGAAGAGCCTGGGCGTTGATGAAGTGGCGCGACAAACCTTCCAGAGTTCGAAGTTGAAACTCGGAGACTCGGTCGCGTCGGCTCGGGAGAAGACGAACGGAGCGGAGCTATTGAGGTCGAAGCAAGGAATTAGGAGAGGCTTGCATGTGTCCTTCAACGTCAAAGACTTTCCATTCTCCGTTTTGAAGAGGTCCATTAAAACTCTGTCCATGCACTTGCCGGAGAATCTCTGTCGTCGGCGAAACACTCCGCCGAACTTCACCTTAAACATTTCAGACTTTCTTTCAGAAATGGCGTTGACTGCATCTCTCGCGGTGTAAAGAGGGCGGCCGGAGTCGTCTTCGGCAACGATCAAGCTTGCGAGAATGGCCCCGATACCAGTTCCGGCAACGAGGTCGAAGAAATCAGCAACTTGCGCATTGGGATCACCGGTCTGAAGACGGATCTGCTCCTCAAGACGGACGAGGGATGATCCGGCAACAATGGCTTCGGTTCCACCGCCATCAATGCTGAGAATGCGAGTCTTCTTTGCAGATTGGTAATGAGAAAGCCATTGCTGCTCGAGCTTCGTAAATATTTCCAACGTCATCTTACTAAGCTCCATTAATGGCTTCAGTTCCTCAGTGATACGTAGAAGAATTGAAATGGACTCAGATGATAGAAAATTGAGACCAAAATAAGGAAATGGTCTTCACTCCAATAATGCCTGCACCTACATATCCTCTCTTTCTAGCTACTAGCAAGTGAGACTTGCAGTTTAAAATGTTTTAAATAAATATATATAGATTTACAAAAAATAAAAATACAAGCAAAAACAAAAATTATTAAGTTTATACTCGCAAATATTAATACAATTAGTATAATAAATTAATTAATTATACTTTAATTACATCAATAATAATTTAACGTGTCAAATATTATTTAAAATGAGTAAAATAAAGTTACTAGAATAAAAATAAGAAAATTCCTTGTTAAAAATGAAGCCCAATTGCTAGTACGAGCTGAGCAAGCTAGAGATTAGGCCCATTGCTTAAATTGAACCCAAAGTGGGCGACATGCATGGGAACATTATCGACTAAGTTGGTTCTATTATGGGTATTTTGTGCTTCTTGGTATAGCTAGGTCCACGAGCATGCCACTACCTAGAATAAACTTTGTCTAATTTTGAAACCGCACCGAACTGATTCGTCAAACAGTAATGTCTACATTTTAGAGATTAGAATAACATATATCATCAATCGAATTATTGGATACAGTTGGGTTTTGGTCGATCATAAAATAAAGAGTAAAATTCATTTCAGACGACGAATTACGAGAGTTTAGACGGTTGTTAGAGTGGAAACACGTACATGCTTGTGGTCTTTAATTTTTTTTTTGTTACTAAAAAATATATAAATTTGAGCGAATTTTAGAGTGATTTGGTCATCGTATTTATCGACATGTTAAGAGTTTGATACATTTTTGTAAAGATGCATACAAAATTAAATTAAGAATTATTGAATAAATATCTACGACAATAAAATAATTTAACAATTATTTATAAATCTTTTAATATAATTAACACCTTATAATTTCATCTTTTCAAAATTAATATTTTCAACTATGGAGTTTGTTGTTTGTTTTATTTAGTTGATCCAACTAAAAAGATTACATTAATTTAATAAGAAAATTCATATTATAAGTTGTACGGATCGATGGTGTTCTTGATTAGAACAAGTATTATATACAATTAATATTTGACAATAATGTTCTAATCAATATATAAATATAATTAAAATAATTAGGAAGAAACTAAAACAAGGCACCGGCCTTGATTTATATATTTTATTATTATTTAATATTTAATATTTATTGATAAATTAAGTATGTAACAAGAAAATCAAATAATAAATAAACACATAAAATGTATTTTTATATTAACTTTACATTATCTTATAACGTGGAAGCTACGTGATCTTCCCATTGTGTGCTTTATTTATAATTATTATATTCATAGTTATATTTTAATAATAAAGTTCTTGTGGTTGTTCCACATGGTCAAAAGATAATATATTTTAAGTAAGTTTTTGTTTAAATATTTATTTTATATGAAAATTATTATTTTTGATATAAAATGGGGAAAGTTCAAAGAAAAAAAACTCTTCAAATATGACAAGTTCACTTTAAATTAATTTTGTTAACAAATTCATTATTATAAACACGCTCTTTTTATTCATTTTTTTGTTAAAATTGAGAAGAGATATTTAGAGTTAACGGCGGACATCTCAAAAATGCCAGAGTGAAAAAAAACTTACTGGGAGCGAATTTTTTAAGTTCAAGACGTGGACTCATAAATAAAAGAGTGGAGAAAGTGTCTGAGGCAGGAGTGTAATCGCTCTGGTCTAGTTCAGTTCCATTTTTAATTAAAATTGAAACCAAATCAATCGGGCTTTGGAAATGAACTCGAATCCTCGGTTCAGTTTCATTTGGTTTCAATTTTTCATGTTTTTGGTTTAAACTTATGTTTGTGTTAGTTTAATCCTGTTTAAACTTGATTTGGGCCGGTTTCGACCAATATAGTTTTATAATTTGTAAATTTCAATATAAACATTTAAAATATTATAAATTGAGTTCGGTTTTGATTAGTTTTTTAAAGAATGAATCGGGTTCGGTTCGGTTCCAAAATCAATTTTGTCAAAATTTAACCGCAATGATTTCCACCCCTAATCTATTGAAGAATTAATTAAAAATAAATAATGAGAAAATTAAAAGTGTATGGACTAAATTAAAAGAACTCATAAACTAGAGGGATTAAAACAATATTTTATCCAAATTAAGATTAACTATCAAAGTGATTCACGTAATTACAGCTTACTTAAATCAATGAAATCAAAGACCTCTCCTCCACCCATAATCCAACCTAAATTTACCTAATCGAAAGACTCTATTTCCATTCATAAACATTCTTTTAACTATCTATTTGCGTAGAGATCAAGTTAATGATTTCCAAGAGTAACGACATATAAAACACTTTAATTAGACAAATATTAAGTGACAATGACGTAGTTACGTGTTACATGTGAAATTCGATGGAGCAATTTTCATAAAATACGTCATTAAAATATTAGACGAATAGTTGAAGCATTTTTAACTAAAGATCGATCAAAAAACATACAATATTAAATTATTTCTTAATTAATCAATTGGTGCTACCCACTAACATATTTATATTGTTTTCCTTGCTATATGATTAATATTATTAAAAAAATTAATTTTAAAATCATAGTCCAAGTAAAGTAATCTAATTAGATTAAAGAAATGTTAAACCCCAAATTATATAATATTTTAAAAAATCAAACAATTACAAAAGGGGTATATTGATTATTTATATATATATATATATATATATATATATTAAAAGATAATATTATTTAAATAGGACAAGTGGAAGAGGGGATGAGATTCTTTTATAAAGTTCTTGTACATATTCAAACTAAAGTAATTTGAAAGCCAAGGTGGCATATTATATAATTATTTTCTAGAGTCAAAATATAATTATTTAATTATTATTAAATTATTAAAGTAACGTATGTGCATTTAAGAGTAGAATAATGTTGATAATGTTTGTACTTTAATATAATTAATTTATTAAAAAATAATTCATCCCCCTTTTCAATTCCCGTCGTCAAAAGACAAGCATTAAACAAAGACTACCCATTTGAATTTAAAAATAATTTATTAATTTGAGGAATAATTTTTTTATTAATTAAATTAAATGGTTAATGCACCTTGCATGTAAAATGTGTTATTTAAAGTCCTACTTTTACGCAACGCGCTTTCAACCGTTAGATCGTATATAAATTAACGCTCATGATTTTCTGAAGCCAACTAGCCAAGTTGCAGGGGTGAAAAGTTTAAAAAATAGAATAACTATATTTAATCTCTTTATAATAAAAAATTATAAATATTAATTTATTATTTAATAGTTAATAAATATAAATATGTTTAGATATGGGTAACGTGACTTTAAAAAATATTCTGTACAATATTGTGCAAAGTTGGATTTTAATCCTACGGTGATGAAGGTTACCATCAGGTAAGGGACCAATCTTATCCGTCAATTTAATAAGTGTGGGTCCTTTTCTCATCTAACTCGAATACATAGGGTCCATCGTTTGACAGGTCGGATTCTTTAAACTAACCAATGATGGTGAGGCAACCGGGGAGCTCAGTGTAATCCACGTCCTGACCAAATGTATATGCATATCTCTTTCTTGGTTTTTAATCACGCGCTGCTACTGCGAGTCTGGAGAGAATTTAATTATGGCCACGTGGCACATCAGCTGCAATAAAATATAATTTCCAATCAGACTTAAGGATGTTCTTCACCTATTTGTAGCCGTCGGATCTAATAAGATACAAGGGATCGGAGCCGTTAGATGTGGGTCCGTTCTGTTCTGCGTGTAGGTTTGAGAATGAGAATAATAAAAGAAGAGCAGATAAAAAGCGCCAAAGGAAAAGCACAGAGCTCCGGGAGAGAGCGAGAGAGAGAGAGAGAGTTGTTGAAGCTGAACTTCTCTGAAATTGACGGTGAAATTGGGAGGAGAGTTCGGGAAGTTTGTGTGCTTCAGAGATTGGATTTTCATTTAATGAGAGGAAAGCGAAGTGCATGGACAGAAACAGAGAAGCAAGGAGGTCGTCGACCATGGTAGCCGCCGTCGGACTATCCAGACGTCGTTACAAAACCATCAGCGCTCGGAATCCGATTGGTTATAATCTTTTGCTTTTCGTTTCTTCATCGTTTTCTGTGTTTTGTTATGAGGTAAATGAAAATTATGACGGCGTTTGTTTGATGCAGAGGGAGGACATGCAGACTTGCTAGCGACGGTCAGGTTAAGGGAGAGGACGAACAAGAGGGATCGAGAGAAGAATTTGATATCTAGAGGCAAACGTAGGAGAGGAGGCGCTGGTAGAGTGGATTTCGAAGCAGATGAAGATGAAGAAGGGGAAGAGAGCGATTCAGAGAGCTTTGGTTCTGAAGAAGATGACGAGGTTGAAGATGGAAGTGGAATTCCTCGAACACTTTCTCTTTCTACTGCTTACTCAGCTTCGACCCAGAATGACCGGAGGAGTTCTCTGCCGCCGAAAGTCTCGAAGCAAACGTATAAAGTCGCCGACGATATGATGATAGGAGTCCCGATTCCGAGGAAAGCTCGTTCTGGTAGAGAATGCAAGGCAATTGTTTTCATTTTTTATTGTCAAGCTTTTGATTTCTGAAGTGATTTTTGTCCATATTTTGCAGCTTCTGCCAAAAGGTCTCTTGAAAACGCAGTTTCTGGAACTTGTGGCGGAAGAGGGGTGTTCGCAGAGGAGAAAAGCCACCAAAATCAGTCGGATTCAACGCAGGCGTCGTTTGCGGATTTGGTTTCCCCGTCGTCTTCCTACATTTCGGATACAAAAAAGATCGTGAGCTCTCTATGCTCGTTTGTTTCTTTTTTCTTTTTTGCGATTTTATTTTCTCAGTTAAAAAAAATGAAGATTGAAGTGTAATGGTTGTAAATTTGCAGAAATCAGTCGGATCGAGTACTCCGACTCCTCCATCACAGCAGAATGATATCGAATTTGAGATAGCTGAGGTTCTTTCTGGGCTAATGAAGCAACACCAGACCTTCGAGAAGCCCGGAAGTCCTAGAAAGTCCTCGTGGAAGACCGAACCAGAGAACATAAATCACATTGGCGATGAAAGCAAGCGTTCCATTTCATTGCCATCTGCACCTATTACGCCTCCGTCCTTAGTTTTGTGTCATGGTGATAACCATGCCGCTGATCCATCGCACGATGATGGTGGGTCTATCAGTTTTAATCCTTTCAAATTTAAGTAGTTCCACTTAAACTCTGGTGAGTTATCCAGTTTTTATTAATTTATTCTTATATTATTCTGTTTTCAGATACAAGGAAGATCAAAGCGGATACTGATATTGCGAAGTCAACAGCTTCTGTTGAAGACGGAGTATTAGCTGCTGCCGTACATAGTGAATCAAAGCATCCTGTAGATTTGAAAACTCATTCAACGAAAATAGAAATGGTATCGGAATTTCATGAAAATCAAAAGGAGGCTTTCCGTGATATTTTTGCTCTTGAAGGTGTGTCTCCGAGTTCAGTTGTTAAAGGCGATGATCTTCAGGATTCGACCATGAAAAACGAGTAAGCATCAAATGATATTGCTTTCCATCTTTATGTCCGTTGATCTGTTTGAAAATCTGATTCCGTTCCTTATTTAATTTTTTCAATTGGATGTTTCTCAGGATTTCATCAGTTGAAAAACAAAGAGAAGAAAAACTCGAATTTGACTTGATGGTGAGCATTTGAAGCTGTCTTATGTCAAAATTATTCTCGTTTAGCTCTGCAAAATTTCTACTGACAGTGCATTTCAAACAGATCTCTCCTCCTAAGTCATCATCCCCAGTATGGGACGGCTCAAGTGATTCATTTTCAGAACCTAAACCTATAGGCCTAAATATAGAAATGGTGAATATTACAGTTGAAACAATATCCTACATTATCCTGATTTATTTTCCTTTTCTTGGACTGAAAGCTTTTCATTACTCGATGCAGAATGCGAATGTTTCATTTGAGTGTGAGAAGAAAGTGGAACAGTCTACTATGGACGAAACATTGTTAGAGGAAAAGCAAGGGAAGAAGATTAATGAAAAATTGAACTCTCTTTTGGAGAAACAAAATCAGGATGACATCTTTAAGTTACAATTGAAGGATCCTAAGTATCAATCGAGAAAAACTACTATCAAAGTGGAGAAAAATGGTAATATTACATTACCTTAAACAATTTTTTGATTGCATATTTTATTCTAGTCTTCAAAAACTTCACGGCTGCTTTTTATTCAGACAAATCTTGTTTATCGCCTAAGCCCATTGCATCGGATTATGGCTATAACAGTCTTCCTACTTTTGGGTATGTTAACCATTTTTTCTCCATGTCTTTTCAAAGCTCGTATAATTTGCATGAATCAACAAATAAATCATGTGGATATCTAACTGTAAGCATATTTTTATCAATCAGATGGAAATCATCTACCCAGGCTGGTAGCCAATTGTCCATCATGGCTCAGGTATTTCTAGACTTAATTTACCCTGAGAATTTGTACTTTTGTCTTTCATTGTTGAACTCATTGTCAAAAGTCGAACAAGTTACAGCCTCCACAATGCCATCTCTCTCAACGTCAGCCCAGGAGATGTGTGACACATTATTACATCGCTCAAAATATCTACTCTCACCAGCAGTTTACGAAAATGAATTGCTTCTCACAAGCACTTAATGGTTCACATGCAATTAAGTTAGCACCTGCTGACTTTTCTGGCGATGGTGGGAATGATAAAAGAATTGAGGTTATCAACTTCATTGATAGAGTCCAAGAAAAGCAACCTGAACTTCTAGAATTACAGTCAACTCAACCTGGTGATTTAGTGGTATGGCCTTGTTTTATAGATGATCATTGTCCTTAAAATGAACTTAATTCTCTCAACCTACAATTAAATTTGGGAAATCAACTTATTTTCTTCCTTCTCTTATTCTAGCATGGGCACACTTTCAAAACCCAGCATCAAACAGGAGTACCAGCAAGAGTTAATCATCCAGGGGACTTAAAATCTACTAGCTCCCTAAGTAATGCAACTTTGTCTGGTAAACCGGTGGCTGCAGCTCTTCCTCCATTTTCAGCACAAACGACGAACTTCAGTTTTAATTATTCAAATTCATCTTTGAATCAAGCTCCGTACTTGACTATACTTCCAAACAAAGGCATCCCAATACCCATTTCAACTCCCGTTGGAAGCTCAACAGCATATAAAGCAAGTACTCCACAGGGTATGCAATTTTTTAATGGCTCGTGGTACTCATCTCACATGTTTCACCATTCTCAGCTTCAGTATCAACCACCTCCTTCACAGTCAATTCCTCCGTCTCGTGGTTCTCCATCTTCTTGCAAGCAGCAGCCAATTCAGCAGCCATGGAGTGTCCAAGCTACTGGAAACAAATATGGACTGGCATCAAGTGATATGCTGCAGCAGCAGTCACTGAGGCAGAATGTCCTGCAGTCTAATCAAGCTTGCAAAGTGGAAGAGACTATCAGAAATACTGTTTCATCTGTTTCTGATAGTAAGCCCCTCAATCCTCAAACAAATATTGGTCTGTTCACAGTACCAACTCAGATGCTTAATTTTTCCTTGGGACCTTCCTCAATGTTGGGTAGAGAAGAAGGTGAAAATCATGGTGAGAATCAGCATAATCAGAAGTTACAAACAAATAGCTTAAATGGGAAAGTTGAACTTGTTCCTTCTCAACCGACTGCGATGCAATTGGCTTCTTTCAATGGAAATGGTCTGGCATCAAGCCTTAACTTTACACCAGTGGCTCAAAACCTAACCCACTTTCAAAATTTCCCGGATCAAGCATTGGCGCCAAGACCTCAAGCCACACAGCAAAAGAATCATCAGACATCTGAGAAAAAGAGTACCAGTTTTTCATCCGCTCATGGTGAGTATAAGAAAGGAAATTGTGGAAATTCTTCGACAGCCACAGGGCAAACTTTGGTTTTCAATAATCCGTCGAGAACTCTAAACTTTATGCAACCTCCTGCCTCTGGAAACTGGTCTCCCTGCTCTGTCACTTCAACTGCCATATTGGCAAAGGGCCCTGCTTCTGATAGGGCTACATGTTCTCAACAGCAAGTGCTTCGGCCAATACAGCTGCAACAACCACAATCCGTGAGGACACCCCAAAGTAAAACTCTCACTCATAACAGCAAACCATCTACACCCCATGTTGTGAAATGTCCAAACAATGTCATTGCTTTCCAACAGCCTCTGATTATGTGTAGTAGTTCTGTCCAGTCTTGCCAGCCAAAGACCTCGGAAAGAAGTGTGGGTCCACTTGTTCCTGTGCAACAGGGAAAAGCTCCACGAGGTCAAACCCAGATCTCATTTGGGGGAAATCACAAGACATCTTTAGTCACTGCAGCGACGAGTTCCAAATAACACTCATTTTCTCGAATCCATATTGTTGCCTAGCTGTGGTTTCTTCTTCAGAACTTCTACGGAAGCAACCAAGTCGACACATACCACCACCCAGGCAGTAATGGGTGTTCTTAAACGCTTAACAATACGAAGAATGGTAAATAACATAACATATGAATGTGTTGTTCTATTTGCTCCCTTATCAATGATCTTAAAACTCTACTTTATAACACCTTTTACTGATCCAATGAACTGTTCTTGATTTTCTGCAGGTCTGCACTTGTTTCTCACAACTTTGAGGGGATAAAATTCTAAAATGACTTCACAACAATATATGATTCCTCTCCAGAGTTCAGGTTGGAAAAGTTATTTGTCTTCCTCACCAAGTAGTACTAAATTTCCGACTGTAAGGTGCTAGAAACTTCTCATGATCATGGCAGACTTACACCGCTAGGACACAGCTGGAGTCAGTGCATCAATTCAAGTTTTTGATCTCAAATGACTAATCTGTGAGTATATGACATATGATAATAGTGGAAAAGCAATGTATTCAATTTATTTTAGAACTTGATGAGCTATTTCCCGAACTTGGGATTGGAAGCCAAACCCAGAAAAGTTAACTAGAGACGCATAGTGAATAATAGATCCCTAGAGAAGATAAACAGTGATTCGAAATGCTAGGTTCTCCAATTGACATTTTGTACACATGAAAGCTTGGAAAAATTCACTCTTAAGATAAATAGTTTGGTTTTTACTGCGAAACTGTTTCACAAAATTTGGTCTTAACCCTTTTGTCTTAGCCTAGTAGTGGTCTTAATGCTGAAAGCCTATAAGCCAGTTAGAGCTTCAGCTTCGGCCTGCCTTGGCACTTTGCTTTTAATACTCTTGCACGTCCTTCCCATGGATTACAACTCCAACTAATTGACATGATGACGAAGAACTAAAGAATTCATATCCAATCTAGGAACATAAAACATCATGCATGTTACAAGCGACAAATTTAATGATTTTTGTCAGGATGGGGGTTAATTTAATGACAGATTTCATAATTTCAATTATCTTATTAAAATCTCTGTAATTTAATTTCATTTTCGAATGATTATTTATTTAAATTTTAAATTTAACTATCATATAACATCCTAGTCTTCTTTTTATTCATGTTAAATTTTCTACTAGTAGGTCTACCAGTTGAGCACATACTGATATCACTGCATCAACTCAATGTCAAAAAATAAAAATAAAAAATCATTTTAATAAAAATAATTGAATTAATGGTTAAATTGTCTTGTACAAATGGTGCACGAGGGAAACATAATTAGTCAAATAATATTCATTGGTGAAGGCCGGACTGATCGATATTTAGTGGGTCCAAGGCCCGCGCCCTTGGATAAATGGTTTGAGATTCAATTTGTCCGCGATCAACAGGTCGTTCAATTTTATTAAAAGAAAAATAATATTACGTTTATTTTTTAATTATATATTTTAATGTATTAAATATTAATTAGTGTAATAAATTATTAATTATATTAATTAGTGTAATAAATTATTAATTAAAATTTATAACGCAGAATATATGATTAGACATGGAACAAACATTATTATTATTAAAAAAAAAAAGTAAATAAAAAAACCCGCCCGCGACAAGGCTTTGGATAAGGCCCGAGGGGGGCGATATAAATGATATTCGGCGGGGCCCGCGTGGCGGAGGATGACCCTGAGTTCCGAAGCAAACGAACGCTCTCAATCAACGAATTGGCTAGAGATTAACGGCCGAAAAGATGACGACGATCCGAAGATTTTGTTGCAACGATCTTCTTCGTTTCACTTCCGTCAATCTTGACCATCTTACGGAAACTGTGAGATTTGTCTATTAACTTTATTTTCTCGATCAGAGGTTTCTACTTATGGATACTGACATCGGTTAGCGAATTTGTGTTTTTCCAGTTCAATATGTCCTTCTATATGACCTACTTAGCAAGATGGCCTGACTATTTCCATGTCGCAGAGAGCCCTGGAAATGGCATCATGGGATACAGTGAGCTCCTCTCCCGTCCATTTGTTCTTCTTTTGCTTCTAGTTTCTGTTTCGAGACTTGTCTTTCTCTTTAGTTTGAAATTCATACTGGATTTAGTTACTTCTCAGTGGATTTCATAGTTTGAATATTAGGCTCGCTGTATACTTTACATCTTTTGTCCGATCTTAGGTTGGCAGCGGTGAACGCAAATTAACCTAATGAGGCGTCAATTGTTAAAGTTCCAATAACTGAAAATTATTGTAAGTTTCAATTTTAGAGAGTGAGTGGTGGTGATAGTGCCAGAGTGACGGAATCAGATACTGACGACAATCATTGACTAAAAAGCTCGGCTTTGTTTCTTGAAGTAGATATTTAGATCTTGTACATATTCAGTTGTCATTACGGTGTCATCTTCTTTATATTTCATATGCTCGACATGGCGATTGTGTTATGAATTTTTCTATTATTTGCAGTAATGGGAAAAGTTGAGGGTCAAGGTGAGTCATGGCATGGCCATGTAACTGCAGTAACTGTTGCTCCAGAGTATCGGAGGCAGCAATTAGCCAAAAAGCTCATGAACATTCTTGAAGAAATTAGTGACAAAATGTAAGATAGACGTCCATTTATTCATTTTATATCTGTTTTCCGATGTCTTACATAGCATTTCTGATGGAAAATTATGAATGAGGGTATTTTACGTTTTATAATTAGTTTATTTAATTATAAATAGAGGATAGTAGAATGTGTTGGATTTTTATTGAACATTGTCTAAGCAAAACCTCTCCAAGAAGAGTCTCTTTTCCAGACATTCACCCAGGGTGTTTTTGGGACCGGAATTTTGCCGGAATTGTGGTGTCTTTATTTTTTGTTTTATTTCAATGAATCCATTTTATTCCCATCAATTTCTAATGGAAGCATCTTCTTTTCTCCTCCAGTTTAATCTATTATTTTGAGTAGGAATTGTTTCTGTGTTATTTGCGTGGACTTTTCAATTCTGCGGGAGATTGCTTGTAACTGCAAATGGATTATTTTGACTAGTAAAATCTGGAATCTGTAGTGGTCACCGTGGGTTGATTTGATGATGTCAGTAATTTAATGTGCTTTATTGAAATTTTTAGTCTGTCTCTTGTGCCTTTGGACATTAATTGAGATTGTTGGTGGGAAAATTGACTTCTAAACTTGAACAAAAAAATGCAATTTTCTTGAACGAAAGGCTTTAGCTCAATTTGAGAATATAGGTCTTCGGAAAATTAAACTGCATGGAAAATTCTGTTCTTGTGCTTGAAAAATATAGAGCCGCCGTTATTACTGTCTAATGCAAAATATATATATGAGAAGCAGGTCTTATAGATATTGATGTTGCGTTCCGGCTATAATATTTTCTTAAACTTTTTTTTTGGCCAGTGATAAAGCTTATTTCGTGGATCTTTTTGTGAGGGCGTCTAACACCCCAGCTATCAAGATGTATGAAAAGGTAGTATATTTGTTACTTGAAATGTCAGTCTGAATGAAAATGCTATAATATTGTAGGCACTAGTCATAATTTTCTTTAAGTTCCTTTTTCCTTTCTTTTATTATTTTAGTTCTTGTGTATATTTTGGCTGCTAAAAATCACCTAAAAGGTTTTAAAGAAGTAGAGTCATGACATGAGATTGTGGTCAAGAAAAGAAACTGGGCGGTCTAATTCGTTTATAATTTGACATTGCCTATTGTAGCTTATATCATATATGGATCCTTTACTAGTGCCATTGTTGCTTCTAGTCAAATGAAAATATAGGGAGCTGAGGTATTATGACAATAAATTTTATTTATTCCTTTTGAGAAATTGGGATCACTTAGTTATTTTACTTAAATTAGACTTGTTTTATTGATATCAAAATTAAGAAAAAGGCAAAATGGGAAAACAATTTCGTACTTTGTGATGTCATTGTCAAATATCTTAGTTTGTGTTTCCTATATGAAGGACAAGGAAAAAATAAAATGGGAAAATAATTGTTGCAAGTTTGAGACGAGGTCTTCATTTTATTTTGGCAACTAATCTCAAATAATTGATGAAGGTTGGCTGTTGATCCATCTTAATCGTGTCTTACTCCACAGCCCATATTTGTCTTTTATCCCTCATGTTTTTGGATAAAAAAATGATGTTCTTTTTATGTTATCTACCCAATATGTCCAGATTAAGCTCCTTTTTCATGCCTCTTTTCTCTTAATCAGCTTGGCTATGTCATATATAGACGAGTGCTGCGCTATTATTCAGGGGAAGAGGATGGTTTAGGTGAGTTTCCTCGGAAGAATTAAAATATTTATAACAGTTGGGTCTTTGTTAATGCTATTGTTCTTTATCTTCAGATATGAGGAAAGCATTATCTCGCGATGTTGACAAAAAGTCTATCATCCCCCTCAAGAGGCCTGTTACTCCTGAGCAGCTAGAATATGATTAAATCTTCAAATAAATGTGGTGATGGTTCCTTATGATGTTTTGTATTTGACTTTAGAATAGTGAAGATTAAGCATAATTATTTCCTCAGTTTTTGGTCGAAGTATTAAATTTCAGGAGGTTGTATCTTTGTTCTCTTTTTATCTTGATGTGTTTATGGTTATCTTACGAATCTTTTTGTTGTGTAGTAATGAAGGATATGTAAATTTTAGTTTCTTAAAAAGTTCATTTTTCTCATATTTTATTTTGATCTATGAGATTAACCTTTTGGAATACAATTAAGTGGAAATTTTCACTGGTTTTCTTTAATTTCGACTCTTGGCAACTGTGCAATTACTATTGAAGTGATAATTAAGCTGCCTGTTTGTAAAGCACAGCTGACTGATTTTTTTTTTTTTGGAAAAAGTTCTCATTTGATTTCTAGCCTACCATTCAAGAGAAACCAATAGATCTAATCCTCTGAAATTTCAGATTGAAAACTTACCATTTCCAAGCAGGTAATTTGTAGTTTTCTGGGTGATGAATCTTTACAAGTGAATTTTAATTTTATATTTGGTTGCTGGACGAAACTCATCCAGTGAGATTTCTTTGGTGGAATCTCTCTATAGATGAAGATAATATGGTAGACGATCATGAACTGGCCAGTTTGACGAGGGAACAATTCTGTTGGTTGAAATGATAGATTTTAGATTTTAATTCTGTAAAGCAAATGAAAATTGAATTCACAGGCCATCAGAAGAAAAGTGAGTAGAAAATGAAATGAGGAAGAGGCGAAACAACTGAAAGAAATGCACGAGGTGACTCTCTAATATTCTGAAAATAGTTGCAATAAATCTAGTAAAGAACTGTTTATTTATAAGCTTTTAGGTTCAATTTTTGTTGGTATGAAGTTGATGGTTCAATAGATTTTTTTATTTATAGTTTTTGAAGCATGCTAAATGTTTGCAAATTCTCTATTGATTTCCCTGCATGATTTTAGGAGTTAGGACCCACCAGTTGGAGATATTGGTCACGATCAATGTCTGTTGGGAGCTTGGAAAGCAGGAAAAGAAGGCTGGGGGAAGGTGCTTCATGTGCCCTTGTCTTGATGCTTAAACTGAACCAAACATGGTAAGTCACAACGTTTTCCCAAAATAGTCTTGATGCTTAAACCACACCCTACTGTATTTTGCTTTCTTGCCCAGCCCCTCTTACTCTGTTTTTCTTTTTCTTTTTATTTCTTGTGTCATCTATTTCCCTCTTCCGTGGTGACTCTCAATTCTAGTCAGAATGTATGTCACGTAATAGTTCTCATTCTTCTACCCTTTCTCGATAGTCGATGACTATTCATAGCTATTTTCTTAACACCAATGTTTGTTTTTGTCCTATTTGATCATGATTTCGACATTAGAAGTATATTAATTTTTCTCCAATAACTGAATATTTTTGTTTGTTAATAATGCATTTTTGATTCCATCTATAATTTTTTTTCCAAAATTTTAGTTTCAACAATAATATCAATTCATGTTATCTCATGAATATAATATGCCAGTTTCTTCCTTGCTCGGTGTCTGCTCTCTTTCTTGTTTTTCATGACATTGGGTGACCATCTTGCATTATCTAAGGTATTATTCCAAACATTTTTAAGACTTTCACCACTTCAGTTTAACACATAAATGTTTTGGATTGTAAGGTTGGAATCAATATGAGATGCTTTGTATTATGTGATTTCCATAATTGAACTTCTTATGGTCAAAACGTCCCACAGTTAATGGTTACTTTACTATCCATTTCCAATTCTTACTTTTAGCTTAGTTCTTAGGAATTCCCATGGGATAGGTGAAGATATTTTGATCCTTTTAGCACAGAAAAATTGCCATTATTGTTTAAACTTAGGATTTTGCGGTGTATATTCGCCGCTCTGCTAATAGATTCAAACAAATCTGTTCTGGGTCCCTAGCCGATACCACCACCTCCCCACTTCTCTTTCAATCAAATTCACTAATGCTCAAACTTCCACTCCATCTTGAACAGAGAAGTACCAGCTCTGTCACGTTCTTTCGTGTGGCATTGTCTGCCATTTCTACTCCTCGCATATCTTGAACCAAATACTATTACACCAACAAGCTAAAAGAAGATGCATATTCTTCACTAACTTTTCAATGTGGTGTGCCATTTATATCCACTAGCTATGCTTGTATAGACTAATCTATATAGTTCTCTTACTGTTTAGCTTAAAGCATTCGGCCGTATTGCTTTGCATTCTTCAATAATTCATGCCCGATGGATACTGATTTTCCTTGGTTTTCACTTTGTCGTCAGGTGAGAACATATGGACAATAATCTGATGGACAACAGAATCCTTGTAATGGTATGTCCAAAAAATAGATCACTTGAGTACCCTTTTACGCTCCATTTCTTATGGGGTCAAATTCAAATCATTGATACAATTGAATGTTTGAGATTATTTATAAAATAAATTTTAAATTTTTTTTAACAAATCAAACGTCTAGCTTTCATCTATTAGTAATTTAGACATTATTGTTTATTTATCAGTTAATTCTAACATATGTATATTATATTTTATATTTAATCAAGTGTTTAACTCAATTTCTGACGCAATCTCAATCGTTGTTGATCTCTCGATAACGTTCGAAATTGAGAGAAAATCTACAAAATTTGAAATCGAGATAAAAGACTTGATTAAATGAAAGAATAGTATTCACATGCTAGATTTAACAAATAAAGTAAGCACAATATTTAAATGTTGATAACTGAAAGGGTATAATATGCAAATGATCTCAAATGTTTGAAGTTTAAATTGTATTTTATCTTAACAAATTTAACATTTTTTTTTTGTGTATTCTTTATTTTCCGTAGTGATATAGTATTAAAAAGTAGAAGAATATGCACAATTAAAGATTATTTTTCTTTTGGGAGAAATTGACTTTCAATGCACTTTTTCAAATAGAACTTTGGCAATGTGGTGATTGATTGTCACTTGGTCACAGTAGGCTTGATAGTAGAAGCTTTTTGCCACAACAAGAAATGTGTTGTTGATATCAGAATCAGACCCACTTGATGATTTTTGGAGCACCATTCTCACTAGCTCTTGCATATCTGATTCTATTTCTTCACTTTTCTTCTTCTTAGTGCTCTTATCTTGTTCTCCATTGACGCCCACCTGCAACTGAGAAAAAAACTAAGAAACAATTGGAGAAAAAGTTCAAAGGGATGTTGTTTAAGGTTAGTGCAGTGTTGTCTCTCTCTCTCTCTAGAAATGTGTTTCTCTCTCTAACCTGGTGTTTCGAGCAGTGACCAAGTTGATGACAGACTTTGTTAGTGAGAGAAGTCAGCTTGTGAAATTGAGAATAGGACGAGAGATCCTCCAAAAGTGAAAGCCCTGCGCTCAGGTTAATTGTCTGCACCATCAGCTCTGCTTCATTTTTGTGCCTATCTCCTTCCTTTTCCCACTCAACCATCCATTTCTCCCACTGTTTCAAATGACAAAGCACACGTTTTATGAATCACTATCGAAATATGGGAAGGCACTGTCATCTAAGTCAAATTGTATAGTTCAAGAGCGACTTTACTCGACAGCAAAGTCGGGATTATCGGAAGCTTACGGCTTGATGTAGACAATGGCTAACATCTTCTCCATGTATTAGTAGTGTATCAAGAGAGATATGCGTTAGTGTTCTGAGTAGTATTCCTACTAGTCCTCCAACCTTCATATTTAATCTCCTAAAAAGGTGACGAGTTTTCATTTGCGGGGTAGATTCTAATAATGTCATCTGAACCAACCAATGAATGAATGACATGTAGATGACACGTCAAAGTATAAAAATGAAGAGTGTACCATCCGTTAATGATGGAGTCTCGCCAGATATTGTTTCTGAATTCATGCACAAAGGCTCGTCTCTCGCTCTCCTCTTTGAAATGGGAAGCTATTGCCACGACCAAAGTCTTTGTTTTAGCCCAACCAAGCCTCTCTTTTGCCCTTTCTGGCTCGTAAATGCTAGCTGCTGCACAAAAATAAGCAAAGAGAAGAGCTTTTCGGCTCAACCCATATTCCCGGAGCTTACACTCTGCGTACCACCTGCTTACACAAGTAATTTAATCAACTGTAACATGAGAAAATTTGACATCATAATCGTCAAATTACTTGCGTTAAAGACGTCAATGCGTTTAATTTACTTTTGAAGCTCAACCCATTCTAGCTGGTGCAAAGATTGGCAATTGTTGAAGTCTAGTTTTGCGAACTCTAGATAAGTGTTGTTGTTGACGTAAGGCATCCTGTTTGAGAATATAAATTAGAAAATAATATTATATACTATAAATCAAAATCTACCTAATACTCTGCACTTTGATTTTGGAAAAAGAGATCTAACTTTCAGACACAAACGTGTGGACATGAAGTAAAAAGAGGGAAGACTTCTCTTACAGGTTGGCTTCCATGCCTTTTGTATGTTGGGATATAATTGGAAAGGAATTTAAGCAAAAGAAAGGGACAAAAATGGAATTTAAATTTAAATAAAAAAATACCTGTAAAGGGTCTTGCCAATCCAGACATCATCTTTGCCTCCATACTGATCTATGTAAAATCTGGTCTCCACTCGAGGCAAGCTTGCATACCATGGAACGTCCAATGCAAACCCCACCTATGTTGCATAAATATTGTTATTTTATTTGTTTATTTTTTGTGTTTTATCGTTGGGTAATTGTGGAAACCCCCGATCCAAATAAACATAGTTCTCAAATGACTGTCCCGTCACTAGTATGAATTGTACCATCACAATTTAAAGAATTTTAGAAAAACTTTGACTTAATAAGTCAGACTGTCACAATTTATATACTTTGTTATACATGTGCTTAGAACTTTTGTATATGTTGAGTTCCGTAATTAATAGTTATATATTGTCGTCCTTGCTTTCATAAATCGAACTGTCACATTGTCTTATACATGTACTTAAAACGTGCATATCTTAACTAAGGTACTTACTAATTATATATTGTTGTTTTTGCCTTCAAAAGGCAAGCTGTCACAATTTATATATTGTATTATACATGTACTTAGGAGTTTAATTTGCAAAAGGGTACCAAAAGAAGCAAGAACCAAATGAATTGAAGAAAAACTTTTGTCTTTGTGAATTTTATCTATTTAAAATCTCTATTTTATTTTAATAAATTGGTATCAGAGTATATTTTCACTTTGTATTTCTCAACAATTGGTCGAGTAGAAGCAAAAATGGTCCCAAACTGACTACTATCACAAAAGTAGTGTATGCTTACAATGCTCAAGAGAGACAGAAAAAATCAATTCACAAGTAAAGTTTTTCCTCAGAACAGACAGACGTGTTGTGGAACAAGACAAAAACAATTGGCGGGGATATTAGGTCGGTAATGTTGCATATACATTTCAATCGTATACTTTAATGTATTGAGACTAATCACTATATATAGATAGTAAAGTATTTAAGATCATAGATTATTGAAAAACTATGTCCACACCATACCTAATTTTCCTCAGCCTCTATATTTGGGTTGTGTAAAGTGACTTTTAGTATTAATGTTTATCACCCAAAAGATATTTCCCACGTGACATGCAACTTTGTTTTGTCTTTTATTTGCTCGTCTTTTTCCCAACTTCTTTATTATATTTATTCTCTAAAAGTATGGTTGGCCTTTAATTTGCAGAACTGCACTATTGATTCTAAGCTAAATTTCAAAAATCCAAATAATAATCCTTCTAAAAATGCAAATAAATTTTGGGTTTTGCTTCAAAAGTCCACTGAAATAACAAGTTACCCTAACTGTAAAAAAAAAATAATAATAAAATAATGTCAAAACAAAGTATATGAAACATAGAAGTATAAATCTGGGACGTGATAATCATAAATAAATAAATAATTAATTAATTATATATAAAAAAAAAAAGAGAATTAATGGGTGTCGAAAATATCATACCTCACCAGCAATGTCTTTGGTGATAATCCATTTATCTAAAAGCTGGTTAGAAGCCTGTTTGGCTCTCAAGAAAATGGAGGAAAATTGTTTGGCAGTTTCCAGGATTTTCTCTCCTGGGAAAAGAATCTGAGAAGCTCTGTACAGATTGAACATTCCCGTCACTGCTTGCGTAGACTGCCCAGCTATGCACACAAACTCCCCTCCTTTCTCAAAGTTCCTAAACACATCTTTTTTCCCCATCACAAATACCATATCAATGTTTCATTTCATACAATATATAACGGGTCAGAAACCGAACTATAACCCGAAAAAGAAAATGCGACGTTTAATAACAGATTTACGTGAAAAAAACTCTTTCGAGAAAAAACGAAATATAACTGCGAGTTTTGTAACTTTAGTTTACAAGAGTTTATAGAAAAAAACAAAACCCTATTGAGATTATCAATCTTACCTAAATAGAATTCGGTAACACCGAAATCTAATTTAATATATAATAAATGTGTGTGTGTATATGTATAATGTTGTGTACCTGCAGAAACAGTGTGTCCATGCAACCTCAGAAGCCTGAACGCCATCGCTGTATCATCGATATCATGAACTTCTGAGTTTCTTGCCCAGCAGATTCCCTTGGGAGTCCAATATCTGAGGGAAACAAAACATTGGGTGGAATATTAAAATAATAATAAATGTGTTTTATTTATTTATTATTATTATACCTAGAAACATAATTTATACACTGCTTGATCTCAGGTTTGAAGTATCTAGAAATTCCCAATCTCTCTAATCGATCAACTGCCCATATATGTTCAAACAGATCCAGTGGGTACACATTTGGCACTGAGGAAAACAACAAATAAACATAATTACTGGAAAAATAAAATGAAAATAAATAAATAAATAAATAAAGCTGGTTTTATTTTACCTCCCCCGTTGAATTTACGAACAATCTTCTCCAAATACGAGAAGCATTTAGGGTTTCTGGTCTGCATTAGGGCAAAGGCAGTGGAAGACGGAGAGAACAAGAAGGAGCCATTTTCAGACTGCAGTTTTAGAAGCCTTCCCCATTCCAAATCAGGCATGCCTTCCAAGCTATGGAGTAATGAGGTAGGAACCTCATGCATGATGTCTCTTGGAATCCTAACCCCCAAAACCAAACACTTTGGATAATTACTTCAAATTTCCAATACTTTAATGATGTTTTTCAACAAATATTCGTTGGTGGTCGAATCGATTAATTCGTTGCTCGACTAAAGTATACGTGGAGTCCCCTATTGTTCATAGTATAATTTTGTCTGTTTTGAGTTGATACACGCATAGATTTGTTTTTTGAATTAGCCCATAACGCATTGTACTATATAAAGAGGGAACTTTACTTCTCGTATTGGTATGAACTACATCCTTACAATTAAACCGAATTTTGGATCATAATTGCCTTCACACAGTGGGTTGCCAAATTATAATTTATTAGATTATCAAAGCTAGCATAGTAGGTTATTGCTCGAACACGGTTCAAAGATTAGAGATGATTACCTTGAGAGCTTCATATCTCTCTTGGCATAGATGTCTTGCAGGATTGGAGAATCATAGGGCAAATCAAGGTTTAGCTTTTGAGCAATGTAAAGAAGGGAAGGGAAAGCCACTTCAAACCCAATAGGCATGTGCTCAGCACTCTCTCCTTCAAGCTTGCATATATTTTCTTTGCAGAAGTTCATTCCTATTATAGACAAGCAACCCCACTTTAAAAAAAAAAGGATTATAACTTTAGAGAGAAAAAGCAAATAATAATTGACCGGATCTTAAATGAACTAACACGTGGCAATTTTTGGCTTAATACATTATTATTCATTTTAGACCAAAACTGATATTATGTTTTACCTTAAAATATCTCATACTCTCAACAACACGTAAAGGACGTGAGATTTTACACCGTCTTCATTTAACTCGATTTTAAGTTCTTTTGATATTCAGATGATATAACGTCACTTATTACTTATCTTGTTACACTCGTTGTATACTATAAGTTTCTGAAAAATGTACCTTTTTGGCATTTGTCGGGGTGAATATTCCACGATTGCAAAGCGATAACGCAAGCCAAAGTGTTGATAATTCGATCGTGAGCAAAGAAAACTTGACTATCGCCCCAAGATCCATCTGGGTGCTGATTGTTTGCTATCCATTGATGAGAAGAAGGAAATTGAGGAAGTCCACTGCCATTAACATCCTCAACAAGAGCCACCCAGGCTGTGTCATAGGCTGACACACTAATTTGTCCATCCTCCATTGAAACAAGCATTTCTTTTATAGAATTGACGTATTGCTTTATCTGATCTGGCATCAATTCCTACATTAGTTGGACAAAACAGTCGAGGAATGTCGAAATTTTAGCAAAAAACAAAAGAAAATTTATAAAAAAGAATAATGTTTTTATATTATTTTTCAAAGCCTGGTAACCTCAGGAGCTTCTCCTTCTGTGTCATCTTCCACAATTTCATGCCACTTTATGACTGGCAGACCATTTTGAAACACGTCTGCGGCAAAGTCTGTACAACATGACGATCGAATCCATTTTCAAAGGTCTCAAAAACATCAACATAACAGTACCCAGAACTCGTGCAATTATAAACAATAACAGAGATAAAAGGGTTTAAAGATAAAAGGTTAATTTACAGACTTTGAAATCACATTTTAATCATCATAAATCAATAATTATGTTGTGAAGCTAATATCATTGGTTTAAGTATCGGTGGTTTACCTTGAGTGGGGGGCTTGGATATAGCTCTGCATGCTGGACGAAACTTGAAGCGGAGTGCTTTGTCTTTAGCAGAAAAATGAATGGACAAGCAAGAGAATATGACAGTTTAGATGATGAATAAATTAACAAAAAATTCGATTGTGGGTACTTCCAACTAAGAAATTTTATCAGAAAAGTTGAAGAAGACAACAAAGATTGTGACTGGATTTCGCAGCTTAGCCTGCTTTCTCGATAGCGATGCAGGCGAACGAGGTGGAGGTGATTCTGATTTGAAAATTATTCCTTTATCTTACTTTCGATTAAAAAAATGTCATTTACAAGATCTCAGACTCTAACTAAACATCATCAAATATTTCTTAATACAAAAACTTAAATTCTCGAGATTGCACCTTACAAAGCTTCGATGAAGTTGCAATGTTGGGTGACTGTCGAAAACAGGAAACCCAGATCATAGAGAGAGTGAAAGAGAGAGGGAGAGAGAGAAAACTGTAAAACCACTTACCAGGAAAGCATCTGCAGGCATGAAAATGCGAAGAAGAAGAGATTGCAGAAGAGGAGGAAGAAGAAGAAGAAGAAGAAGAAGAAGAAGAAGGAGGAGAGAGAAGGAGGAGGAGGTGGGTAGAGTGAGAAGACATGTTTTGTTTGGGTGTAGAGAAGAAGATAGTGAAAGAGGAAGCATTTAAAAAGCCAAGGGAGGGAAGCAAACGGACAGAAACGACTTCCCATGAGATTCCCGCTAATTGGTACAAGGGATCATCCAAAACCATGAAATTGAGGGCATTTCTGTCTTTTACTCATCCCTTTTTTTTTTATTTTTCATTTTATTTTTATTTTTAAATTTAATTATCCCTTTCAGAGCTTTCAGGTGGGTGTGGGGAATGATTCTACATCCAATACCACAGCTGCTATGCCTTCACTGATGGGATGTTTTTCTTTTTTTTTTTTTCCTATATTATTATTATTATTATTATTATTATTATTATTATTATTATTATTATTATTATTATTATTATTATTATTATCAATGAATTTGAAATTCGTAATCATTCGTTAATTCGTGTAAATTAATGACAAATATAGGCTATCTTATTGACGACTGATAATAATATTAAGTTTACTTTCTTATTTTATTCTTTAAATATATTTGTTGTCGTATCAAATTAATATTATAAATTGTTACAATATTTAACATGTTAACAAGTATATTTAGAGAGCAGAATAAAAGAATAATTGTAACATTATAAAGGGTTTGAAAACAAAATAAATTCAAGGCATCTTATTGTTAAACTTTTAACAAAATAAATAAAATAAAATTACATATCCTTTTAATGTACTTAAATATATTTGATAATTTCCTCAATTTTTTTTTTTTTGTAAAAAATTAACCTAAAAGAGTTATCAACTGATTAGTTAGAGAGTTTTAAGCATGATTAGGGTTTTTAATTTTTGGCATTAGTTAGGCAATTATCTTTTTTAGTTCTTCAGTGTTTGATTATAAAGCTTGGGTTAGATCAAGAGTTGTCTAATTATAGTAAATGAGATTCCGTTTTGAGACCTACTCTTAGAATGACTGACAAGTAGTTCACAGTGACCCATCCTAACCCTTCTGAAATCATTTATAAGTTTATGACTTCAAATAATTTTAAACTATAGTCCTTATCATTAGTTGGTAAGAATTTGTTCTATAAAAATAGAACAGGTCGCTTTCGATTATACGTTATAAAAAAGAGTAATGCTACGTGTATTTTTTTTAATCTAATTTTTTAAAAAACTTAATAACGTGTCAGATGCAGTAAAATTAATAATTTATTTATTTATAATATTAATTGCAGACATCAATCATTGTCTGTCCACAATCAACCGTGAGAATAAGGTGCCGACTTGTTCCTCTCTAACAAACCTCCTAATGTCTCCGATGAGTTTACTCCTCGGTAGTGCCTAGCTTCTTGATCGTTAGGAGATTGAATTTCTATCACCATACAAACCAACTACACAACTTCTAACCCAATTTTATAGCAAGTAAGGAATCTCGAACTTGATAGACAAATATTTAAGAAGAAAGCAATGGTATCAAATTAGATATTCAAACGCTCAGGCAGATCCTAATTGGATGCTCTTGGAGTCTGAGTAAAATATTATTTTGACTAAAATACAAATTATGAAAGTTGTTTTCTTCATATTTATTATTTATTCTGATGCTTTATTTGGACATGTACGATAAAACATTAACATAAGTACGTAGAAAGATAAAATTTGTAAAATATAATGTATACAAGTATGAATGCATGAAACTGCTAGAAATTGACGAACAAACATGATAAATATGAGAAGACTAATGTAATCATATAAGGATAAAGAAACTGTTAGTTGTCTGAAAGCAGAAAACATAGTAAATAAGAAATGACTGATTAAGTTTAAATGCACAGTTGTAAAATGAGTTCCAACGATATTTAAGTTTTAAAATGAGTCTCATAATTATCAGAAGCCATCAAAAACTTTAGGGACAAAAAGATGTTCTTCTAACTATCGAAAACTATTATTAAAGGTTGAAGGAACGACCAAAACCTAACTGTAAGAAAATCTCATAGTTGTTAGACGAAATTTCAAAAAATAATATTAGGTTTACTTTATAATTTTGAGCTATAATTTTACTTGATGGGCTAACACTCATTAATTATGTAGTTAGTACATTAATTTAACTGTTAATTATCGATATTAATTATTAAATCAATAATGTCTGATACAGGATAAACCTAACATGAAAAAAAAAAAACCCTCATTATTATAAAATATATTTTGAAAACATGAAAAAAAAAAACATTTTTTAGCGATGAAAAACTAGTATTAACGATAGCAAGGACGACATGAGCATAATTATCAGAAACTCTCGTGCGATGAATTTTAAGAAACATGAAAAAACATAGGGTAAATCAAAACCCGACCATCGAAAAATATAATTAGATGTTGTGGGGTCGATGTCGGAGTAATAATAGAATTTGGAAATAAAAATGGGAAGAAAGTAAAATGAACATAAAATCATGAGCAAGAAAACATACAAAATCTTTTGTTTTTGATGCTAAGTTGAACAAGATAACAAAAAACGTGTACAGGGTTTAGATGGCATTTCTCTTGGATTTCCTCTGACTACTTGTCGTTTGCAACTGCACAGACGTAGGCTTGGCCCACCCTTCTAATTTTGGTGTCGTACCAAAAGTTTTTCCTTTGGAATTTCATAAATTCAATTAAAAAAATAAAATAAAATTCAGGATAACCTCTAATTTTTATGTTCTAACTCGACGTTAATTCTTTGGTGCAATTAATTCGATAGATCAGAAATAATTAATTATAGAGATCAATAAGTATCACGTTAACAACATTGTTTTTAAACTAAAGGGTTATTCACAATTAATGATTAAATTATTTTCAAGCAATCTGGTCATTGTTCTATATATCGTTAGTAAAATCAAGCTCTACTGTTATGAAAATTGTTAAATTTGTCATCTTATTTTTATAATAAAGCGCATAATAATCTAAGAACCTGTGAGTTGAAGACAATTGATGATCAAAACAAGTTTTTTGAATCAATTTAACCATTGCATTTTAGGCCCTTAGCAAAACGACTCTTTTGTCGATGTGTTTTTGTTATGAAGTACGCAATTAATTGTGAGATTGCTTTGCTAATAATGACTTGCAATGCAATAACCAAATTGTATCAAAAAAAGGTCACCCATAAAAGTTCAAGTTTTATATTACACATTGTCTTAAAAATTAAACGCGTGACAAATCCGGCAATTTTTTGAGACAACGATAAACTTAGTACTAAAAACTCAAAATATAGTGACGAAATTGATGGAAAAAAATTGTTCAAAGTCAGTGGTTGTCTATGACCATTAATTTACGAGGCTATATTATACTTTAATCTATGCTTAATATAATATGATATTTTAATACAGTAAAAGATAATATTATGTGCAGTCATACTTATTATCTAATTGATTGAACTATATACTAAAAATAAAAATATGGTGATCATGATTGAGAAGTGACATTGATTGCTCCCTTTAATAATAATTAAATAATCCTACTCAAAGATTGTATCTTGATGTTCTTAAAGATATTAAACGAGCGCTCGAGCCGAGTCGAGCTGAGTTGAGAAAGACCCGGTTCACCGAGCCTAACGAGCTGATCTTAAAAAATTTCTAACCCGAGCTGGCTCGCAAGCCGCGAGTCTAACGAGTCGAGCCGAACCAGCCCAACGAGCGTAACGAGCAGTTGCGTTGCTGAGCGGTCTGATTCTCAGCAATGGTCTGATGACCGTTGGTCAAAATCTCAGCTTCTCATCAACGTTCATCACCGTTCTTTGACACTTTAGTGTTTAATGTGAGAGAAGAAAAAAAATCAAGGAGAAGAAGACTGCTGAATTGAGAGGCAGAAAATTGACCGAACTGCTGAAGGGAGTACAGTCGACGGAAAGAGTTCAGCGATCTGGGCGATCGCCCAGCTCTCCCGATCCCGACGACGATCATAGATGCTCAAGGGCTCGACCTTTTGGACGCTGCGCTTCCATCGGAACTATCGAAAAGCTCGCTCAGCTTTGCCCATCGTCGCAGGGCAATGATCACCCAACGCTTGGACGATCGATCGTCCAGCTATCCCAACCCCGACGACGATCAAAGGTGTTCGAGGGCCCGAGCTTCTGGACGCTGCGCTTCCATCGGAGAAGTCGGAAATCTCGCTTAGCTTCGCCCATCATCGGAAAGCTCAGTGCCAAGCTAAGCATGACCGAGCCTGCTCACAAGCAGGCTTATCAGGCTCGCGAGCACGGATTGTCGAACTCGACTCGACTCGTCTGTGTGGTTCGAGTCAAACCCGCTCATTTAACAACACTATGTCCTGGGTTTTCAATTTTAACCTAAAAATAAATAATTTATTTTATTTTAAATTATTGAATAATTATTGATAATAGATGATATTTATCACATTTTTCTTTGCAAATTAATAGTAATTATAATTAGCAAATTTCATGGATTCAATAAATCAATAGGTCAAAATAATCGTGTTGCACTTTTGCATGACAATGTACATTTGTGTCACAACATAAACATAACAAAAATGTACCAACGTGTGAATATTTTATTAAAAAATATACATATTTTTTGTAATGCATAGTACAATTTATTGTCAACTATTATATTATTTTTTAGCATGTTTATGACGTCCAAAAAACATATTAGTAGAAGTACATAAACATAAATATTAAATCATAATTATTATTATTTTTTAATTCTCAAAAAAAGATTATTACATTTTAAAAATTCATTTTTGTGGTTAAATTCATGTAGATATTAAATGTATTTTTCAAGTAAGATGAACTTGAGCTCTTATGAATTCCTTGGAAGAAGAGAGAGAAAAATCAAATTTTTCCTCTGACGTTCAGATAGCGAGAACGGAAGTTGAAAGTGGAGGGAGGGAGGGAGAATTAACGGATATACTTATAGAGTTTAACGGAATTTAATAGCGATGTATCTGATAACGCTTCAACTTATAGGGTGTCAATTGACGAAATTAAAAGATTAAGGTGTCATTTGAAAGATTCGCTTTATTTTGGGGACTACTTTGATGATTGACTTATTTTAAAAATTGAAAAAAAGGATTAATAGGATCATTATTAATTCATCAATTTATTTTTAGACCTAGAGTATTTCCTTAAACGGGCTAAGAAAAAGGGCTGGGCCTCAGAAAACGGTTTAGGCCCAATCATAGGTCCGGATCGGGCATAAAAACGAGAAAACAGGTCGGGCAACAATTAAACGGGTCAGACCATGTAAAAGCCCTTGAGAAAACAACCGCACCCCAGGCAAATGGATTTGAAAAATGGCTCATCAATAATTGGACCATAACGTGGCCCATATTATGACATAAACCCAAGTGCTGGCCCATAGGATGGCCAAGAAAAAGATAAGAGGACATTGGTCCATATGAGAAGAAACGTGGCTAGCCTGGCTGTATGAGGCCCAGTAAAATGGGCCGACAAGCCTATGAATAAATGTTTAATTTTTATGATTATTATTTAATCATTTAAAAGTATTTATTGCTGAAAAATTAAACTCGATAAAATTACACAAAGTAATAATTTACAATTTGAATGCTTTCTACTTGTTAATTGTGTGACTAAAAGGGCTTGACAAATTTGAGAAACTAGTATATTGCTATTTGCAATTTGAAGACTAATTTATAAGTAATAGGTAAACTATTCAGCAATTTAGGACATTTAATCTTTTATTTTAATTTTATTTATAACTTGATTTTAAATTCTATCATTATATTATCCGAACAATTCGTGTATGCTAAAATTGCATTCGGTATAATCATGCAACTTAAATATTAATTTATTTTATAAAATTGAAATAACAATTCATTATGTCTTAAAATATTATTTAGACAGATTAATTCTTCCCCTTTTAATTATAATTAATTTAACATTTCTTGTATATATTGCATATTTTGTTTAATTAAATATTTTAATTTGATTTTTTATCTCTTTTAATAATTTTTAGTTTGATCTTGAACTCTGTTAATCGTTTCATAGAATTCGAATTTAAATTAGAAACAATTAGAAACATTAAAAGTCAAATTAAAAATATATTATTAATTGAAAAATGGGATAAATTTTATCAGATGCATTGATAATAAGTTTTAAATTGATGATAGTTCAAAGGCGACATTTAGTTTAAAAAAAAAAAAAAAATTTCAAAATTTGAGTTTAAATTATATTTTGTTATATTATTAATCAAAATCTTCTTAATTTTCTATTTTCTGAATTATTAATTAAAATATTTAATAAATTCGTAAATGTTACGCTTGCGGCCTGCCCGACCGTTGATCATGTCACGTGGGATGCAAGTCTCGTCGTTTAACTAAGGCCAAGTCGTCTTCTCTCCCATCTCGCTCCCCTCTTGCCTTCTCTCTCCATTTTCGTTCCCCACCTTCTTCAACTGTGCCATTTCAAGAAACCTTCTTGCACACTCTTAAGTCGTCTGCACATGGTTTTCGACGATGCGGAGAAATGGGTTGGTTTTCTAAAAACCTATCTTTCAAATAATCAAAACTTAAAATTAACAGAAAGAACAGGTGAGCTGATATAAACGCTCAACGCAGTCAAGTCGCAGAGCTTCCATTTTTTATCTCAAGCTCAATACAGAAGTGGCTCTAAAGCAGAAGCAAAAGCAGATCGATTTGCAGCGTTCAACAGTTTAATATTCTGTTCGTCATTTATATTTGTGAATCCAAATTATGGAGGGAACTGGAAGAAAAGAAGGAAGTGACGGTTTGCCCGTCAAATACCCTTAAATTCTATTGATAGCCTACCAGCTTAGGCTCTGCTACGCGGAGGGCTTTATAGGAAATGCAATGAACGCCATTGTGCTCTTAAAACCATCGTCTTTTCAGCTACCATCTCGGAACTCTCTCTCTCTCTCTCTCCCTCGTTTCAGAGACTGAGGACGAATAGAGGAGCTCTTTGGGTAAGGATATATGGCCATGGGCCACGGTATAGTATTATTGTTGGATTTCCTCGACTCTGCTTTATTGGTGAGATTGCTCTTCGTTTCCCTTGTTGGATTCTCTTCTGGATCTTCCGTGCGTCTTTTCTTTTCGGCTTTGATTGGAGACTTGGATACTTTTATGGTTTTCAAGTGTTTTCTTAGCTACTGAGTATGAGGAGTGGAGTTTTTTGTTTTGTTTAGTTTGCATTGGTGACAGCCTATCAGGAATGGTTTGATCAAGTATATTTTCACACGAATTGAACGGGAAATTAGGGTTTTATTTAGAAGAAGAAGAAGAAGAAGAGAATAAGATGTGAAAATTTGTTGAACAAGGCTTAGAGATGTAATGTACCTCAGAGCCGCCGCGTGATGACGTGTTGTCTCATAACGATCACTATTCATCTATGGAAAAAGCTAACATTTGATTTCTACGGATAGGAAGCTCGAGATAGAGCTTTCAGTATGAATATGCAGCAGAATCCTTGCGAGCCTGCAAATGGGAAATGTATGGGGAATTGCAAGATAGAGGCAACTGACGATGCTGAAATAGCAGGGTACAGAGGGAAGAGAAGGAAAGTGGATGATGGTGGTATTATTAAAAATAATGTGTTGAGATGAAGATGATACATGATTTAAACAGGGATGATAAACTGCAGGATAGTGACAGAGGGTTTTAAGTTCCACGTTTGCTGTGAAGACTAATGGTGAACATGATGAGGGAGAAATTGGTGATTTTGTTAGAAATAGCTATGAGGGTAATGAGTTGGAGAATGAAGACATCAAAGCGAAACTAGAACGTACTGAGTTGAGCGAACGAAAACGTGGAAGACCTTGTAAAATTGATAGCGAAGACAGTAATCTATTGACTTCTGTTGCATTGGAGAAAAAGTTGAAACTCAAAGTTGGAAGGCCACCCAAGTTGCAGGAGAGTGCTTTTAAGGAAGGAAAGATGTGGATCAAAGATATGGATTCAAAGAAAAGAAGAGGGGCTAAACAGAATGAGCCATGTGATATGCCACTATTGGACAAATCAATTGTTGGAGAGGAATTGATTGTGAAGGAGAATTTGACGGGTAGGAACAATAATCATAAAAAGGCTTTGGAATCTGATAGTGATAATCCGGTATCACCAATGCATTCAAGTCTGACCATACTGAATCAGGAGTGGACATTCAAATTGAATAACCAAGCCAAAGATAAAAAAGTGGAACATAGTAGATCTGAGGCGAAGCAGTTATTGAGAGAGAGAATTGTTCAAATGCTACTTTGTGCCGTTTGGAGATTTGAGTATCAGCCTAGATTTAATAGGGAATACTTGGATGCAGCTTATGTCAGTCCAGAGGGCAGAACTCACTGGTCAGTCACTTTAGCATACAATGTACTTAAAAAACATTATGAAGAAGGGGATGGTGATTCAGTTTTTGAAAAAGGCTTCAAATTTGTTTCAATACCAGAGGAGGAATTTTCCATACTAAAAAGGTTGACGAGAAAAGGGCAAAAACAAGAGAAGTTGAGGAAACTGGGAGGAAGTTTTGGAAATACAAAGAAAAGGCAGACTGGAAAGAAATCTCAAAAAGGAATGGTGAATTCTTCTGGAAGTCATATGTCAAGAAAAGGAAAATCCTTACTTCATCGATTAAATCATTCAGATTTTAAGCTTCACAGGAGAGTATCAACTTCACACAAGGATCTTAAGCAAAGAAAAACCCAAGATAGAAGCCAATACAGTTTGGTGGTTCGTAATGCAAAGGATGGAAGGGATTCAGAAAGTGATGGATGTTTGCTATACAATGGAAAACGAACTTTACTTTCCTGGATGGTTGATTTGGGGACTGTTTCAGACAATGAGAAGGTGAAATACGTGAATCCGGGAAGAACGGGAGCAAAGCTTGTGAGGAGACTTATCAGAGATGGTATACATTGTGAGTGCTGCAATGAGGTTGTCACCATTTCGAAATTCGAAGCTCATGCTGGAAGCAAACTTGCTCAGCCAGTTGAAGATATTTTTCTGGAAACTGGTGCTTCACTCCTCCAATGCCTTTTAGACTCTTGGAATAAACAACACAAATCTGTAAAAAACAGGTTTTGTTTAATAGATGTTGATGGGGAAGACCCAAACAATGATACCTGCAGGATTTGCGGAGATGGTGGTGACTTGATTTGTTGTGATAGTTGTCCATCAACATTCCATCAAAGTTGCTTAGATATAAAGGTATGTAAGGTTAGTGATATGTCTTCATTCTTTATAAACAAGGAGTCAACCACTCCTATATTGGTGAATTGAGTATAGTGTTGAATTCTCAATTAATATAGGTGTAATTCGATGGAGCAAAGTTTTATTCCATTTAAGTTTAACTGGTATTTGTCTCAACCCCATTCATCTCCAATTTCTCTCAATATGACAGTGAAGTGTAAACATTGTAGAAATTGTTTCAATTAAATGTTAACCCATTTTTGCTCAAAAGTTATTCATAACAGAAACTGCAGTTTGATATAGGTAAACTTTACCTTGACTGTTGTTACAGGAGTGATAATTAGCATATTCTTTGTTGAATAATCCTGTATTTTGGTGTTATTTGCAGAAATTCCCTTCTGGCAACCGGCACTTTTGTACTGTTCATGCAAATTTTGTGGAATGGTTTCTGAAGGTTCAAACCATATGGATAATCATGACAACTTCTGCTGCCTTATGTATATGTAGATGTTGTCTGTGCGAGGAAAAATGTACCAGTTTTCTATTGTTTATATATCTTCAGTAGGTTATATTGTTCATTGACCTTGATCCTTCTTTGTCATTCTTTGCTGTCATCATTGTTGCACTAAGATCATATGAGATTGAGTCTGATGATTTTTAATATTGTTATTTTTCCAGATCACCCTTCATGTGCTCATGCCAAACAGGGTGAAACAGATGTTTTCCATAGTCCGCCCTTTTGTGGGAAGAAATGTCGAGAGGTACTGTTACAGTCACGTATCACCAGATTATTTGACTTTAAAATTGTAGTTCCTTTAATTTAAATTTTTCTTCAAACTTAGTTTGAGTTTTATTTTACTTTTAGTTTTTGCATCAATGGCTAGAAACGTTCTTGTTCATTTCTCCAATGGAAAAAAAAAGTTTAAGTTGAATATCTTGATGATAAATTAACTGGTAATATTTTGGATAAACTTAATTTTAATTTTGTTTATTTTAAGTTGAAACATGTGATTTCATTTCAGAGTTTCTTGACCTCTTGCTACATCAATAAGTAGAATAAATGATCTTTTTGATCTTACAGTTATCTGTCAGGCTGCAAATGCTTCTTTCATGGACTTTAATTCGTCGAATTGATATTGACACTGATATTTCACTTAGCAGTAAAATTAATCAGAAGGTTCTATGCAATTCCAAGCTTGCTGTTGCGTTGTCTGTAATGGATGAATGCTTTTTGCCTATTATTGACCATAGAAGTGGAATCAATCTGATCCAAAATATCCTCTATAATTATGGGCAAGGACTCTTGAATTCAGGCCTAAAGATCTTTTATGACAGTCGAAAATCTGATCTTTGAATCACATGCATGCTTTCATTTCTTCTTTATGAGTGCATTATGATACGTGTAGAGTATGACGTTTTTCCAAGAAGAATGAAAACCCGTGCTTGTAACTTTCTTGGTTTCTAAATTTGCCTTTTCATCATTGTCGAGGGTGTCGATTTCATGTATGAAACTTTTTTGCTAATTTACCCTGTTTTGGGCTTATTGCCAATTGTGCTTGATCATTCCGTTGTTCCATTATTCTTGGGATCAACTAGTTTGGACTAGTCCTTGACTTCATTGTTTGTTAGCTCAACGGTGGTGATTTTGTCTATCTTAGCACAGTAAAGACGAAGCCTTTTTATGAAAGGAATCTTCTGGTACAAGTATTAGTAACATAACTTGTTATAAAGTTGATCTGGTTATTATCTCATTTGTTTTACTTAAATATCATTTCTGATTTATGACTTGTTCATCGATGTCCATCGGAAGTTCCTATTTTCTGTTTTAGTGATAAGATGTTTTGAAGGTGTACCCTTGTGGAAATTTGATTCTGATTAATCTTTTTGAATGATTTGCTGAAAGAACAGCTCAGCTCATGAAAATGGTTAAAATTTATTCCATATGCTAAGCCACATATTTGTTTTTCCCCCACATTATCGAGTGAATTTGCTTTTATCATTTTCTTTTAGAAGCACTATTTTATTTTATTTTTTCCATGTAAATAAAAATTATTTAATTTGTTCATTCATTCATAAAACTCTCGTTTATGGAGTTATCGACTTAAAAGCAAAGAATTGAAAATGGTTTCATAAGATCTTCCATTTTGATGCAGTGTTCATCGTTTGTACTTTTTGTGGAACAGGATTCATGGAAAACACTTAGCAGAGATGCCATTCCTTGGGACCCATTATCTGTACAGTCGGCAGGGAATGTGTCGACGACTGCTTAATGGGATTGAATCTGTACGTAATCATTTTCTTTTGTTTAAGCTTTCTGGCTGGAGCTTATTGTGTGTTTGTATGTGCTCTTAAAGTTTGAACCACCAAATGACGTTTCTATCTGCTCGTATGGGATAGGAAGGTTCAGTTTTTGTTGGAAAAATCAAATACATGCATTGTTAGCGAGAAACATCATTGTGCTCTATGAGTTGATAATTCTGACCTATAATCTATTTGTGAACAGCTTCTTTGTTCTCTAAATGTTGAGAAGCTGATCATACCTGCAATATCTGAGCTTAGAGATACATGGAATTCAATTTTTGGTCTCGAGTTCCCTGAAGAGGCAAGCAAACAAAAGATGAGAAGCATGAGCATGTTGGTTTTTCCTGGCGTGGATATGTTAGAGAAACCATTGTCGAGCCAGCTAATTACAGCAACTTGGTTGGTGCAGAAGGTACTTGATTGATTGGAGAATATCAGATACTACAAATTTAGACTATTACTAAAACGTTTTATCCTCTATTCTTGTAGAGTTGAAGTCGTCTCGAAACTCTCCACATCAAACATCAGACAAGACTAATTATTACTTGCAATAACGGATGTTCTACAAATTTAGATATTAGTATCATGAGCAAGAATAATGCTGACCCTTAACCTGTCAAAATGAATGTGAATTTCAGTGATGACTCATTGGATAATGCACCTGATGTAATAAGTGGGGCTGCCAAGGTTGAAAACAGTTTCTCAGTTCCTCGGATTAACGTGAACTATGATAAACTGGAGGAAATGAGCTCCAGCTTAGCTAATCCCGTAGATTCTGTAAGCCATTGTGATGATCCTTCTCCTCTTGCTGATGATAAAATTCTGGAACCAAACTCGGAATTGACCAAGCTTGCAGAGATTGTAAGCAAACATTTGAAAAAATTTCGCAAAGAATCTGAAGAGCCCAAATGCAATGGAACCTCTTATTCTGTCTTGAAATTGGAGAATGACGACATACTTGATAATCGGGAACACAGTCAGGAATCTAAAAGAGAAATCTGTACTATTTTCAAACATGGTATGGATGCTGAACATAATTGTAAACTTAGTGATAATATAGCGACTTTAGATCAGCCTTCTTGTGCTGTCAATGACTTGCCCAGCATTTTCTAGATCAAGATGCAGTACAAGGCAATGTCTGTCCAACGGATGAAAGTGGATTCCCACCTCAGGTGGACAACTCTTCAAAAACATTGGAACCTGATTTGAAGGTGAGCAAGGATTGTGCTGCAAATTGGAACACTGAATCTTTACGCAACTCAACCTCCGGTTCTGCAGTGGCTCTTCACGGTGCCTCTTCTGGTGGTGTTTCTACTGAGGCTAGTTAATCTTCCCCTTTTTTTCCAGAGGGTATAATCCTACAATGTCGGCCATTAATATCAGTGACATAACCCTTCTGGCATAGCTTGTTGACCATTCTTGTTAGTCTGGCTCTGCTGTCTAGCGTTTTCTCGTTTGTTTGGGGAGGAGGGAGGGAGATATGGAGAAAATAGTTCCCTTCATCCTAGCTAGTAGCTTTATGTGCCTGAAAGTAGAACATAGGCCTTGCATTTTGGCCCTCCCCCAGCTCCATTGTACATGGAGCAAACTTAACACAGTTCATGAAAATGTTATTCCCATGCCTTTCTCCTAATTTAATCGAAAGCCTAGTAGTTATATATTTTCAATTCTCATCTGCAATGTGATGCATAAGATAAACTGAAGTAGTTCTATCAGAAGTACTGGTTAAACTCAATTAAGAATTTTTAATTGGTAAGTGGGGGAGAACAGTTGGCCAGAGACAGGGATTTCCCTTTTCATCTGTTGCTTCTAATAGCCATTAAACTAATTGTTGTTGACTGAAGAGATTTGTGTCTTGTTTTCCACTTCCAGCTTCTTTATTTATTTCATCAGGAAGCTAATGAACAAAATCAAGATTCCCTGACTTGTTTATTTTGCTTTTGTTTTATAAATTGATTCATGCATCTGATTTGTCTCGTTTGCAAGTGCAAGATTAGCTAACTCTGCTGATTTGAAATCAATTGAAAGTACATTTATTTTTATTCTTTCATTTATTTTCTTTAATTACATGACATATTTTATAAAATTACCATGGTTTATTGTCGTTTTTAGTAGGAAGACAACCCAAATGAGCTCCCCTGTTTATCAGTTGTTCAGGCATGGAATTTATTCTGATTTGGATTTCAACCCATTTTGAAAACATTTATTAGCTGTCTGGATGATGCATTTGTTTACTCGAATGATTGAATCAAATTTGCTCTACGATCCAGAGCCAAATCATGGTTCCTTCCCAACTTGATGAAAACTCTGAAACAGAAAACCCTGGAATTTCCGGCCTACTTTTGTTTGAGAGCTTTAATGAATTATAACAGCTCTGTAAAGCCGGAAAAGGACGTCTACGAAAAGAGGGTACATGCTTTTGCTTCCTGCAAACCAAAATGGAGGAAGATATGCTTTGCGTCGCTCATGTGACTCGTGTCTTCATATCTAAAAGCCTGGTTTCATCTTTTACTTTTCCAGATTCTTCAATATCTTATTATAGTTTGGACGCTTCTCAATCTCTCAATGATATCATGTATCAATGGAGTTATTAGTTCTTAAAGTGTAAAAGTTAGACCCAGAATAATGGTGCATGAGGCTGATATATGCAGACAATCAAAAGCTTGATGAACCAAAGCATATCATATGAATATCTAATCATACGATGTAAGATTGGGATCGACCCACTATTATATGTATTTCATGTTGAAATCTCAGTCTCTTATTTTTCTGCCGGCGTCCTCCGGCGATGGCATGAGGCTGACGAGGAGGTCGGCGAAAGCTTTGAAAATGAACTTGTGGGTGCTTTTTGAATTGATTGCTAGGTAACACAGGAGGAGCTCGTGTAAGAATTCCCAGCTCGATTTCTTCACGTCCATTTGCCCTCTGGCTTCCACCATTTCCTGCATGGACTGTCGGAAATCTTTGTACGGGTCCGGAGAGTACGTCGGAACCGCCACCCCGTTGGTGAAGAGTACGTCGTCGTTTAGTTCCCACGTCGTTGTGGCGGTGATAGCAGATGATGACAGTGCTGACGTAGAGTCTATGGCGGTGGGTTCGATAATGGAGTTGGAATGGCCGGGGGAGGAGAAGAAGAAGCGGTCGGAGGCGAAGGCGGTGGCGAAGTGGGAGGAATCTGGGGGAACGGAGGAGGAGTAAGTGGCGGAGAGGGAGGAGGTAGAGTAATGATCTAAGGTATGATCGTAGAGAGAGTTGTAGTTTTTAATCAAGATTGACGACGGAGAGATGGTGGGTTTGGAGCATGGCCGCCTGTGATCTTGATCTTGATCTTGTGTTTGTGGCCGGAGAGAATTCGCCGGTAGAGATTTGTGTTCTGATTGACGTCTGATCTTTGAAAAACATCGGTTAAGGTTTTTTCCAAATCTGCTTGGCATCTTTCTCGTCTGCTATCTAGAGAGAGAAAGAGGTGGGGAGAAGAAGTGAGAGAGGGATCTCTGTATTTATTCCTGGTTCAGAGAGAGAGACAGAGCGAGAGGGAGGCGAGAGAGAGAGAGAGAGTGTGTGTTGGTATATAAAGCAGGTGGGTAAAGCTTATAGTTTGTACTATAGGTTCAACGAAGACTGGAGAGAGAATAGACTGTCGTTTTACGACCAAAGGATCATGTTTTCCCTCACACTCTTTTGAAACGCGTCACTCACACGCTTTATTAGAGCTGCTGGCTCAGCGACTTCCACCACATCACGCACAGTGTTGGCGCGTGCTTATGGCTACTGTATCGCCGCATGTTAAAGTTACAGAAACACGTGTGCACGAGTGATTTGCTTTCTAATTCACGAGCTGTTTACGTCTTAATTAATTGCTCTATGTTCTTAATTTTCAACTCCTATCCACTAATATCAAATCATTTAATTAGTAAATGACTAATCACATTTATTAATTAATTAAAAATGACACGGAATAAACCTTGACATTCATACGTAATTAACACGGAATTATCATCTTGACGTGTCATGTATCATTTTCTCTTTTTTTTTTTTTTTTTTTTTTTTTTTTTACTTTTACACCACGTTGAAATAGTATAAGAGATTTATACGTATCATCAACTCTATGCGAAATGAGTAACAATTCAAGTAATTCCTCAACCGAAAAAAATACGAAAATTTAATTCAAACAACATGCAAAAGTTAAGTTGTTTATAAGAGAATGCACCGTTGGATCGACATCGGGTAATCGTACGTTACATTTTTGTCATCTACATAACCTGAAAGAAAGTATACATGAATCTATACTACATGAGCTACCGTATAAATATTAAATTATATTTAATAATACATCGATCTCACTAAACTTGATGTATGTTACCACAGTGGTCACGCCAATTTATGAACGTCTAATGCTGGGTTGGTCGTGACTTGTGAGACTGGGGAATGTACACTGAATTTGAAGAAACAAAATGATGGGTGAGAAAAGATGATGATCATGACGATGATATTCCTGATCATGATCAGACGGTATAGAGACTAACACTTTTGTCGTCCCTCGAAAACTTTATGTAGCCAGGTGTCAGTATGTTCACTCGTAATTTTGGCATTATTTGATTAGACGACGGAGATGGGGCCCCTTGTTTCTTCCACTAAGTTTACAAGACCTTCTCCTTTGAATTCCTCCGCATTGAAATGAGAGAGAAAATAAAAGAAGAGAGAGAGAGAGAGAGAGAGAGAGAGAGAGTGAGTGATTATATATAATTATTTAAAAAACAAAGAATTTAAACGAAAAATAAATCTATTTTATAACGAGCAATGCTACTACATTGGCACTTTATTTGTACGCTTTATTTCTACGTCCTAAGCTTAAGTAGTTGAACAATTCGGTGTAATTGCTGAGTTCCGTGAAAGAAAGGCCTCAACATTCTCAAATGTGTGACTTATTATTTCGATCAATTATTTATTCAGACACAACAGATTCTGTAAACACTTATTTGAAATTTCACTCGTCAGAGTCGACTCTCTTTTTCTCTGAGAAGAAAACAGAGAATAAAAAAGTAAAATGAATAAGGATTTAGAAACCGAGCGTGAGGGAGTGTGACATTAATCTTGACAATTAAAACCGAGCTTATAAAACATTGATGAAACCATCAAAGCACGTGGTGGGGGGGGCTATAAAAGATGGATGGTCTAATGACATATCCAACCAACGTGTTTAAATCATACTCATCAGTCGACATTGAATAGTCTTTAAGACCTGCTTCAAACAATAATGGGTTTGGAGTAATTTCATGCATATTTAATTATAAAGTAAGAGCAAATTAATGAAGGAGAGGACGATGCAGGTCTGGGTTAGGAGTAATTTTAAAGATAGACCAGACTGGACAATCAATAATGTCTCCTCCTGCACTCGAAAAATTCATTGCATGTGTCTCATCTTTTTATTGTTAGGGTTTTCTATAAAATGTCGATGTTTTGTTTCTTGCATTTTTCTTCTTTAATTCGTGCTCAATTTCTAATATTTCGTTTAACAACTCTTTATTGACATTCATGGAAAGATGATGCCACTCAATTTAATATTTTGCTACCTCAAACAATTAGTATATTGGGATAGTATATGTTTCGGGTTTTTTTTGTTAGGGTTTTCCTCGAAAATCTTGACGTTCTATTTTTTTGTGTTTTTTTTCTTCAATTTGTACTCAATTATAACAGTTCGTTTAACGGCCCTCAATCGACCTTCGTGGAAAGATGATGTCACTCGACTTAATATTTCAGCTTCAGATAGATAATGAATTGAAATAGTATATATCTCATCTTTTTTCTATTAAAGTTTTCTATGAAAATTTCGGTGTTATGTTATCTTTCGTTTTTCTTCTTTCAATTTGTTCGTTTAACAACCCTCGATCTACCTTTACGGAAAGAAGATGTCACTCAATTTAACATTTCATTGCTTCAAACAGATAATATATGTTTTAGTTTTTTTTTTTTTGAAGATTTTTCACAAAAATCTTGATTTTTTTTTTTTTGTATTTTTCTTCTTCAATTCGTGGTGAATTTCTAACAACTCGTGTAACAAACTTCGATCGATATTTCATTGAAACATGATACCACTCAACTTGATATTTCACTGTGTCAAATAATATGAAGTAAGAAATCATGTTAGGCATTCAAAGTGATATTAATATTTGAAATATTATTATAAAGATTCTCATAGAATAATGCAGCAGGATCTCAGCAATTAGCTGTAAGCTTTATCCTTTGTTTGCACGGTCGACCGGTCCAGTTCATCGGATCCGTCTGGTCGAAACATTGTCACGTTTGTCTGTCTCTTAACATGATCTTTTCAAATGTCATACTCGTGTACCTAAAACACACTGTTTCTCTCTCTAAGAAAAAGCATATTTTTAGAGTTACAGTGCAAACAAAGCTTATGATTTTGAGAGAATTGTATATTCCGGCCCACGAAAAAAGCTTCCACCGGAATCCAACGAGACCCACGGGAAGTCCGTCGAGGCCTGCCGGAATCAAGCGGGGAGGTACGCTGGCTGAGGCCGAGGCTGAGTGTCAGGGCTACGAGCGGGTGGCGTATTTCACTGGGGATAGTTTCATTGATCTTTTCCAAAAGAGTCATCGTCTCCAGAGCTTCTCCGATTTTAATGGCGTCCGACTTTAACACTACTGTCATCGAAATAATTAGCCATAAATATCAGCCAACAACCTACTAAACATGGAAATAATAAGCCATAAATCTCGTAAACCATCTTTCTTTAATCACTTTCCTTCTTCTAAAAGTCGGAGTTTTAATTTTACTAGGCCGCCGGGAAAGATTCGGAGATGACCCTGTCGCCGGCGACTATGGCTTTTGATACAATGACGCCGTCAGTCCCCATGGTAGCTGACTAGCGACTCTCTCTCTCGTTTCTCTCCCGACTATACACTGAACAGTTTTTAAGCTCTGGTGCATCAATGGCGGATTGGATTTTTCTCATTTTAACAAATTTCGATCAACATCTTAAGACTACGAACTACTATATGATTTTTTAGAGTTAAAACCCAAGACAACATGATACGGATCATGAGGTATGTTGGCCTGCTACTTTAGGGTTTATTTTTGAAAAAAGAAAAGGAGGAGGACAAAGACGATGATGGATATTCATTGCAGCATGTGTCCTGTCTATGATGATGATGGATCCAAGAAGAGGCCAAATGCTTTGGACTTGAACATTATTTACCCAACTTTTTTGGTCATAGCCTTAGACAATTGCCTGCCCTATCCATTATTGATTAGGAAAGTGACATTGAGCTTCATATCCTGTACTTTACTATTAAAAATAATGTGGTGGTTAGACTATACTCTTTAAGTATTTCACTCATTCTAATTAAATTTGGTGGATCCAAATATTAATATTAAAATTTTATATTTTTTCATTTTAATTTTTAAAACTAAATTGTAATTTAATTTTTAATTATTGATATTTCAATTTTATGTTACTAATTTTCTTTTTAATTTTAGCGTAATTGTTTTTCTGCGTTTATTTTTTTTGTTTTTTCTGTTTATGAGATGGGGTTGGATTATCAAGAGTTCAATTACAAAAATGAGAAATTAGCCAAAATGAAATCAAGGTTTATTATTAATTGAACATAAGAACAGAAACTCTACAGTCTCCTCTCTCTAATAATCCATTATATCTGCAGATGAGAGGGGAAAAAAGGAAAAATAAAACAAAAACAAAATAATGAACTAACTATATTGTTCTGCAAAATCTACCTCCTCCAAATTATATGTAAGAATTGGAAAATGGCAGAAGAGCTTTGAATCGAGAAAAGAACAAAACCCAGAAAGGAATCAGAAAAAGTCTGAATTCTCCAGCCCATCTAAGATCATTTCATGGTGACGACATTCTGCGCTGCAAAAAGCTTTGTTCCCTCTGCAAATCAATGGAAATTCTGTTAGGATTTCATTTCAACTTTTCGTTGATGACGAAGACGAAGACGAAGACGAAGATGACCTATAAATGAAGATGTCGTTGTTCTGCTCGAGATCCTTCTTGCAAGTGTGGCAGAAACTGAGGAAACTTTTGGAGAGAGGATTTGCTTGATCAGAGAAAGCGCAGAAGCTTTCCACAACGCAGTTATCGAATATATGAGTAGTTTTAGGATTAGGTCCATGGGAGATAACGCAGGTGTATTCTTCAGAAAGCTTCATTTCACTCACAGAGATGAACTCGGCAGCTTTGGGAGACGAAGAAGGAGAAGAAGTTTTCGTTTTACTGGTGGAAATAGAAGACCCATTTAACAACGACCCAGAACTCGGCGACCCAGATGGAGAAATCGAGGAAGAAAGAGGAGGGATTTGAATTTTCAGATTCGCGCCGAACAAAACCTTCCCTTCTGAGGGTGGTTTGCTGATGAGAGCAAGACCGATGCCGTCTGAATCTGAGTTTTTCGAGTACTGTTTGTTGTCTGAGAAATTTCTTGGTGATTTGGGTGGGTTGCCGTCGCCGGAGAACGGGTTTTTGAAGGCAGAGAATGATTTGGGGTCGAGGATTGAGGTAGGGCTCAATACAGATTCAGTTTCGAACAGAGCCTTGCCGGGAAAAGCCCTGAACCTCGGAGAATCGAAGAAGGATGCGACGGTGGATTTTGGGTAATTTTGAATCGGAGATGACTGTGACTGAGATTGAGAGGTATGATCCGCCATTAGAGGTTGCTTCTTGGTCACCGCCCTTGATCTGTTCCTCAACATAACTCGCACTAAAAGCGAAGTTCGAATGCTCTGCTAAAAAGTGGAAGCAAAAATAAATCAAAGATTGGATCGAAGACAGTAGCAGCAAAAGAAGCCACAAAAAATAAAAATACCTTTAATGGCTATCAAAATCCGCCATGGATTGTTTCAGAAGCTCAAAAATCAAAAGAATGTTTTTCTGAAAGATGACACCATGCCTCCTCCCACACCTCCGTAGCCTCCATTACAAACCAGCAGACTTCCTTTCTGCAGAAACCCGAAGAAATGGCGTGAAATCCACGTGAACTAGAGGGTTGTCAGCTATTTGCAGTAGAAGAACTGTATCTTCATCCTCTGGTTCCTTAGACAGAATCCATTAAAGCAACTTTTGGCAAAGGGTTTCAATTTTTTTGGCTACTTATTTAACCTTAAAAGCCTGCAAATCGACTGGATTATTGCGCGAGAGAGAGAGAGAGGGAAATGAAGGTGAAGAACTAACTGGATATGGGTTTGGTTTATAAAGACAAACATCCAGAAAACATCCGTATCTAAATTCATTATCTACTAATTTTCAATTTAATATTTTTCTTCAATCTCTCTCTAAAATTAAAGAATACCCAGAGTCTCTCTCCTCTCTCTCTCTCTCTCTATTATTGGTAGTGATGCATGGCTGTCTTCTCATGGGGTAGCTTACCTTCATTCATGCTACTGCTGATATCATCATCTTTCAGAAATTTGTCTTCATTCTCTCTCATTCATTGTCGTCCGAACCGCCATTGCTGATCTGAGTTAAGCTTCTGCAGCTCTACAGTTATGAGTCCAGACAATCAACGCACTCACTCGCAGGCAATTCGTCTTGGATCTCCTACAAGCTGTGGATGGATCCTTCTGCTCGAATCCAAAATTATAAATTATTTCTGTAAATCTGTTTTCTGCTTTAGTTTTTACTTTTTCAAAACTGATTTTTTTAGTATTTAAATAAGTTGGTTTCATGAAATCATTGATTGGGATTATTTAAAATATTTTTACGCAAATGAAGATGGATCAACTCAAACTTTGACCCACTTTGGGCAATCTTTTGGACTATCCAAGTTGATAATTTAATTTTTTCAGAGGTTTTAATGCGATTTTCTGCAATTAATGAATTCTAAATAACGTTGAATTAGTTTTTTTTAATTTATTTCTTGTCTTATAGTTGGTGGTTTTCGTAGGAGGTACATTTATTGCACCACAATTTATTCATCTAATTATATTAATATAAATAAATAATTAATAATATTTTTAACCCTTCAAAAAATAATAAATATATCATTATAATAATGCTGGGATTATTTTATAATATCTTTTTTAATTTTATAATTATAAACATTAATTAATCTAATTAATAATTTATAATTTATAGGATGAGAGACTAAATGTAATATCACAGAAGTTAGAAGCGTGTATACAAAAATTGCTTGAGTGAATTATTTCAAATGGGTTTATTAGATTTTCAACGGAAATAAATAAGAGGTATTATTTAGAATATAGTATCAAGGGATTACTAATTATGTTTGAAATGTGATTAGAAAGTCAATTAAGGGCCTAATCAAAATTAGGTAATGTGTAGTAATCAATGATTAAATACACCTCATAACTCATAATTTTCCTCACATAAATTAATATAAATTAAGTGAAGTTGTTAGAATATAAATAATTGTTTCCTTTGTTTGTTCTCTTTTCACTTTTTTTTTTAATAAACTATTTTCCATTATTTCAACTTACCATTTAAATAATTAAACATGGGGGGTCCTACAAAAATCGAATTTAATATTTTAATAAAACTAATATTTATAAAAAAAAAAAAAAAAAAGAATAAGATCGTGACACTTGCAGCCTTAATATAAATAATAAAACATAATTTAATATATTTATAAACAATAATTTAATACGAAAAATAATGAACAATTAAAAGTAATTTTTTTAAAAAAGAAAAAATAAAGTCTGAGTTGTGGGGCCGGGACAATGGTTGGTCCCACAGAAAGTTGCGAATAACAACAATAATAAGTTTAGGCAATGCTTGGGACCCACCACTTTGAAAGTGGGCCCCAAACTCAATTTATTAACCTTAACGGGCCCCACTCAAAACAGCGAAACGAGCGACTTGCACGGAATGGCGAAGTAGTGGGGCCCACTTGATTGAAAACGGCGTCAGACGACATGGCGATTTTCAAACACAAAATTAATTTAAATTACATATTTTATTAGTTAATAATGTAAAGGATTTATTATTTTATCTTATACAATTTAATAAATATTTAGACCTTTAAACTAATTTCGTTAACAAATTAATCTTAAATTATTATATATTAACAAAAATTGTCTTCCATTAACGTTTGCTTGCTCTGAAATTGTACGTGTCTAATTTTTTTAATTTTTCATTTTAGGGTGTTCGTCTTGAATCTCAAAAATTAACTCCCGGAAAATTTTCCAACTTACATTTCCGAGCATCCGTCTTAAATTTTAACGAAAAATTAAACCAAGAAGGGCGAGGTTTTAACAAAGAATGATTTAAGGATTTAATTGTTAACAAAGTTAATTTAATGGTTACTACCCTAGTTGTTTAAAAGTTTTTTTTTTTTTTTAAACTTTATCGTAAACCATTAAAAGTATAATTTGTAAATAACTTTAAATTCATGGTAGAAATAGTAATTTAGACTTCCATCAGTATAAGGCCTCAAAGAACTGGAGCAAAGAATTTCAGACAAAGCAAACTATGTTTGATTCAAAGATCCAAAACAGTGCATCATCATTCATGACAAGTAATTCACAAAGTTCATTTCTTTCTTTCCACTTTTAGAGATCACAACCTTACAAGGTGCATAATTCCTGCAATCGGGTAGTAAAACTCGTTAGATAGAACTAACGCCTAAATTCTCAACTGGGTACACCCAAGAATGGTTCCCCGGCATCTCGTCATTGGTGCTGCTCGGTGCCAAGTCGATCTCTCTCCTCCCCCAATTGTCAGAACATCTACATCAGACATTGGCTTAATATCCCAATTCCATCGATCTGGTCCCATGATTCCACCGATGATGTATATTTCGTCTCCCAAGCCAATCATCGCAAATCCTATTCTCCGGCGAATTTCAGAAGCCGAAGCCATGACTTTTTTTGAGTTTCTATCCTGTTTGAATACAAGTCCATGGTTCAAAACATAGAGTAAGTCATGAACTACAGCCATCGGACCTTGAAGCCAACCATAATCGACAACTCTCCATCCAAGCTCTACATTGTCGAGAATTTGTACAGTTGATAATCCTTTGTGCAAGACATGGACGTTTCCCCCGATCACGACACCAGTACATGCAGAATTATGCGTGTGATGGAGGTCTGGTATCGGAATCCACACATCCTTATCCGGGTCATACATTTCGGCCTTGGAAATCGATTTCCGGCAAGTGGTGAAACCACCGGCAACAATGATCTTCCCGTCCAAAACGCAGCAGGCAAACATAGCACGAGGCAACAACATAGATGCACGCAGGATCCACTGCCGCGTTACCGGATCGTACGACCAAACTTCATCGGTCGCGAAGTTTCCAGCTTGATCTCCAGTCAATGGGTCGACGGCCTCACTCCCGCCGCCAAGAACAAACAACTTTCCCGCAGTGGAGACCGCACCGAAGTGTGCAAGATGGCTGACTTTTGAGGGAAGCACCGGGAGAGTCATCCAAAGATCGTGGAGCGGGTCGTAAATCTGCCATAAATTCTCGGGCTCAAATGCAGAGGTGCATAATAAGTTTTCGGATGAACCAACCTCGTCTCTTGTTCTAAAAAACTCAAGACTTCGAATAGCAGCTCGCCAGGAGCGAGAAACAAGCTCTAGCTTGGGGTGGAGATAGAAAGGAACACGTGCAAGGCACCGAAGAGCAACAGCGTCGGGGAGACCTTCAATCAATCCAGACATAATATTCAATGTTCATCTGATTTCGATATAAGGTGCGTGGCCGCTAACTGGTTCCTACAATTTAGGCACCAAATCTGAAACAGCAAGAAAGATATCAAAATGAGGAAGCATTAGAAACTTGTAAGGAATTTAAAACTTGATTTAAACAAGTTCAAAGGAAATAGAAAACCAGACCGACACTATCCAATTACTTTATAAGATACTAAATAATGTCACAAAACCATTCAAACGAAACGGGAGAGGAGATCGACCGGAAATATTTCGAACGCTCTTAAATTTTTCCTGCTAGAAAAGGGAATACCGCAAGCTATTGGATAGAAGGGATTTACAAGTCAAGAGTGCTCTACTAGGAGTTAGTTAATGGCAAGGTCAGAGACGGGATCAAAATTCTTGACATCTACATTGATAGACACACACAAATAAAGATAACAATGTTCGATTTGCTTATTTGAAGTTTCCTTTTTTCCTCACACACTACAAGAATTTGATTTCCAGTAAATTACACCTTCGAACTTGTGCACAGACAACAGCCACACATTGAAAGACCACTTTCAAGTATCATCCAATCTCAAAGTGCAATGAACTTTCTTAACAACTAAATGTAAGATCAGATAAACAAGATTTATATGTGCAGGCAAAAGGTCAGATGCCAGAAAAAAAATAGACCTTCAGCATATTGTAAATTAACTCGATAAAGGAAAAGTTTCATCATCACACCATAAAAATTTGAATATTACATCAACTCCAAATGTTCAGATCTCTGTTGTAAAAAATTTCAAGCACCATAACAGATCTTCATTCAGATTAGAGTTACTTCCTGAATAGCAATGTTAAAATGATGATACATCGCTCACAAGTTCTTCCATATTTCTATGCGACAAAGAAAACATGAATAAAGAACACTGCCATGGAAAAAAAGAAGCTCAAGATAATTGTATGGAAGAAGATGAATCATTCGTGATGCTCAAATTTCCTCCTTAATCATCAATATTACAAGTCTTCAATACTCGAAAAAAATTCAGAAAAATAGGAAACCCAGTAAGCCAATTGGTATATAGCTAGATAAAAGGATCAAAAAAAGGAAACCAAATTGAAAGTTCAATAACCTCCACTGATTTACACACAAAACTAAGACAAACAAAGAATTGCCTCGAATTTCTTATTTCAATAATAAAACCACATCGTATTACAATTGAAGCGAAAAATGGGTTGTAACTGAAATCGAAATCAAGAAAGAACCCAAGCAATTTGAAACGAATTTATTCACCAAATAACATAGATAACGACCCCCGGAACAGAAATAGGAAAAGACAAAGAGGAATACAGAGAGATTTTTACCCCAGCAAAAGGAGAGACAAAATAGGACAAGATTTGTATCCGCTGCTCAGATTCTCAGAGATAGAAAGAGGGATCAGCGCTGAGAAGAAGACGGGTTTCTTGCAGGGATTAAAGAAAAGAAAATATAAGGAGGATATAAGGAGGTTTTAGCGATGACGGGGGTGTGTCGAAAGGATGTCTACTCGGAACGGACTCACTGAGTTATTGACAAAATCAATCTCTCGAGCGAAAAGAACTCATGATTGGAAGGACAATCGCATTATACAACCCCTCCCGGTTTTCTTCAACTCAGCATGACACGTGCAAGCCACGTGCCTTCAGATTTCTATCTTCCATTATCCAATATGAATATATGATTATGCAATGTTTTTTAAAGCATATAATAGCATGAATAATACTATGCGATAAATATTAATTGATGTAATTAATAATGTATTTTAATTATTTATAATTTATTATATCGATTGCATCAATTAATGTTTGTCATATCTTGATGTAGGATCCGATTAAAGAATAAAATTAAAAAATAAACGTAGTATTACTCTTACGGGAAGCAACAGTGGAGAAATTTTTGCAATGGGCAAAAGCATGTGCGTTTACTCTTACGGGAGGCAACAGTGGAGAATTTTTCGCAATGGGCGAAGCTTGACAGAACAATGTCGTGTGGAGGGTAGAATGCCAACGACTCAAGAATTCTTTTTCTTAGAGAAGAAGCAATGACAGTATTTTGAAAATAAACGTTAGCTAAATCTGTGCCGAGAGCCACGATAATACAGGAGACGCAAGCATTAGCCAGAATGATTGGTCGTAGAGCGTCTCTAGGGTTCATTTACATATGGGAAATTTAGCTCCTATTGAACTACAAAGTAACATTATTGGTTGACTATCAATGAATTAGAAAGAAAAAAGTAATCTCAGGGTTGCTTAATTTTTGGATTATGTGTACTCATTGTTTGGCCTTCAAAGAGACCTCATCACAATTTTTGCATAAAAAAAGTTGGGTCAACATTGATTGTAGGTTGCTCCCACTAATCCTTCACGCATATACCAACAACGTCGCAATGCCTCTATTTTTCGTATTCGGTACACAAAGGTCACCCACAACCGATTATTCATAATTTAGACCCATACATGGTCTAAAATCAAGTCAGACTAGTTCGAGTTTGAGATTGGCCAAGGTTTGGCCTGAATAGACCAAACTTGGATCAGTCCATTGATCTTGGATTAGTTGCTTAGGTTGATTAACAACCATTTTTATTTTATATTACGATGGAAATTGCAACTCACTCTCGTCTAATTTTGATCACTTGAGACCAGATGAGAGAGAGAGTCTTCTATAGGAAGACAAAAACGACAGGTCGTAAGATGATAAGTTTAGGACGAAGATCAAGAACAAGGATAAGAGCAGATGCAGTCGTGCAGGGGTATTGTCCAATGTCCAGCAGGCAATTAGTGTCGTACAACTTCAGTCGTGCAATTTGGCAGCACCACTTTCTGGCAAACGTCTCTTTCTTGACCCTAACACACCACCACTCCTGCATCATGAGACAGATTAGCTCGCCGATCCATCGACTCGTAAGAATAAAACCAACAAAAAATAATAAATATTTAATTGCGTTTGTTTCCCATATCAACTAATATTTTAACAAAATATAATAAAAAAATAAATATAATATTATTTATATTATTAGTCTACAATCTAATTTAGGGACGTCGGTTTTCGAAAGAATTTAAAGCTTGTTCTTCTCAATTTCAATGTCATCAGTTATAATCTTTCAGAATTTAAATTGCTAATTATCTTATAAAAATAATTTTAATTTAAATTGCTAATTATCTCAAAAAGATGGAAGCCCATAAGTCTTTGGTGTCCCGTCAATCAAGGATAAACCGATGTTTTTCTCCGATATTTTTATTCGTTCATTGTTCGATATTCTGATGTCAAGTGTATAGGAACCACACCCATCCATCCCGAACTTGGCGGTATACATCGTAATCCCATGCGATTATTTTGTTTGTTAACTTTTAAGATACAACTTCTCAAATCAATATTTATTTATTTATTCTGAAGTTGAGTCATATGAGAATTGCCTCGAACCATCCGCGAAAACATAAGAACATCCTATCAACATTATAAAATCTTTTCTAAGATATTCAAAGAAATAAAAGAAATCATGATAGTATAAGAACTAATTTTATTCAATTCTCGTTATCATACGAGAGATAGGTTATATAATTTATAGAAAGAAAATAGTCTCCTTTCTTTAAAAGACTTTCAAAAACGACGTTATTACGGAAAATCAAGAACAACGATAAGTGCAAATACACAAAAAAGAGCCAGCAGCCAAGCCAGGAACACTAACGCAACTGGATTTGCCAAGCTGATCCTCTTCCAAGCAGTGTTCATCGCAGAGAGCATCGAATTTAGCATGTTGGCAATACACGTCCATCACTTTTTGGCATTGCCCGTTAACCTGGTTCACCAATATACCTACATAACATAAAATAACTATATAAGACCTATAATAATCGATATGTTTTTTATCATAAACAATTTTGAATTTCTAACTATGTCTAAAATAAGTCTATGTATATTTTAAATCAAAGCTAATAATATTGTACCGTGAACATTTGGATACTCAATCTCCTTTGCATTTATAGACAAGATTAGAAGAATTAGTTTACCCGAAAGAACAAGGGAGAGTACGAAGAGAAAGCTGAAGCTTTGAAGAAACTTGGCCATGGCTGACAGCGCCGCCTGAGAATAGCTTCCTTCTGTTTGCTGTAGCCTTGTTTTATGCGCCTGGCCCTCTCTGTTTGGTATGCTAGAAGTAGCCGTCCCGGAAACAAAGATCAAAAGATTTTCAACCGTCTGATCTTTTTCCTCGGAAATAAAAGAAACGTTTGCACCGTTTGATTTTCGAACTTTATGTGGAAAGGATCAGATTGGCGTCATGAAAAACGCACGTTGTTTTCTTAGCTTAGATCTGGCCATGCATGTTTGACAAGTCAGCGCAAGAGTGACTATTTGTGCACGTGTGAAATACGTCTGTAATGAAGCATTATATAGGTCATAAAAATAATAAATAATTATTATCGGTAAAGTGTAATTTAGATCACAATGATCATGTTTGTTTACAAATTATACCTTAAATTATTTCTCTAGACAAATCGAACTTTTACTTTTCAACTATAATATCGACTTATCTACACACTCGCGCACGCGCACGCACACACATATATATTTCATTTAATCGAAGTAATATTTAAATTTATTTCTGTCTTTATAATATTTATCTAAATTAATTGCGGTATCAATTAACTCCTCTTTTTCGTCGAAATTCACAAGAAAACCTCGAGAAAGAGGTGTGCGATGAACATGCAGAAGACTCGTAGTAAATGCATAGAATTGAGGGATCAAACTTTGATCGAAGATTTTCCCTTCACAAATTTGACGCAACACTTAAAAAAAAAAAGGAGAATTGCTTAAATAGAATTTAAGATGTAAATTTTTATAATTTGGTTTTCCTGAGATCGATACTTCGTTTGTCATATATTACTTGAATGTAACACGTGCACTCTATTTAAGTTTTATTTTTTAATTCTAAATTTTGATGAGAGAGAAAGAGTAAAAAAATTGAATTTTTTTTACTATTATGACGTTAAAGCTAAATTTATTAACAAATATTTCAAGAGAGTAAAATATTAAAAAAATCTCAATAGTACAAAAACAAATTGTATTCAATTTTCATTACCATATAAAAGATTGCTCAAATTGTCTATTGAAGGAACATAGTCTCTCTTCTTTAAAAAGAGAGACATAAACGACAAGTCGTCACGGGAAATTAAGTACAAAAATGACTGCAGAGACAAATATTTCCTAGTAGGCAAGCTCGGAGCACTTGTGCAACTCGAGATGCCTAGGTCAAGCAAAGTTGAGCACAGACTGCGTCGAATTGATCATTGTCGGCAGTTCACATTCAACACGGTTTGGCATTGCCCATGGACCTTACCCACCACTGTTCCTACGTAATACCATATTAAATAAAAATTATTATTTGCTTAGTAGCTCCGATGAAAATCTCGCAAAGACCCTAAAATTGATCGAGTACCCCGGTAGAAAACCTAATCTTGTTTGGCCTAGAATGTGTTCGAGGGGAACCAAATTTGTAGGAAATTTTGATTTTCATGACGTGTTAGCGTAACATGTTAATAAGAAAAACAATTATGAAATAATCTAAATTAGACAACAAAAGCAACATAAATAAGCCTAGAAAAAATATGTCCTTAGAAAATCATCTACTATTACACATCACTCTATTTACACAAAATAAAATAAAAATAAGAGAGCAAAATGCTTACATTTATCCATGCAAAAGGAATGAATATGAATCAAATATATTATATTTATATTAATTGTTGAGAAAAAACAAAATAAAATATTAAATGAAATTAAAATATATATATATCATTCTTTTAATATATGGTTAGCTATAAAATTCCTTCAAGGAACTCTTACTCTAAAATAATGTTTTTCTTTGACTTTGACTTTGACTGGTTGTAAAATCATTTATTTTAAAGACATTTACTAATGCTTCTTAAATTTATAAGAAATATTTTGACACGATAATTAATAGGCGAGAAAAAAATATCAGAATTTTGTATGAAAAAACTCAAATCGAGAAAAAATTATGGAGACTAAATCCATAAAAATAAGATTATTTAGAGAAATTTATCAATTTTAAAACTCCCGTATGCTCAAAATCACGTAACTTATTTTGGTATCGTGCATGTACGCGACTACACAACCCACCTCGAATTAATTTGCTTTCTCTTTCGAAGATTTAATGATGGGGTCCCCGTTCTTAAGAGAGAGCCCACGACTTGGATTAATTAGTAGATGCGATAATTGGCTTATAGTAATTAAATTTCATCTTATTACAAACTTAATTACTGTCTTGTAATTTCTTTGGATTTGTGGTTTCTCTCTCCTCATAATCAAAGATGAACAAAGGTTCTAAGCATAAAGTCAATCAATTTTAACTTTTCAAGCAACTCCTAAAATATATATCTTTGACTTTGACTAGGTATAAGATGTCACCTAGTTTTTTCCAAAGAGTAAAAGTACACTGTTATCTTAAATTATGTAGTGACGTAATCTAAGTAAAGATGAACAAAGATTATCCATTTTCACGTAATAACATATCATTTTCATCGATTTAATGTTTCAAAGACGTCATTTTGGAAAGATGTCGATTGGGCCCACTGATTTTATCCAAAGCTGTCACTTGTCAGTTGTTAAACGTGGGAACTGCACGACAATTCTGAAAAAATGATTTCTTTAGTCAAACCTTGACCGGGGATAGCTTCTATATAAATGGAGGTGTCTTCCATCTTCATCCAACAAAAACATCAACAATGGCTTCCTCTGCTCTGTGCTTCCCGATCAAGCCTCTGTTCTTCTTATACTTCTTCTTCCTGTGGAATTCCTCTTTGGGTCAGACGTCTTTCCGGCCGAAGGCGCTAGTCCTTTCCGTAGTCAAAGACGCTTCCACGCTTCAATACACCACCGCTGTCAACCAAAGAACTCCACTCGTGCCAGTTAACCTAGTGGTCGACCTCGGCGGTCAGTTCTTGTGGGTCGACTGCGACCAGGGCTACTCTTCTTCGAGTTACCGACCGGCTCGCTGCCGCTCGGCGCAGTGCTCGCTGGCCGGAGCCGGTAGCTGTGGAGATTGTTTTTCCGCCCCCAGACCAGGCTGCAACAACAACACGTGTGGTTTGTTACCGGACAACTCCGTCACCGGTACCGCCACCATTGGCGAACTCGCCGAAGATGTTGTTTCGGTCCAATCAACAGACGGGTCGAACCCGGGTAGGTCTGTCTCGGTGCCCCGGTTTCTCTTCACCTGCGCACCCACCTTTTTATTGCAGGGTCTAGCTTCTGGCGTCTCCGGCATGGCTGGATTGGGAAGAACTAGAATCGGATTACCTTCTCAGTTTGCTTCCGCTTTCAGTTTTCAAAGGAAATTCGCAATCTGCCTGTCGTCTTCTTCTTCTGCCAATGGCGTTGTCTTCTTCGGAGATGGCCCCTATTCGTTTCTTCCAAATGTCGTCTACGGATCTGACTCTCTGCAGTATACCCCACTCTTGATCAACCCAGTAAGCACCGCTTCTGCTTTCACTCAGGGAGACCCATCCGCCGAGTACTTCATCGGCGTAAAATCCATTAAAATCGACGACAAGGTCGTATCTGTTAACACTACCTTGCTATCCATCGACAGCAACGGCGTCGGCGGAACGAAGATCAGCACCGTCAACCCTTACACCAAGTTAGAAAGCTCCATCTTCAAAGCGGTTACAGAAGCTTTCGTTGCCGGAGCTATGGCGAGGAATATAACGAGAGTAGCCTCTGTGGCGCCATTTGAGGCCTGCTTCAGCGCAGAAACCGTGATTGGAACTCGTATAGGGGCCTCTGTTCCGACCATCTCTCTTGTCCTTCAAAACCAGAACGTGCAATGGAGTATATTCGGAGCGAACTCGATGGTTCAGGTGAACGACCACGTTCTGTGTCTCGGCTTCGTCAATGGCGGGGAAAGTCCGAGAACCTCCATTGTTATCGGAGGTTTTCAGCTGGAGAACATTGTTCTGCAGTTCGATCTGGCGAGGTCAAGGCTTGGGTTTAGCTCCACTTTGTTCGCAAGGCAAACTACATGCTCCAACTTCAACTTCACCTCAAACGCTTAAGGTTTGCAGCAATGGCGGAAAATTAATCACGTAAAAATATTAAAAAAATAACTTGGAAGGCCAAGATCTTGTCGTATATGTTCTTCAACCTCTGCACTTTTCTATTTTTGAGCTTGATTTTTGTTTTCCTAAATAAAATATTTCTTCTTACTTTAAATTACAATTTTATTATACAAGCATTTTATTATTTTCTTACAATTTTATTGGATTTAAAAAGGAAATTTGAAGATCTAAGTTTTATTAATCCGAACTATTAAACTAATAATCATTTTAACCCATCTAATTATCTTGAATAACTCAATTTTAAGTATAGACTTCTATTGAACCACGTAATCAACTATGAAATCAAGTATATGCTAAAAGATCAAGTAAAACGCTTGAGGTGTTTGGGAGTGGGGTCAATCCGAGAACGTCGATAGTGATCGGAGGGCATCAGATGGAGGACTATCTCTTGCAGTTTGATCTGAATATAGCTGATAGTAAAAGACTCTATATTTACTTTATTATTTAAATTTATTAGTGATCGAATCATTGTTTTGTACATTAGCGAAAACGGGATGAAGACTAGAACAAGAGAGCCTCTACCTCCAACCAAAACTAGAAACGCCTTATGCCAATTACTTTCTTATTTAAAGGGAAATAAACAAAACCCTCTAATGTCTATAAAAAAATGACGTCGGTCGACACAAAGGAAATTAGGCTAAAACGCAGCCTTCCATGACAGTGACAGCTTTTCCTAGCAGAATAACTCTTTGCCTCTGCTCCTCTACCTCGAGATGCACTATTCCACTTCTGGGTGATGCCTGAATTATGTAATCCATATATATATATATATATTTGTTAAACCAAGATGAGAGAGAGAGAGAGAGAGAGAGAGAGAGAGAGAGAGAGAGAGAGA
>CM039522.1:16062550-16240926 GCA_022433055.1 Begonia peltatifolia
GAGAGAGAGAGAGAGAGAGAGAGAGAGAGAGAGAGAGAGAGAGAGACCGCATAAGCAACAAGCTGAGACTTGCCAAGCTTTTCGCTCCAGTAGCCTGCCAATGCACAATGAGCACTACCACAAACGGGATCCTGAAAGAATAGAAAATCACAATCAAGAAGCAGCAACGAAACATAGTTTCTACATTAGTTTCCATTTCTATCTTAACCCACTACTTTCATTGGAAGACTAACTAATCATGTTAATGGTTTGTGACCGAATCATACAAGAGAAATCGATCAGGAAATGATGAAGAAAAAGGAGCTTGAGCTTGTCAAATAAGTTGCAGCTGGCTGACTTAAAAACACAATCTCAAACCAGTTCATGTGCTTGAATCATTATAAAGGATCAAAGGTATTTGATGCTTTCAAGATTGAAATTTTCAAGTGAAAAGGTAGTGTAATTACCTCGTTAATCCCATATTTTGGGCAGAAAAATCGACTGTAAAAGTCAAATCCCGACTCTGGAGGAGCAACCCCGGTTATAATGAGCCCTTGGCCAGGACATTTGCTTATCTCGTCTAAATTTGGTTGAAATTCTGTAACATCTTTATGCGAAGGAAGAATCACCTGAAAAAAAAAAAAGAATACATAAATTACTTCATTATTGACATGCATTTTAGTTCGACTCCTTAAAAGCATAAAAAACAGGATAATGAAGGTGATTACGCAGATATCGTCAATGCTTGTTCTCATTATATCGATCACGGAAGCACCGGTCAGTGCTTTGGAAAAGGAAGAAATCTCATTAGAATTTAATTCAGCTAAGGAGACATGAGGAAAATCCATTTTGATGAGGAAGCTCTTTTTTTCATCAGGATTCTGCGTATTTGAAAACTCGGGTTCACGGGCTTCGGGGACCTTCTTTACAGTTAGAATTCCGGACAAGGTTTCGAACTCAATCACAGTGGAATTCACTAAACCATTTGCAAATAGTACATGGGAAGCTGCCAATGTTGCATGACCGCATAGCACAACCTGAAAACACTTGCTAGTAGTTACTTCCTCTGCAAGTGATTTTTTTCAGAATGAAGAATTTGGTAGTGGTAAATCCACTATAAAAAGCTCCATTCCAGAACATTGAGTTTCTGAGACACATAAAAAAGAACAACAAAGAAGCTAGTTTCGAAATGCAAGATAGAAAATTATACTTCTCAATATATCCTACAATTAGTATAAGCAGATGACTGTAGTTATGAAGGAATTGCACGCCCTTCTTAATCAGGAATATTCCAGTCAAAAAATCCAGAATCATAAAAGAAAACGATATAAAGAAGTCTAAATATCCGAGTGATTAATCTAATCGGTTCCAAAATCATAGCAAATTTCAAAAGCAACTTCGATTTTCTCATTCCATTAAAATAAGAAGAAGATTGAATTCCATTCTATCCCTATTTTAATCTCAGAAACGGGAGGAAGAAAAGAAAACCTCGGCGACGGGAGTGAACCATCTAAGCCGATATTTGGGAGGCGGGGATCCACAGAGAAAGGCATCAGAATCTGAGTCAACGATCCGAGTCAAGTAGCATGTCTCCGAAAGATTAAACTCAGCAGCCACAGATTGCAACCACTCCTCCTCTCTTTCTTCTTCCAGTAGACATACCGCAGCTGGGTTTCCCTTGAACGCCGACTCAGCGAACGCGTCCACCTGGTTGTGAATAAATCAGTCCTATTACCCACCTTACCAATCAATCGCCAAGAGAGAGAGAGAGTAGTCCGTACCACGTAGCATTTAACTGGTTTGGTAGCCATTTCCGGTCAAACAAGAGAGGATCGATTGCTCGGAGCACCTTGAGAGAGAGAGAGAGAGGACTCCCAGATTGGAAGACCAGGAAGATCGGTAGGAGACTAAGAGTAAAAGATTACAGTATAAACAAACATATTTGGAAGACTAAACAAATAAGAGGAAATTCATATTACATTCGAACATATTTTTTAAGCATATAGTTCTATTTAGCACCCGTCACGCATTTCCTTGATAAATGTTTCTTAAATACATTGCATGTAGCTCGTTTAATCATATATCAAATAATTTTAATATAATAAATTAATTAATTATAATTTATTACATTAATTATAATAATCATTTTTGACGAATCATCAAATATTCTAAATATATAATAACAAAATAAACATGACATTATTAAAACAAATATACAAAAATATTATTAAATATACTTTCTTACAAAATTATCTAACAAATTTTATAAAAATATAAATAATTATTGATGTAATTAATATAATAAATAAAAAAACACGTTTATCCATCCTTCCTATAATCAACACAACTATAGTTTTTACTCTGAACTTAAAAAGTCAACCCATGAGAGAGCCTGCCTGGGGAAACGTAAGTCTAGGCCCGGCCTGAGGTCGAGCTTGATTTATAGAAAAAACAAAAATTCAAGTCCGGCGGCTAACTGCAGGCTTGTCTTAGCTCATCTCATCATAGGCTTATCTTGGACAAAATTTATTTATTTTTTCTAGAAAAACATTGATCAGAATGTCAATAATTTTGAGAATATCATATAAGAGCAAGTCCAATTAAATGAGTGGGCAAGCTAGCAAATAGCAAATCCACTGTTTCTTCATTTCAAATCCATGGTTCTTCCTTTGCAAGTCTCAGAAATTTGGATAGAATAATACCAGACATTTTTCTTCCTCCATCTCTGTCTTGCTTTGAGTTATCATCATCATCTGAATCCAAATCGTAGAACTGCCGTGAAATTTATCACTTTGTCACTGCTATTGAAGCCCAGAAATATGAAAATCATCTTTGAACCTCCATGTACTTCTATGACGCCAAAGATGAGAGGATTGAATTGATGGTCACAACCATCACAGAGCACTGATCTATGGACGGGATCTATCTTCGACAAAAGCTCTTGTGCATTCCTGAAAGATGAAAAATGACAGTTAAGATTACGTCTATGATGGAAAACACCAACAATATGCATAAAATAGTCACGTTAACTACTCTTGAGTCTGTCTCCAACTAAGTATTAACATAAGGGTCCACTAATTCAGTCAAAAAAACAATTTAGGCTAGATTATATATTCTACAGTTGGTGTTGGTTCAACTTAGCTTATGAACTTACTATCCTCCATGGATAATATTACGTAGCTCAGGCGAAGCATAAGTTGGTCTATGGATAATACACTCTATTCGGAGGAAGGACAAAAAGTATTAGAACAAATAATTGAAAATAAGTCCACAATCAGAAGAAAACAACACAATGTTTAGTCAGAACAAAGGTTCTTTTTTTTTTTTTTTCCTACGAAAGAAACAAACCTCATATCCCATGAAAGCTCCAAGGGAAAGCAAAGCAGCCATCTTTTCAGCATTGATATGGCCATTCCTCTTTGCAGATGCTTTCAGAGGTATATAGCTTGCGAGCCCTCCATAACAAAGTCTTTTAAAAGTGAGATCATGTTGCGAGAATTTAGGCCAGCTTTAATTTCTATAGTATAAATCCTTCAATTATAAGTCGTGTTCATGATAACTTCAAAATTTCCGAAAGTAGTTAAAAGCTGAAACCTGTTTACAAATAAATCAAATTAAAAGGCCTCTCTGTCCATGTCAATGTTCCTAAACTCGCCGCACTCTCCCAAGTTTGCCATGCAAAATGGTGAGGGCACTACATTTATTCCTGTGCAATGAACCAAAGTAACAATGTTTGAACACACATCTCAAAAATCTAAGATCAAACAGGAACACTAATATGTATGACTAAATTGTCAATGTTAGTGAAATTTAAGCAGATTATAGCCAAAGTTGGGATATAATGTCTTGAACAGAAAAGCTAAATCATCCTTGTCAACCATTGCGTATAGGGGAAGCGTTATATCTTAACACTACAAGTCTTAATTTATAATTTCTCCAATATAACGGGAAAAAACAATTTCAATATTCTTGAACATAATATGCTAATTGAATAGTATAAAAATAAAAACTATTTAGCTCGAAAAAGTTACTCCAGCCTGTTTTGAGGGCACAACAATAACAATAGTAAGTTGGCTCGCACATTCTACTTCAACAATGATTATAATGATATCTTCAACAATAAACGCCATATATTTACACCTGGAAACTGTTACACCAAGGTAAAGGAGCAAAGAGGACCATAATTTCTTTAGCTTTCAATGGACGAACAAACTCCACTAAAAAAAATCATTTAACCATCCGTGAGGCTTATGCAAAATGAGATCATGTAAAGCAATGTTAATCTACATATAAGGAAAACTTTATTTCCCATTTTTTGTGTGAAAATTGGATGTTCGATGACTATAATATTATCTCAAATATAGATATCATATAAACATCATGTAAAGCAATGTTGATCTGCAATAAAAGAAAATTTTAATGCTATAAACCCTTCCTATGTGTTTCGATTTAGAAAAATTTTCCTGTCCTACTCTACTAATTTACAAACTATTAACTCTTAATCTAAGATATTTTTTCGTAAACTCAAGTATTTGATTATGTTTCAAAAAATTAGAACTGAATAAACTCATTTAAACATTTATCAAAATCAGACAAGTCACATAAGTAGCAGACATATTTACTGCCCAACTACAGACCTTCATAAATGTTCATGTAATACAATGGATGTTATTGCAGACATTAAAAGGAGACATTAAGGTTTAACTTTAGAAAAAACAAGCATTAAAATTGTTCAGTCTTACAAGAAAGAGCAGCTGCATAATCAAGAAATTAAAAGAAATATGTTAGATCTACTTACAAGTTAATTTCTTTCCACCACAGCTAGATACATATATTTCACCTTTGACATATTGGAAGGAGCCTCAAGTAAATTCCTCATTATCCATTTCTTAAACAGCTACATTATTCAGGTTTTCTGACATAGCTTTTTTATTTCAGTGGCTTGATTATGCATTCCAGCCTTCGTAAGGCACGATATCAAAGAATTAATAGCAATGTCATCTGGAGTACAGCCAATAGCCAACATTTTATGAAAAATGTCTATTGCTTCAATCATTCTCCCCTTCATACAGTGTCCCAAAATGAGAATTGTGAATGTGACTTTATCTGGTAAGCATTGTTTTTCCTCCATCTCCCTCAAAATCACATTTGCTTCATCCACATTTCCAGCCTTGCAAAACCCATCAATCACAGGATTGTATATAAATGGTTTTGGGACCACATCAACTGAATTCATATACGTCAAAATATTTCGAGCCTCAAGTATTCGACTTTCCTTGCAAAGAGCATTGACAAGAACAGCAAAAGTATAAACATTGGGAGTCACACTGCGTGACATCATCTCATGCCAAAGCCTTATACCTTCATTTAACTGCCCGACTCGACTATAGCTAGTAATAAGAGAAGTATATGATACAACATCCGGTAAACAACCAGTAAGAAGCATTCTCTCATACATGTGTATTGCAGAAGTAATGTCTCCAACCTTACCATAACCATCAATGAGGACATTAAAAGTGAACTCATTTGGTTTAATCCCAAAATTTATCATTTCATCCAAAAGAACAGAAGCTACTTCCATTTCACCCAACTTACAATAGCCTGTTATAATAGATGTGTAAGTTACAACATCTGGAGAAACCCTGTTATTTAACTGAACTTCTTTTAATAAACTATGTGCTCTGCCAACCTCATTAACCCGACAACACCCGCTTATAAGCGTGTTGTAAGTACAAATATCCGGAAAACAACCAAAACTTCTCATACTATTCAAAAACTCAAAAGCCGTATCAACTTCTCGTGTTTTGCACAAATCTCTAATTAAAACATTGAAAGTCAATATATCTGGTGGAGATAAAATTCCCATATGTTCTCTAAAAAATGAAACCGCATCAGCAACTTGATTTCGCTTGATCAGCACCTGCAACAAATTATCATAAACATGTGAACTAACCTTGATTCCAGCACTCCGGACCTCCCAAAGGAACCTTTTAGCAGTTTCTAGCTTGTCAATTTTTGCATATAATGAAACCAAAAGGTCTATAATTGAACTGTCTGGTAAAAAGCCATCAATTCTCATGCAATCAAACAGGTTTTTTGCTGATTCATGAAAACCAGATTGACAGAGAGATCTAATAAGAAAACTATACGTCCTACGACTATGACTGATACCAATGTGCAGCCTACTAAACTCAAAGAATCTCAAACCCAATCTCGGATCTTTTAAACGCTTAATAACCTCAAATGCAATTGAAGGATTCAAGTTCCCGCCAAAATAACTTAAGCAAGTTTCTAGCGAATGCGAACGAACAAAGAGAGTACAAACAACTTTCACAAACCAAGATTGAGCTCGTATTGGCTTTCTGTCGTGAAAATGCACAGGAAGAGTTCCTTCTAGAGCAACACCGTGAAAATGGACGATGGCAATCTTAAATGCTCGCAATTTGGAGGTGCACGTACCAAAAAACAAGGACATGCTTGAATAAAATACAAACTATTGGATGAACTCTACTTTTGGTGAAAGATTCAGGGGAAAAAAACGTCTGAAGAACAAAAGCATCATCTTCGATACTCTCTATTGCTTCCCTTCTTCAAAACCCAAATCCCCTCTCATCAGAAAAGGCCGCGAGGCCGACGACCTTTCTTCTCCTCCCTTTGCATCAAAGACAGGTAAGTCCATGAAAAATCCCAAGTCGGCGCCGGAAAACCCGAGGCCCGCGATCTATCTACTCCCCCTCTGCGCCAACACAGAGGAAAGCCTAGTTCGGCTTGCTCAACCTTGGTTGTTGAAATCAAATTATAGTGAACACCCGTTTAACTTAATTACTAATCAATTAATTAATAATATTTATGATGTATTAATTTAATAATACGTTAGGGTTTAGGCATTTGGCCGGGTCGGGTTAATCAGGCCCATGACGCTAAAACCCTCTAGAAGGGAACTCCGCTTAAACCCTCTTCTCCTCCGACACAACGGCAACAGAATCTCGTCGTCTGAGGAGAGTTTGCTCCATTTTCAGCTTCTGATTTCTATGGCTTCATTTCTTCTCAGAAGCCGTAGATCCCATCATTTTACTCGATTATCATCTCAAGCGTACCTGTCTTGTAGAGGATCTGACCTATCTTGTTCTTCATCCTCTGAATTGTTGTCTAACAATGGAGTTTGTAGTTCCAATTTTTCGTGGAGATCCATGGCCACCTTTACTCGCACGTATGTTGTTATCTTTTTTCTTCTGCATTTAAACTAAAGGTCGGTGCAGTTTCATTTCATGCTGGAAATCCAATGCGTCCGCGAGTGAGTGAGAGATTGGATTCAAGTTGTGTTCCTCAACTCTTGAAGTGTTTTCAATGATCTTGAATCGTCACAACCATCAGCCTTGATGTACATAATTGCTGATGCAAGGGTTTCACGTATATATTTGAATTTCTTCTTGACGGGTAATGGAAAGAAATTTTCAAGTGAACTGAATTCTGTAGTTCTTCTGAATTCAGTTTTTATCTGAAAAAGTGAACCAGTGAAACTTGTTTTTGAAGTTCTATAATAATGATATGGTTACACAGTGAAATTTCTTTAGTTCTATTTTTTTCCCAATTGTGATGACATTTTTGAGGAATGCTATGTTTACCACCCTCTTATTTTACCTTCTTCAAATACTCGTTGACATGTAAAATAATTATTCATGCAATTAAGGTGCAATTTACGTTAATTGTACTAATCATTGTTTGACACGTCAACGAGTATTTTAAGAGGGTAAGCGTAGTATTACTCAACATTTTTTAGAAGAATGTATCCATGTCTATAATCGATACTCAAGTTTATCTAACATGTTTAGTGAATTAAAAGTCACTTCGAATTTGGTTATGGAAATAATGCATGTCTAATCAATTTATATTCCTGCCAAGGATTCCTTGTAAGCCATTTTTAAATCATTAAAAGAAGAAAGGGCGCAAATTATCATTTTTGAAACCTTTTTGTGTATATCTTTTTTCCGGGTACAGCAAACCTCATGTTAATGTGGGGACAATTGGTCACGTTGATCATGGAAAGACTACTCTGACTGCCGCAATTACTAAGGTTGGTTCAGCCTATTATCTTGATCATTTACTTTAGCATATAATTGTTCTGCTGGGCTGAAGAAATATTTTGGCTCCAGAAATCTGGATCAGGAAGTATTACTTTCACTATATTGTTTGGTTTTTCAGATACCAATTGGACCTGAATTTGTTTCTAAATGTGCCATATAGGTTCTAGCTGAAGAAGGTAAAGCCAAGGCTGTTGCATTTGATGAGATTGACAAAGCTCCTGAAGAGAAAAAGAGAGGAATTACTATTGCAACGGTTAGGAAACAATTTCCTTCCTTGAGTTCTCATCTTTACTCCCTGTTTAGCATGTCTTTGACTCGTTTGTGTAGGCTCATGTTGAATATGAAACCTCTAAGCGACACTATGCACATGTGGATTGCCCAGGACATGCAGACTATGTCAAAGTAAGATGCCCAACTATCTTATGTTAAAAAATGTACAGCTTATGGAGAATTGGCGAGGTTGAAATGTGGTTAGCCATTAATATTGAGTTTACATGAGATTGATATACTTTTTTTGAAAGTATTAGCTCAAATTTGTAAATTTTATCATAATTTTTTTGTTTGTCTTTAATACAGTTATCCTGCTTGTTTGATTAAATTATCTCATTTGTAGAACATGATTACTGGAGCAGCTCAAATGGATGGAGGTATTTTGGTCGTATCTGCCCCGGATGGGCCTATGCCTCAGACTAAGGAACATATATTGCTTGCTCGTCAGGTTTATAAATAGCAATATGTAGCATATGATGCACAGTAATCTTTGTGCAAATTTTCTTTGCTATAATTTGTAGTGTTAGTATTTAATGTTGTGAACATTTTGACAGGTTGGCGTACCATCACTCGTGTGTTTTTTGAACAAAGTTGATGCCGTCGATGATCCTGAGTTACTAGAGCTTGTGGAAATGGAGCTTCGTGGTATGTTTTCTCTTGAGGTGGTTTTATATTGGAAGGAGCTACGCTGAGATAATATTTAACTTGTAGCTTTCATGCATGCTTGTCTTTTTCCCAGAACTTCTCAGCTTCTATAAGTTCCCTGGGGATGAAATTCCTATTATTCGTGGTTCGGCGTTATCTGCATTACAAGGAACAAATGAAGAAATAGGTAAAAAGGCCATCCTAAAATTAATGGATGCAGTTGATGAGTACATTCCAGATCCTATTCGCCAACTTGACAAGCCTTTCTTGATGCCAATTGAAGATGTATTTTCAATTCAGGTAAATGAGAATAGACCATGTACCTTTGAAGAACTTTCAGGCAAGTGTAGACAGCATTAAGTGAAAATGAGATCCGTTCAGCTGCTTTCATCGTTGTGCTCTGTTTTTTTAAGGGTTATGGCATTCAAATGAGAACTTATTGACTCTTTTAATCTCTACGCATTTTGTGATTTGGGTATGTCCCTCCATTGGTTTCTTTCAGTAAATATATATGTACAAATGTCAGTACGATTCTTTATGTTATATTCTTTACAAAATTTTGCCAGAATTTTGTCATTCCACGTTGCCTTTTCTTTTATAGTCCTGGCATCAAGTTTTCAGTCAGGCTTGGACTTTTCCGCACTTGATTGTTCTATGGAGTGTCTGAGGGTTATTGAATAATATAATGTCCAAGTAGTTATTTGTTCGGTGAAAATTTATTTGTTCTGCATCTAATGAAGGGTCGTGGGACTGTAGCTACTGGTCGGGTTGAGCAGGGAACCATCAAAGTAAATGAAGAAGTTGAGGTCCTTGGTTTAATGCAGGTTTAGACAGAAATTTTTTACTATTCAGTTGTATAATTTGATTCCTTCTCCATTTTAGCTAACATGGATCATATGCAGGGCCCATCTCTGAAAACCACTGTTACTGGTGTGGAAATGTTCAAGAAAATCTTGGATCAAGGACAGGAAAGTTACTTTTTTGAACTCATCATTTGATGTACAAATCTTCTAGCTGCGAATATCCAATTCAAAGAAGGTTCCATATATCTGTGCAGGCGGGTGATAATGTAGGTCTTCTTCTTCGTGGTATAAAGCGTGAAGATATTCAGCGCGGACAGGTACACATAGTACTTCACATGTGTTGGAAAACCTCTTTTTCAATTTTGTGATAAAATATTTCATCTGTGTATGGTAATGTCTCATCAATGTTTTTGTTTTTGTAAAAAGAAGACATAAAAATCTTAAGAAAGAGTTTTCCTTGCATATTTTACAGGTGATTGCAAAACCAGGGTCAGTGAAAACATATAAAAGGTTTGAGGCGGAGATATATGTCCTGACAAAGGACGAAGGTGGCCGCCACACTGCTTTTTTCTCCAACTACAGACCTCAATTTTACCTGAGAACTGCTGATATCACGGGAAAAGTGGAATTACCGGAGAATGTTAAAATGGTTATGCCTGGGGATAATGTGACTGCAATTTTTGAACTGATTTCAGCTGTACCTCTTGAAGCAGGTATGTGTTCCTTCACCTTAAAACATAAAAATTAAAATCTTTCTATCGATTTTCCTTGGTTTCTTTCTTGTTGCCATATTGAATGATTTTGAAATTTGGATTCCATGTTTGCATTTCTCATAGGCATAGTATAGGTAGGGGGAATGACAGAATTGAGGTCAACTGACCTAGGTAGTCATAGACAATTATTATTTTTTATTTGAATTCAAAATAACAGTTAACTGGGCATTATTCTGTGTTGATTAGTGTTATGGAAATTTAAATGTTGCGGGAAATTTTGAAAAATCTCAATATAATGAGTAATACTATATTATTTAAATTTATACCGTAATACATTATGTTCAATAATTAGTATAATAATTAAGATAAATTATAAATAGTTAAAATAAGAATGAGACATTAAGTACATCACATAATGAGCATCACGTCAAAAAGTAATATATACACTGTATAATTAAAAGGTGAACCCTGTTAAGTGAATTAGAATTGTCATAAATTTTACATTGAAGATATCGTTTATGTTAAAAGTCAAGGAATTATGCGATTTTGCAGTCAAACTAAACCATGTTGTTCTTTTCCCATTTGTTCGGATATTTTGTCGGCGGCTATAAATCTCTAACTCTTTTCAACAGGACAAAGATTTGCCTTGAGAGAGGGTGGAAGAACAGTTGGTGCAGGTGTAGTTTCTAAAGTTCTGAGCTGATGAGAGACTTCGCAGCCTGTAAACTTTTCCATCCTCTGTAATCGCCAACAGAATCACAAATAAACTCAGCAAATTCTTGGAAAAACAAGTAATTCTTTACATAGTTTGCACTTTCTCTTGAGTTGCTTGCTGAGCATATTATGAAATTGGGTAAATCAAGAAACTGGCAACATTTCATTTGCTAAGCACAAGTCACACTATATTTCCTGTCATATTTTTCCTTTTCTGCTCGACTCTTACTCTAATTTTTATTTTTTACAATATTTTAATTAATTCCTGTCTAAATTAACAATTAAGTATGTTGTGATTGTGCTTGTCAATCATTGTTCCCAGAAACTCATCCAATCCAAGTATTTGACAAATTAATATTTTATTTTTACCAACGTTTATGAAGGATAATTGTTGTTATTAAATACTATGCATTTATCAAATATCTCAATGAATCTTTCAAGAGTAACATGTCTAATAATGACGATGCAATAAGACATAATTAATGTAATAAATTATATTAAATATTATTTGATAGGAAAGTCGAATAATAATCAGAGCATATGGTTGATCTTTTTAATAGATTGATAATAAATAATAGGGTTTTTTTTTAAACTTTAAATATGAGTTTTTTTTTTTTTTTAAATTTAAATTTCACTACCCATTGAACTAAACTTCAAAATATTATAAATAAATAATTTGAACCTTAATGACTAGCTTTTGACTGATTTCTTATGCTAAATGATAAATTAATTTAAAAAATAAAAAAATTACCAAACGATATTCAGTTTAGTTAAAATTTTTATCGCATGTTCATCACCTTATGAAAAGATAATTTAAAAATTTTCGTGATATTTCAACACTTATACGATTTATTATAATTATTGTATAAAATAATTAATTAAAATTATAATAAATTGTACAAGTGTTGAAAAATTACAAAAATTTTCAAATTATCTTTTCATGATGTGGTAAAAATTTCAATTAAATTAAATATCGTTTAGTATTTTTTTTAAATTAATTTGTTATTTAGCGAAAAAAGTCGGTCAAAATTTGATCTCAAATTGTCTATTTATAATATTATGAGGTTGGATTTGATTAATAATAAATTTAAAAAGAATCCTTACTCTAGAATTTAAAAAATATATATATATATATGTGTGTCACCGTCTTTTATTGGTGTGGAAACGCGCACAAAGAAATTGCGTCGCTTTGTTTTAGTTTTCCTATTTATTGTAACCGGTTATATTCTATAAAGGCTCTCTCTCACTCTCCATTGCGGAGCCTTAAACTTTGAGATCGAAGCCCTAGATTTCTTCCCCAAAAAAAATTCATTTCTAGATAACATCGTTGTGGAAGCTTCGATTCCAGTTTTGGAAATTGCAATTCCTGTTCATTTTTTCTTTTCGTTCCGAAATCTCGTCCATTTCGTACGAGTTTTGGGTTTTCTTCGGCACTGGGAAATCAAGAATAAGGGATTTGGAGTTATCGTGGTTTTGGCATGGGGAAGGTTCTTAGAGAATCATGCAAGCCGTTTTACGCTGCGTGTTCTTCGTCTTCTTCCGCTCCTTGTTCTCCTCCGACCACGACGTCCATGTCGATCACAGAGACCGTGGACGGTTCGCATCATTTCAAAATAAAAGGTTATTCTTTGTCGAAGGGAATCGGGATCGGGAAGTACATAGCCTCTGATACGTTTGTGGTGGGAGGATATGCTTGGGCAATATACTTTTACCCAGATGGCAAGAGTGACCTTGATAATGCCAGTCACGTTTCACTGTTTATTGCGCTCGTCAGTGAAGGTGCCGATGTGCGAGCCCTTTTTGAATTGAGGCTTCTGGATCAGAGTGGCAAGGAGAGACACAAGGTGCACAGTCATTTTGGGAGGACTTTGGATAGTGGACCGTACACACTCAAGTATCGTGGTAGCATGTGGTAAGTTAAACATTAATGATTGTGAAATTTCTACTTCCTTTTAGCTTCTCTGCTTATTCGATTGTTTAGCTTGACTTTTTTGAATATACTATATTGAAGTTACTTATGTTTCCAGACTGGTAAGTTTTATCAGGTTCTGTGAACGAGTCAAATTCTAGCGGGCCAAGCATGATTAATTATAAACAGCGCGATGGGCTTTATTCTATTGATTATTGGGGATATTTAGTAATGGTTTCTGGTTAAACTTGTTTAGATTTTTGGGAAGAGACTACATGGACGACTTTTGATTTGAAAACATATCCATTTAAGTTAGTTCTATGTTTTCATGTATATATATTTGGGAATTCTCTTGGTAAGGAATTGATTTTTGGTGGTACAGGGGTTACAAGCGTTTTTTTAAAAGAAGTGCTCTGGAGGTATCTGATTACCTTAAAGATGATTGTCTCTCAGTTCACTGTATTGTCGGTGTCGTGAGGTCCCATATGGATGGGCCAAAGACTTACTCTATCATGCCATCACTGTCTAACATTGGTCAGCATTTTGGTCAGTTACTGGAAAGTGGAAAGAGAACTGATGTTACCTTTGAAGTTGATGGAGAATATTTTTCCGCTCATAAATTGGTACTTTCAGCTCGATCACCAGTGTTTAGGGCCCAATTTTTTGGTCCTTTAAAAGATCAGAATACTCGATGTATAAAAGTTGAAGATATGGAAGCTTTTGTCTTTAAGGTTCAGTCCAATTTCCCTTTGTAGTATTACTATTTTTTCCATGACATTATCTTCGTTGGACTCAGCACATATTCTTTATCAGGTTTTACTTCATTATATATACTGGGACTCACTGCCTGACATGCAAGATCTTACTGGTTTTAACTCAAAATGGGCTTCCACATTAATGTCGCAACATTTACTTGCGGCAGCAGATCGATATGGACTAGAAAGGCTTAGGATACAATGTGAGGCTAGTCTTTGTGATAATGTTGCCATTAACACAGTAGCATCTACATTAGCCTTGGCAGAGCAGCATCATTGTTTCCAGTTGAAAGCACTGTGTCTTAAATTTGTTGCATTGCCAGAAAATCTTCGGGGTAAGCCTCTTCTTTGAAAATTTTTCTCTATGTCTGTAAATTATATTTCTTACTGAAAATTTGAAGGATGTTTGGAAACTTTACCATCTGCAGTTCTAAAGGAGGTCAAGTGACTTTTAGCTCTTAATTGATTGGATTATTTTCTTTGGATTGGGTTAATGTTTTCTTTGTAAACATTTGGGTTGTTTGTAAAATATATTGTTTCTCTTTTATTTGTCCGATCAAGTCACAGTTAGTTCTAAAACTTATCTAATCAAGCACGATGCATCTTTTCAGGGAATCAATTTAGAAAAGTAGATTGGAGCTGCTTACTGGAATCACGTTTGAGTAGTTATTTGACTGATTACATTTGTAGTTATTATGAACTGAGTAGACTATGTGGCGGTATGCCAAACAGTAAGAATTATTTTGCTGGTAAAACAATATTTATATGATCGATTAAAGCAATACGGAATATGTTTAAAGAGTTAGAAGTCATTTTGAAAATGCATGACGTGGTTGGTGTGTTTGATTTGAGAGCTACGCGGTATAACACTCTAATTAGTGTTTTATATGCAAGCTTATTAAATAGTTTATATTTTTATGTCTTGTCTTTTATATGGTGACGAAGCTAATTTCTTGACAATTTTTGAGTCTGGATTAGTTAATCTTTAATCCTGAACCAATTGTTTTTGAGTCTCCCTTTTTATGTTTTCCATTTTTAATAATTTATTAGCCTCAGCGTCATAACTTTATTTTAAGAAGGCAATTAATAATGTGAAGTAATTACCCCTATTTTTTCAGCTGTGATGCAGACAGATGGTTTTGGGCACCTGAAGGAAAGTTGCCCCTCTGTTATTACAGAGCTCTTGCAGTATGTAGCTAGTGTTGGTGAGCACTCCCTTACCGTATGGAGAAATGAAAGATTAGCAATCGATGATGGTGACATCAACGGTAGGCGGGTGAAGCAAAGGCTATAGACAAAGCAAACTTCAGCTTATGGTACAAGCATAAACTGTCTCCCTTCTCACTTTCTTTCAGCAGTTGTGTTTGTCATAATCTTCTGCAATGGCATTCTCGATTGATTTTCTGACCACAAAATACCCGAGAATTCATCATAGTTCTCTGTTTTTCATGATGTCTATTAATTAGGTTGCCCAAAACCAGATAAAAGTTTTGGAGCCTGTAAAATGTGTCTCCTTGAAGTGTCATTTGATGTTCTAGTTTGATTGATCCTCCACCAATTGACTGATGTAAACTTAAGTGAGGATGTATGTTTGGAAATCAATGTATCCCCCATGTGATTTAGTATGTGAGAGTAGATTGATTGAATTATTTGTTCCACATTCACTCTTTTGTCCTCGGCTAGTTTCTCTTTATTGTATGTATGGTGTCTTGATCTGTGAATGAAACGAGTACGAGTACGAGTCTAGTGATCGATGGGAAGAATGTTGTATACCTGTTCCACCCTGAAAGCGCAACCAGAACCGTGAGTTTCTAGAACTGGACTCGGAACCGAACCGTAAAATGCGGTTGTGTTCCAGTTTGGTCTTTGTTCGGTTCTAATATATATATATATATTTTTTTAATCTTAAATAAATTCAAAATTTTGAAGAAAAAAGTGATTTAGAGTGAGTTGCGCTTCCTAATGGGTTGGGTTGTCTGTGTTTTATCTGGTTTAATCTAAATTTTACGGGTTAACCCACAATTTGGTTCTTTCACATTTTGGGTAGTTTTCGACCTCCAAAATAGAGAGCCGAACCATAGCCTGTGGTTTTGGCTGTCTCTAAGTCGGCCACTGTTCTTTGCTATTGGAGAACCGAACAAATTTGCGCGGTTCTGTTCTGAACTGCCTGTTCATGCCAATTTTTTCCACCCCTAATTTGCAACTCTAGTCTGTCTTGGACATCAAATTTTTAGGTTATACTTCAATATTTATAAATTCTGTACCGCTGAATCGCATATCAACCCACAGCTTGTGTCAATCTTCGGCTCAGCATCAGTAAAAAAGGAACCCGTCCATAGGCCGGGCTGCTAAATTAGTCGTGCTCCCTCCTACGTGCATGTTTCTCGTTGTACATATAAACGAGCATCTATTCATATATAATGATCAAACCCTTGTTTTTTTTTCTTATTCTGATTAAATAATTCATAGGTTTTACCTATGCATAGTCCAATTTTTAGCTTCATAGTATTCGAATATATGCGTCTCTTAAATAGATTATTCAGTCAAAAATATATATTTTAATTTTGTCTTCTATTGTGTTATTTAATTGTATTTTATTATTCACAAACTTTATTGTTAATTAACAAATGCCAATTGTTTACTCTATTTTCACACATAATGCAGGCAATCTTGACAAATCAAACGAGGTCAATGTTTTTTTAAGTTGTTTTGCAAACATTAATCTTGATTAAAAATTAATTAAATAATTACAATGTTAAAAATTAAATATGATAAAAAAAAATACGCTCTCATATGAGTATTTTATGTCTACCATACTAGTATTATTAAATGAATACATAATATATTAAAAATTCTCATCATTTATAATTTATTTCAATTTTGTGGTCCTAGTTTTAATTTTCTTAATTAAAGTACTCCCACTGCTATTACCAATACTCTTTTTAATCTTCCAATATCAAATAACGAAGTTGTTCGTACAGTTTATTAAAACATTCACCAAGAGTATCATCATGCACTTGTCTCTAGATCCAATAAAAACTAGGGTATGCGGGAGATTCTTTGTTCTCGAATCACGTGTAATGTACGGTAAATAGAATTTTTATCCATCACATCAATCATTCAACACAATACGTGGAGTGTCACATAAGTATTGGACAAAATTAAGGGTGATCCAGCATTCGTTTGCGGCGTAAGTTTAGAATGAGATGATCGACCTCCCGTTTTATGCGTAAATTCAGAATAGATGGTGGTCGATTATCTGTCAGGATTTGATTTATTACATTTTAGATAGTTTAAAGGTTAAATTGTTACGATTTTTTTCAAATTAGTTTTCACCTAGTATACACATATAGTAGCATTTTTTTTTTACAAACTTAATTTTAATGAAATAGTGATTTTTTTTTTATTAATGAAATTAACAAATCACTATTTAAAAATAAAATGGTAAAAAATAATTTAAATGCTAAAGTATGAGTTTTTAAAAAAAAAAACTCTTAAAAGTAAAAATTTTGAACAATTCAAATATCAAACTATCGAAAAAATAGCAATTTAAACATTATCGTTTAGCGACGACTATAGATTTTGATTCAAGTAGATCTATTGATTTAAACGAGACAACAATTGATGATGCCGATATAGATTGGTATTCGTACGTCACTCCTGCATATCTCAATAAATTTTTTTTTGGTAGAAAATATAATTCAATAGTGCGATATGTCAATGAATCGTCCAATTCGACAATTAACAAGAAGAACTTAAAGATATCGTGTCCTATATGTCAGCAACATGGGTATAACAGCCGCAATTGTCCTCATAGGAGATCCACATGCATTGCTTCGTAAGACACGTTTATGGATTTGTACACATTTGACGGGACGTATGTACAGTTCAAAACATTTTGTTCATAAACACACTATCATTCTTTTTTAATTTAGTTTTCATTATGTGCAGAAATTTGAGACGCGGGGCCAAGACATAAATTATTGACGTTGTAATTTATGTTTGAAAATAAAAAGAAAGATAAATTATTTAGTATCCATGTAATATTTATTTTATTTTCATGTAATTTTAACTATTATTCAAATTATAATTATTTATTTTGATTTGTTTAAATAATATTTATTAATTTTATCATTATTCAAATTTATAATTATAAATTTATTTTAGTTTATATAATTATTCAAATTAAAACTTTCGCTAAAAAAACTCTACTATAAAATTAAAGTACATAAAATTTACTGACGATAAGTAAAATGCATGAAATGGAAAAAATAAAATAAACTATGTTGATGGGTCATCGTCGTCTTCGTCATTGTTCGCCATCTAATCTTTGATCCGCCCATCTATCTCTCTATAAGACTGAACGAAATAATTTTGTAACTCAACCGCCTCCCCTTGGCTCACAACGAATTCATCGACTCTGCTTATGAAGAGATGCATTTCCTGTAGCTGCATCTCATAAATTTGTTGTAGATGTTGCATCATGTCCCATTTACTACTCTCTTGGGGGGCCAATGGCGAGGATATGGCCTCCTCTATCGGCACAGCCCGAGAAGCGAATGCCCCCTGATCGCTTTTCAACATCTAATTGCTGTCGACATCAACGTGGTTTATCCGAATCAAATGACTATTGTCAAATATGCCGATGGATCTATGAGCTCTCATCTGCTCGCCAACTGGTAGCTGAATCCTAGTGAACTGAATGATTTTATGAACTAATATGTCGTATGAGAGATTCTTGTTGGATGTCTGCCCAATCTCGCGCATGCAACCTAGAATCAAGAAGTCATAGTCAAAAGTCTTCTCGTATTGAAACTTTTTCATGACATATAGGTTCATGCACGTTACGAGATCTCTATGTCTATCTGGCGGCATAAAGATGTGGGTTAACATGTTGCAAAGAACTCGAGCTCTGAGATTCAAATCTCATGATCGTGGTGTCACGAACCCCGCAATGTCGAAATTGTGATAAATTCCTCATAGACACTCTACTCCCTCGGGCAATCAGAAAAAAATAGCAGTCTTGGAAAACATGGCAATATTGTTTTGCCAATTCCATGGCAAACCCAAGCACTGCATTTATCATTTGTGGACGTGTCATAAGTTTCATATCGAGAATATATGTCCTCAAACCTTCTGACCTCCTGATTGCTTTCAAGTTCGCGTAGAACAAACGAACAATTCTTTCGCAGCTATCGCCTCTTAATGCATACACTTTGCGTAGATTGATACTGTCAAATATCTCTTGGATCTCCAATCACTCTCAACATCTAAAGTTGAGAGTATTCCAATAAATAATTGAGTGTTTGCGCAAATCCGATTTAAACTTTTCTTGTCATTTTTCATTCCGAAATTTCATAGCCAAATATTGTCAAGTACAAATATTAATAGCAATGATATATTAAATACTTAATTGAAAAAATAATTGAAACTCAATTAGTTTTTTTAAAATCAAATTATAAATTTTATATAGTTTGCAAAATTAACATGTAACTTTTTCTAATTAAATTTGATTACAAATTTATGAAGATGTTGTAAAAGTATTAAATGATAAAGATTACATTAGAAAAAAAAATCTTAAACTATCAAAAAATAACAATTCATACGTTGTCTTGTCGGTCAACCAAGAGAAATTTCGCTAGATCGAGAAAATAATGGAGATGTTTTAAAGTTTTCGAGAACTGTGAATTGAAAAATGGAAAACTTCTTTTTAAATAGAAGAAGAGAACAGTCAACCGTTTTCACTACAAGACACGATCCGTGATTAATAATTTATCGGGAGCCATGGGTCGTTAAGTCTGGTTGGACCGGTCAATTATTGTGGTCATCTAGTGCCACGTAGGCACTAGATAGACTGGTCGACTGACAAATTTTAAATTATTATTATTTTGATAGTACAAGGTATGAATTGTTCAAGATTATACTCTAAAAGAATTTTTTTTTAAAAAAATTTATTCTCTCGAGGTTTAAATTATTTTTTACCCAAAATAAAATTAAGGGTTTTTTTTAAGAAAAACCTTAAAGTTTTGGTTTTTTTGAAAAAAACCTTAAACTTTACTATTCATCGTAAAAAACCTTAATGTTTGATAAATAAATACTTTGAACCTTCGAGGGGGGTGAGGAGGACGTACTCTCGTTCGAGGACGGCCGGTCCAGTGCTCAATATGCAAATTTTTCTAAAATTTTTCGGGGAGAGGACGTCCTCTCCCCCTAGAGTACGTACTCTAGGAGCGAGTCCACTTGTACAAGACGTCCTCTACTGTACAGGACGTACTCTCTCTCTCTTATAATACCTATTTCAGATGGAGTACGGATTATCCAACTAGACAGGCCGTACTCTCCCTCTTAGAGGACGAACCCGTGACAAAAGTCACGGGTTCTTGCCAGGGGAGTACGACCGGTCCAACTGGACTGGCCGTACTTCCCCCTAAAAATGAAAACCCGTGACAAAAGTCACGGGTTTTAAGAAAGAGAAGACGACTGGTCCAAGACAGCTGAAAAGTTGTAAAAAACCTGCACATTAAACACCAGACAGCCGGTTCAACTAGACCGGTTCAGTTGCCTATTTATCAAACGTTGAGATTTTTTACAATGAATAGTAAACTTTAAGATTTTTGTAAAAAAAACCAAAACTTTAAGATTTATTTTAAAATAAACCTTAAAGTTTTGATGGATAGACAATTAAGAGAGTACAGTATGGTTGGTTCAAGGAAAGACGATTGGTCCTTGGAGCAGCCGTTTTTAGGGAGAAGTACAGCCGGTCAAGTTGGACCAGTCGTACTCTCTTGACAAGAACCTGTGACTTTTGTCACTAGTCCGTCTTCTAAGGGAGAAAGTATGGTCGTACTCCAACCGTACTTTTTCTGAAAATTTTTAGAAAACTTGCACATTGAGCACGGGACATCTGGTCCAGCTGAACCGGCCGGTTCAAATTGTCTATCCATCAAAACTTTAAGGTTTATTTTAAAATAAATCTTAAAGTTTTGGTTTTTTTAAAAAAAATCTTAAAATTTACTATTCATTGTAAAAAATCTTAACGTTTGATAAATATGCAACTGAACCGGCTAGTTGAACCGGTCCAGTTGAACCGGCTGTCTAGTGTTCAATGTGCAGGTTTTTTACAATTTTTCAGCTGTCTTATACCAGCCGTCTTCTCTTCCTTAAAACCCGTGACAAAAGTCACGAGTTTTCATTTTTAGGGGGAAGTACGTCCAGTCCAGTTGGACCGGTCGTACTCCCCTGGCAAGAATTCTTGACTTTTGTCACGAGTCCGTCCTCTAAGAGGGAGAGTACGGCCTGTCCAGTTGGATAATCCGTACTCCATCTGAACTAGGTATTATAATAGAGAGAGAGAGTACGTTGTACAGTGGAGGACGTCTTGTACGACTGAACTCTCTCCTAGAGTACGTACTCTAGGGAGAGAGGACGTCCTGTTCAGTTAGAAATGACGTACTCCATCCTAGAGTACGTACTCTCCCTGAAAAATTTTAGAAAAATTTTCATATTGAGCACCGAACGGCCGATCCAGCTGGACCGGCCGTCTTCGACCGAGAGTATGTCTTCCTCACCTCTCCCTCGGAGGTTCAAATTATTTATTTATCAAACGTTAAAGTTTTTTATGATGAATAGTAAAGTTTAAGATTTTTTTAAAAAAAAACCAAAATTTTAAGGTTTAAAAAAAAAAAAAAACCCTAAAATTAAATATATAAAGAATTAAGTGATAAAATCAAGAAAATGAGAATTAAATTAAAATAAAATGATTATAGTAATTAATTATCCCGTCAACGAGGGGCAATCTGACGAGCGCGAATTTCGCCGTTCGTCCAAGAAGACAGTGATACAGTCTACAACCATGTGAGAAGAATTGAAGCGGAGATAGAGAGATGGCCATGGAGATGTCTGTACAGAATCAGAATCAGAACCAGTTGCAAGCAGGGAGTGGCGGTGTATGGAAGAAAGTGATGGAGCTGACCAAATCGGCGCAGAATCAGAGCACTGATCCTGTGGCATGGGCGATTCAGCTTAGCTCCATCTTGAGTTCAGCTACGGTGGCGTTGCCCTCCGCTGAACTCGCACACCTCTTAGTCTCTCATATTTGCTGGGCTAATCACCTTCCCATAGCGTGGAAGTTTCTCGAAAAGGCGCTCGCCTTCAATATCGTTCCCCCTATGCTTGTTCTCTCACTTCTCTCGGCCAAGTTCTCTCTCTCTCTCTCTCTCTCTCTCTCTCTCTCTCTCTCTGTGTTAATGCCTTTTCATTTAATACTTTTGCTTTTTTGTTTTTAAATGTTTGCAATCGACGTTACTGTTAACCACCATCCCTACCAGAATCCTGCGTGGTTTATTTTTTTATTTTGTAGTTGCTGTTATGGCGGTATGGTATTACATGTGTGGTGTTCTATTTGTAAGGGTTGAAAATTTGGATGCTTGTTCATTTTTTTGTCAATGAAACTCAAGCAGCTTACTTTTCCTTTTTTTTTGGTTAATTCTTTGTTACACTGCTAAATTTAGCTAATTGGTGGGGACTTGGACCATTATCTATCATCCACAAATATGTACTCCTATTTATTCTGATAGATCATATACAAACCTCTATGGTAAAAGACTTTCTGTCCACCTATATATACGCATTTGTTCTTTACTTCAATGCTGTTTGCTTTACCAGTAATTTGTGGTTTTGTTTAGGAATTAATTAAATTCTCATCAGTCACATGAGATTCCTAACAAAGTTTTTCTCTGATTTTTTTCATTACATAATATGTAGAAGGCCAATCAACATGATCTATTCTCGACGTGAGTATTCTCTTCCATATAATGCATCTGGCAGACAATGACTTGTCCTTGCATGTTTACAGGGTAATTCCTTTTCGCCATCTTCATCCTCTGGGTTATAGGCTATATATGGAATTCCTCAAGGGTTACGCATTTTCATTGTCGGTTCTAGTCATTGGAACAAATTGTCCAAAGTAAGACCTCATCACACCTTGTCCAAAGTAGGACAGACATGACTTGTCATTACCTCTGCTTTCTTGTATTTCGTAAGAGACATTAGTGTAGTTGTCAGTTCGTGTAACAGTTATTTAAATATACATTTTTGTATCTCAACCAAAAACAACTAGGTTGAGATAAATGGAACTGATTTTTGTATTTCACGTGTTTATGACTGTAGTAAGAGTTGTAGATTTTTGGAGAGGCCCATCTCCCTTTTAAAATTGATCACCTTTTTTAGGGATTATTATACTTTCTTTTTGCATGTGATTTTTTATATTTGTTTTAACTGTATTTAATTTATAAGAAAGTGAATTTGGTAGATGAAAAATATCTCACAAATTCTCTCTCATGGTTCGTATTTGTACTGAAAATAATTCTTATGAATAACTTTGATGTAATTACAGGATCATGAAGTCAATTGATGATACTCTTCATCTTTCTCAGATATATGGTCTTCAATTGTCTGAACCTGGGCTTCTTCTGGTGGAATTCACCATTTCAATTGTGTGGCAGTTGATTGATGCATCATTAGATGATGAAGGTTTGCTGGTGCTTGCCCCAGAAGAGAGCTCTAGATGGTCAATCAAGCTACAAGATGTGGAGATGGATGGTGAAGTTTGTATGAGTGAGCAGAGGGAGGAACTTAGTAAAATGAACACTGCCATGGCTATTAAGATTATAGGAGAGTTTCTGCAAAATAAACAAACTGCTAGGATCTTATCCTTGGCTCGCCAAAACATGTAAAAATATGTTTCTCTTAATTTTGTCTTTGAGTAATCTCACATGCATCTTGATGAAGGTCAAGCTCAAAGTGCAAGGACTTTATCATGAATTGGATAGTTATGTTGAAGCTGTTAAATACTAAATGCGGTTAAATTACTTTTTTGATCCATTTAGAGTGGTCTTGCAAGAACTGTTAACTAAATTACTACTTTTTTGTTTTTAGGCAAATGTACTGGGCCAGTTTCATTTATAGACTACAACTGCTTACAACAAACTCGACAATATTGAAGAATTCAAAACTTATAAATCCAGAGGTTTTGCTACATCTGGCCTCTGATACAAAAAAGGTTTTATCAGCGGGAAAAGTAAAACTACGACAAGAGTTTCATGCTGTTATGGCTTATGGCTCATTGTTTTCTCCTATGGGTCAATCACTTGGGGCTAGCTGCTCTGCGTTTTGGCTTCCAATTGATCTGTTTCTAGAGGATGCCATGGATGGATCAAGAGTTGCTGTCATCAGTGCTGTTGAGCGTCTAACTGGTATTTTTTTGGTGTATACACCGTGTTGTTGCTTTAGATAGCATGTAAATCAAAGCATTATTGTTGAAGCATATCTGTTATTACAGGTTTAGTGAAAGCTCTGAAAGTAGTGAATGAAACCTCATGGCATAATACATTTTTAGGTTTATGGATATCAGCCCTACGACTAGTTCAAAGGGTAAGGATGGATGGAAAACTCAATAAAGAAATATACCTGTGATTTATGTTGTCCTGCTGTCTGAAAAATTATGGTAGACATTTTAAATTGCTTCATGCTGAAGTTCATGTCTTATCTAATTGGTGTCAAATCTCATTTATTCGTATTCTTCAGTGTAACTATAATACAAAATTTGATCAAGTTTTGAGCCATTTTTTGTCTTTTGTCATTATTTTTCCTTTAGAAATGAGAGTTAATTAATTGTTGTGATGTAAATGGTAGTTTTGAAACGTATACACAAGACACTCACATATTTGTGATATATATGGATGTTTGAACTCTGTATTGGATGGATGTAATTGTGACATTGAAGAAAAAAAACCAACAAAATATATCCAACGGAAGGCTCTTAAACAAATTCCTGATTACACTTATTTATCTCCTTTTTATGAATTTTGTTATGCGTTTTTTATTTTTGTTGATAGTAATTACTTAATGCTTTTCTGGTTAGCAGGAAAGGGATCCCGGTGAGGGTCCTGTACCACGTCTTGATACTTGTTTGTGCATGCTCTTATCAATAACAACTCTTGCGATTACCCATATTGTGGAAGAAGAAGAAGGTGAGCTCATCAAGGAAGCCGAGGTGAACCAAAATGCGAGGAAAGAAGAACAAGTTGTAGGACAGCGCCGGAAAGAGTTAGTAACAAGTTTACAATTCTTGGGTGATTATGCGGGCCTGCTGATTCCACCTCAATCTGTTAGTTTGATGGCCAATCAGTCTGCTGCTAAAGCTATAGCCCACATTTCAGGCTATGCTGGTGGTACTGGAAACGACAATGGCCTTAGTGGGAGTGACATGCCAATGAATTGCTGTGAGTGTTTGTCATTAAAAAAGTTTCTGGTTTATTTCTGTCACACACACAGACATTCTGAAAAATGGCCACATCATGCTCCTAGTGGTATGAGAGTGACAAGCAAATTGTTTAAAAGACTAGTATCTATATTCTTATAAGAAGTATTTGCTTCATGGAGTTTCTAATAAAATAAAATTCTATTTAAGCTTAGAGAATGCAAAGTCTACCTCAATCTACTACAACTCTTGTAATTTTCAAATTTTACTTTTAAAGAACAAAATCCAAGCTTACTAGAAAGGAGAAAAATGGCGTAGGAAGTGCGAATTGGGATTAATTATTTGTTAAATTATCATATATTTATAAATTAGATCATTTGTTTTAAAATTGTATGGTTTTGAGTTTATATTTATTCGTTTATTTTGTAAATCATGAGAAGTGTAATTTGCATATTGCCTCTCAACATGTATGTTAATTGCAAATTCGAATTTGGGTTATGAGTTTGATGTGCATTAACTTAGGTAGTTTACTTTGGTATATTCAATATTTTAGGCTACCTGCAGAGGAGTTGCCTTTTACTGATATTGTGAAGGGCTTTCTACCGTCTTTGGCTTTGTTAAAGTAATTTTTTAGATGTTCTGCATCATCCTGGCAGTCCATTTATAATTTTGCTACGGTTCTCTCTCAAATAATTCAACCATCAATTATTAAAATTTTTATTTTTTCTGGCAGCTGGAAATATGTGGCATTTAATTGTAGAGGCGTGTATTGCTAGGAATTTACTGGATACATCAGCATATTTTTGGCCAGGCTACGTCAATGTGCGCAGCAACCAAGCGCCTTGTGGTGTTTCGGGCCAAGTGGCTGGTTGGTCATCAGTTATGAAAGGATGTGCTCTAACTCCAGCAATTGTGAATGTCTTAGTCGCAACTCCAGCTTCTAGGTATATTTTATTTGCATATCTACTTTCGTAAATGATGTATATATGCGGAAGTTGATTGGCAGAGTCAAGCTTACTCCCTCTATTTTTCTTTTCCTCTTACAATCTCTTGCATCACTTTTCTATCTAACTTATGAATTACTCGACACTGTTTGCTACTGAGTTTCTGTAGTGGCTAATCATTACATTCTGAACCCTAGAATTTCATGCATTTGCAATGGCCCTGATGATGGTATAGATGGCATGGTTGATGGGGGTGGCATTTTCCAATTCAGATTGTATTCCCATGTTTATGCTGTAGTTATATGGGGGAATTGAGAGTCACGTCGTAGTGTGTTTGTAAATATAACAATGATGATGAGGATGCCCTTTTACTGGTCTTCAAAATGGTGATTTGTAGCAAACTGACTTCTCATATTTCTTTTTCCTTTTTGTTCTAGATCTCTTTGTTTTATCTCCATGCCTAGTCATTTTATAATTTCTTTTAGCATATCTATGTTTTCTGCATGTAATTTCTTTAGTGGAGTTGCTGTAGGTTTTTGTTATGCCTTGCCCTGTTTGATAAGCGGTGACCATTTTTTAATGTTCTTGTTGGGATATCATTGGATGACTATCCTCAGATTTGTTTCACTGTCTTGCTTGACTACCTTAGCTCTTTACATTAATAATAATTGGAGAAGGTTTTGGAACAAGATATCTTATTTTGAATTCTCTGTCTCAATAACTTGGTTTTCTTATAAGCATCTTTTTTATATATAAGAAAAGAACAATTTAAGAAGAAAAGATAAGTACGAAGGAAGCATGAGTAATTCTCCAAAAAAAAAGAAGTGTTAGGTCTTGATTTTCGCTTTCTTTATCCAATAAGAGAGAACCATGGCAAAAGAATAATCCTTCAAAATTTAGAGTTGTAAGCCCATTTTAGAATAATGAAATTGTTATTTTCCAATACATCATGACCGGTAGTATTTTTTTTCTTAGCATTATGAATAAATGAATATATTTGTCCCCGCAATTTGCTTAAGATCAAAACAAGAACTTTTCAGATCATATCTATGCCTATATAGCTTATTTGAAAATCAAAATTTTCAAATGATTTAATTCACTTTAACTCTCAAGCTTAAACATTTGGATGATTGGTGAGTGAAGAATGTTCATGCAAATGTACAGCTATCTACATGCAGATAGAGAAAGCAGTAAGAACTGGAAACTATACTACACGCTATTTCTTTTTGACAGTAACTTGGTTCAGCTCCTGTTAGACCATTATTTGTACTTTAGCTAGACATACTATGATCTTTTTAGATAAACTACAAAGTGGCCTCAGACTGAATTGCTCATTATTTCAATGGAAGTTTAGCAGAGATAGAGACTATCTATGAGATTGCTCTAAATGGTTCAGATGATGAGAAGATTCATGCTGCCACAATTCTTTGTGGGGCATCTCTGGTTCGAAGTTGGAATATACAGGTGAATGGACTGAGATCTTTTTTTTTTTGGTGGTTGTGCTACTTGAGACATATTTTTTCACTTAGTGGTAGTGCTGCACTATACTTGCTAGTATGTTCACTTGTTCTCTCTATGTTTGTGTATGTGAGCATCATAGAGTGCTTGTTTGTGTTTTCAGTATGAGATTAAATTTTATTTTCTCTTTGCAGGAACACATTATTCTTTTTCTCACAAGATTGCTATCGCCTTCAGTTCCTGGAGATTACTCTGGGAGTGAGAGCTATTTGATGAAGTGTGCACCATTTTTGAATGTTCTTCTTGTTGGGATATCATCAGTCGACTGTCTTCAGATTTTTTCATTGCATGGTTTGGTAGGTGAAATGTAGGATCTTGTTCACTTAAAATATACAGGATGATTGCGGGGAAATCAGATGCTAAAAGTAACACTATGGAAGTGTGAGGAAAGATGTTTATGATAGTCTTATTGTCTGACATCTTGTGGATAAATTAAAAATGGACAGTTTACTTTTCATGCAATGTGTTAGAACTGTGTAAATGATTCAGATTGATGTATCATCTATTAAGTGATAAGCAAGCTATCTAAATGCTTATTTTGATTAAACACATCCATGTGCTTGCTTAAGTGTTTAAGCTTATACAGCCTAATAAAATAATACTTGGAATTTTGTTTTGCAGAAAAAAAGAAGAAGGGACTGCTTAAATATATCATCTACGAAAAATTGGAGAAATTTGTGGTGTTGTTCTCTAATTATTTTCTTTTTTCATATGTTACTTGATTCCAGGCTCCACTACTTGCTGGTCAGTTGATGCCTATCTGTGAAGCATTTGGGTCATGCACCCCCAATGTTTCCTGCTCACTTAATACAGGAAAAGAGCTCTCTTGTCACGTTGTTTTCTCAAATGCCTTTACTCTGCTGCTGAGATTATGGAGGTTTGATCATCTTCCTATTGAAAATTGTAGGGGTGATATGCCACCAATTGGTTACCAACAAAGTCCAGAATATCTTTTATCAGTTCGAAACTCTCAGTTAGCATCATTTGGAAATTCTCCTAGGGATCAACTTATAATCAAAAGGCTGTCAAAACTTCTACATTTTCATTTAGATCCAATTTTTTTCGATTCTTTTCCAAAATTAAAATCATGGTACCGTCAACATCAAGAATGCATTGCCTCCGCCCTCTCAGGACTTCCACCAGGAAGCCCTTGTTATCAAATCGTTGATGCTCTTCTAGGTATTATGTTCAGAAAGACTAATAAAAGTGGTCAATCGTTGGGTGCAACATCGACTGGCAGCAGTAATTCCTCGGGTTCATCCACTGATGACTCCTCAATAAAGCTCAGAATGCCTGGATGGGACATTCTGGAGGCTACTCCCTTTGTACTTGATGCTGCTCTCACAGCTTGTGCCCATGGTAGACTTTCTCCTCGTGAACTGGCTACAGGTTCGTCCATTTCTCCGATAAATATTTGATTATACCATCAAATGGGAGCGTTTTTCTAATGTAATTGTTTGGTAGTTGGAATTCTATAAAATTATCGGGAAGTTCTATGTTTATTTGCAAGTTTCATTCTCTAATTATAGTTGTGTAATTATTATTTATCATTTAAAATCAGGAAACTGGTTTTACCATCTTATTTGCAGCTTCCCTGCTCTAATAACAATTATCCAAGTAATATATTGACAAAAATCAATTTCCCTACTTAAGATTGTGTCAATGCCTCTTGTACTGAAACTTCATCTTATTTTCATCCCTTAAATCAGTACACGTGATTTATGATCATTTCTGAATGAGAATTGTCAACCTAACTGCTATACTGTATTGAGTCACAGTGATTGCGTAGCTCATGTCAACAAACTCATTTTTTTTTTTAGGTTTTAGACTATTTTAGTCTGTAAACTCTTCATATCATTATTCATTAGTGTGGTTGTCGAAAAGAACTAATTTGATTTGAACTCTGCCTTATTACTGTTGCTTAGGAACTTGTTGATGTATGCCTTAATGATATGTTGATTAAATTCTTTGTACAACTGATACTAGGACTCAAAGACCTTGCTGACTTCCTTCCGGCAACTTTGGCTACAATTGTGAGTTACTTTTCTGCTGAAGTAACCCGGGGAATATGGAAGCCAGCTTTCATGAATGGAACTGATTGGCCTAGCCCTGCTGCAAACTTGTCCAGTGTCGAGCAACAAATAAAGAAAATTCTAGATGCAACTGGTGTTGATGTGCCTAGCCTTACTGTAGGTATGCAATCTGTCTCAGTTGGCTCTTTTATTGTTATTATCTGTTTGTCTTTCTGCCATAGCTGATTCAGGCGTGAAAAGAGGGCAAAACTTTTTTTTTACAAATGAAATTCTCAATATCTGCCTTCGTAAGTGGAAAATCATTTTCTAGGCATGTTTGTCGCTGTTTCTGTTGGACTCTATCCGCAGACCATTTTTTTGTTAGTTGGCATTTCTTTTATTGTTTAAAATTAAATGTTACTAACTATCAACTAGTTTGAAATTATGTGTGATTATAGCCAGAAAAATTATCCTGCTTCCATGTGGAATTTGTAATTATAGGACATAGGAAACGAAGTTTAATTGGCATCTGCAATAAAGAGATATATTTTGTTTACTTACACTCTTAACTTTCAGGTAATCTCTCTCCTGCTACCCTTCCTTTACCCTTGGCTGCCCTCATCAGCCTCACAATAACCTACAAACTCGATAAAGGGTCTGAACGGTTGCTCACTCTGACTGGTCCAGCAGTGAATTCTCTTTCTGCTGGTTGTCCTTGGCCATGCATGCCTATTATAGTATCATTATGGGCCCAAAAAGTGAAGCGGTGGAGTGACTTTCTTGTCTTTTCAGCTTCTCGGACAGTGTTTTATCACAATAGTGATGCTGTAGTTCAGCTCTTAAAGAGCTGCTTCACTTCTACTCTTGGTACAAACACTGTCAGCATCGATGGCAATGGAGGAGTCGGTGCCCTCCTTGGCCATGGCTTTGGTTCCCACTGTTTTGGTGGAATGGCTCCTGTTGCCCCTGGAATCCTTTATTTGCGAGTCCATCGGTATGTCAGAGACATGATATTCATAACTGAGGAAATTCTCTCTCTTCTTATGCTATCTGTTCGAGATATTGTGAAGAATGGGTATGAAAAGGAGAAATCCGAGATGGTGAAGAAGATCAAGCGTGAGAGACAATACAGGCAAGTTTCTCTCTCTGCGGCAATGACACGTGTCAAGCTTGCAGCTTCTCTCGGATCTTCGTTAGTCTGGATATCGGGTGGATCAAATCTGGTTCACTCTTTGCTAAAGGAAACCTTACCAGCTTGGTTCTTATCCAGGCAGATAGAGGATAACAGTGGAGAAATAGGAGGTGTGATGGCCAACTTAAGGGGTTATGCACTAGCCTACTTCACAATACTTTGCGGATCATTTGCTTGGGGCGTCGACTCCAAATCGCCTGCATCAAAGAGGCGGGAAAAGATCCTAGGCAGCTATCTCAAATTTCTCGCAAGTGCTCTAGATGGGAAAATATCTCTGGGCTGTGATTGGACCACGTGGCAGGCATACGTTACGTGTTTTGTGAGCTTGATGGTGAGTTGCACGCCACGGTGGGTGCTGGATATAAACGTCGATGTTTTGAAAAGGTTGAGCAGGGGATTAAGGCAGTGGAATGAGGAAGAACTTGCTCTCGCTTTGCTCGAAAAAGGTGGGGTAAATGCAATTAGTGCTGCTGCTCAACTCATCATTGAGTGCAGATTTTGATGCTTCTGCATCATAGGGAAGAGTTTCTCTACTCTCATCAAATTCTAACTTATTCAAATCCTTAATTTGTGTATAAAATTTTTGACAACTTTTTGTACTGGAAATGTTGGTCTTAGTCATCTTTGGAGAAGTAATAGCCCATTAGAAAGTTAGATTAGTTAACTATTATTGCATTTACATAAATTAATACGATATTTGCTTGTCATTTATTCGTTGGTGCAATTAATTTATTATTGAGAAAAAAAAAAAACAACATAAAATTATATCTTTTGAATTTCATGATAGTTTTAAACAAAATTTTATGTATCAACTATTAATAATTTAAATATTATCATTAAAATTTTTGTTAAAAATTGACGAGGAGAAGTCAAAACTTAAGACAATGGTCTTTTAATTTAACTTACAGACGTCTAGGCTTGAAAAATAGACTCTCGTAGTGAATACTCAAAAGAACTTGTAAAAGTTCACTCTTTAGACATTGTTTTTCGAAGTTCAAATTGCCTAATTATGGAGACACGCGTGGACACTCATTATCGAGAAGAGTAACAATAATATCTAAATTTGATACATTAAAAATTATTGTCAAAAAATAAAAATAAAAATAAAAATAAAGTTTATACTGAATTATTTTATTATTTTAATTATTTATAATTTATTTATTTACGGATAAATATCCTGTTATATTATAACATTAAAATGTGCACGTTAACTTAACTCTTGTTACCGGAAGAAATGATCTAATACATTTATATTCGACATTTTTTAGTCAAAACTATGTTAAAAAAATAAATAATTGAATTTTATTTTTTGGCTAAAAACTGTTTCTTAATTATCCAAATAAATGAATTAATTAAATTCTTCCTCACTATTTTTGTGTAATTTTTAACTATATCTTCGCTAAAAAAACTAAATATAATATAATCAATTTTAGAAAATTAATTTAAAAAAATAAAAGAATTAAATTTAATTTAATTGATATAAATAGAAGAGTCATGGTCAAGAGTCATGGGGATTGGGTGGCATGAACCGACAGCTTGACTTCTATTTCTAAGCAAAAGCATTAAAAATCGAAAGCGACGTTGACTGAGCGATCCTCCCTCTCCCAGATTATTTATTTTGATCCCCCTCCTTTCAGGGTATCTTTTTCTGAACGAAGATCGCGATCTTTTCAGGAGAAAATGGGAGCTTCTCAATCTGTGTCTGAGAAATCCATCTATGAATTCACTGTTAAGGTGAAGAAATCTGGAAACGAACGGATACTCATTTGGTTTTTTTTTTTTTTTTTTTTTATCGATTGAATCGTGATCGTGATCGTGATCGTGATCCTTTTCTTCTCCTTCTGCTTCTTTCTATTTGAGGATTCATTGTGAGAAAGTTGATTTTGATTGAGCAGGATTTCAAGGGGAGAGATGTTGACCTAAGCATTTACGCGGGGAAAGTTCTTCTCGTGGTTAATGTTGCTTCGAAATGGTTTGAAATCTTGATTCTCGCTATTTGTTTGTGTTTTTTGCGTAAATTTTTGACTTGTTAATTTCTGTTTTCAATGCGCTTTGAATTACTTGAACAGCGGGTTTACTGATTCAAATTACACTCAATTGACAGAGCTTTACGCAAGATACAAGGAAAAAGGTTGATTCCTTCGTCTTCTGTCTGGGATCGAGTGTCTTTTCCTTATGCTTATGCTTGATTGTTTATTAGTGGTTAATTACTTCTGGCTTACTTGTATTTTGTCATCAACTGTATTGGCAATTCTAAGAGCTTATTTGCTTTGCATTATCGACCTGTTCTTCTTCTTGTTCATTTTGATTCATGAATGGCTGTCCACATTCAATGTTTTCCAGGAGATTCATACTTAAAATCATTAAAAAAAAGCAAGAGTCAATTGTATGATTTGTCGCATTTACATTTCAGGATTTGAGATCTTAGCCTTTCCCTGCAATCAGTTTCTGAAACAAGAGCCTGGGAGCAGCGAGGAGGCAGGAGAGTTTGCTTGTACAAGATACAAGGCTGAGTACCCAATATTTCAAAAGGTTATCCAACGCCTTTCGCCAATTTTACTAAGTTCTGTTTCTTCTGATTGCTAACTCTATCAAATATTACTATTAAATGATCTTTCTCAGTTGTACAAGTTTCTGTTTTTATGGTAGCCTTTTCAATCTTTCTTGTTAACAAATAACACTGATAGTGAAAGATTAACTATATTCAATTTGAGGATAATGAGCCAATAGTCGATATTTGGTACAATATTAATTTTATTATTGCTAAGTGAGTCTATAATTTATCATTTTAACATAGTTTTCTCTAATTATAGAGAGATTATTTTAAATTAAGTGTTTTTCTCTGTTTAATCTATAAAGTTTCTTCGTCTCCCTTCTGTTGTATTTTTTTTTTTTACCTTATTTCGTTTCTTATAAAATATTGAAAACAAATAAAAGATTAACCATATCATTATCAAGATTACTTGAGTATGAAGTTGATCATACCAAATTTTACTGGTTGTTATTAGCTCGTCGGTACAATATCAGATTCTCTATATACGCTGACTGGACTAAACTTAGAAGTAAAATACAATTTCAAGACTTACAATTCTCCTTTTGTCTTTTAGGTACGCGTTAACGGGCCGGATACAGCACCGGTGTACAAGTTTCTCAAATCTCGCAAGACTGGATTCCTCGGGACTAGGATAAAGTGGAATTTTACCAAGTTCTTGATTGATAAGGAGGGACAGATTATCAACCGTTACAGCCCAACAACTAATCCTTTGGCAATCGAGGTATGATTCGACCACAGTCGGTCATGTGATACTTGTTTAGTTGTGAATCAAATACTTAAAAAAAACTTTTGTTAACAGGGTGACATCAAGCAAGCTTTGGGAGAGGCATGAGGAGATAACATTCAATCAAAAACACTGATAAGTAACATATCAGATCGCGGTTTGTGGGCGATGTTCGATTAGGTACAATCTGATGTGCCGCTTTACCTCTTCATTTTGGTTGTTTAGTTTCTGGGAAGAAAAGCATCCAATCTGTTGTATTTAAACGTTGTCTTCATTTATATGACTTAACCCTTTCAATCAATTCCTTAATGAAACCTCTCAAAGACTTGGTATGAAAAATTTTTAAAAAGGGATCTTATTTGCCTAGCCATGCCGCTCGAAAAAAATTTCAACCATTTGTGGGCAATAAGGTTACAGGTGCAACTAGTAAATATATGCTTTAGAAGTAATATATCGATCAATCGAAATATCATTCGCAAATTGATTTTTATTGTCGTTCAATATAGATTATAGTCGGTTAGGTTTAATATTTCTAATGCATTTTATGTTGGATCGACGAGTAAAATGTTTCTATGATGTTTTATTTTTTCTCGTGAATTCTTTAGATGGTGATCTTTATAATAATCAATTACTGACCATCCATTTTCATCCGTCATCGACTCTCCATCCTACCATCCAAACTCTAGTCGCCACCATTAGGGTTATTTATAGTCATCGTTTAGTCGCATTGTGAATTTTTTTTTGCCAATTTTTCAATACACGAATCACATTTATCTTCAAAGAGAGAAGTAATGTTACCTTCAAGAGAGGTAAGTCACGGATTTTTCAATCCGTGAAAGGAGTAGGTGTCCCTTGCTTTCTAACTCAAGGTTGTTAGAGTAAGTTCGTATTGACATCCTCATCATTCTTCTTTAGAAGTTTGATCTATGAGGGGACCGAACCGGTACCCGATAGTGGTTATTTTCTTACGAGAAAACATGCACTCGTGAGCATAACATTGAGATAGCTCTCGGGTCCGCTTAGGGTTTACATTTCTTCTCTTCATCTTTATTTATTAGTTATTCTTCATACACACACCGAACGCCTTTTTTTTTTTTGGGATTTTAACACGGATCATACTGAACTTCAAGCCTTCAAATTCAAACTTAGAGAAAAAAAGGCTTCATAATAACATAAATATTTAAGTTTCAAAAGAATAATTCTAATTAAAACAAACTATGTCTGATTAAGAAGCCATAATACCACTTGTTTTTGCTAATTAGAATACCGTAGTTTAATATTAATGTAGGTTTAAAATAATACCATATCAACTACCGAAAGCCATAAAAGAACCTCTCGTAAGCTTCCCTTCCTGGTCAGCGACAGATCATTTGCTTTAATGGAGGCTTGAAGCATCCATCATAATCGTACACATGTCCAAAGAATAATACTAAGACTCATCCGATGTCTGTAATCAATAACAGAATTATTGAAAAAACATTGTCACAACGATGTTGTTCTCCTAGAAGTGTCTATTTTTATGTCAAATGTTAACTTTGTTATTGTATGTAATGTTCTTTAGAACTCCAAGTATAATATTATTTATTTTTAGTCCAAGCTTGTACGATTTTTTTCATGTATTTTTCATTTTATCTTGCAATGTGAGATTGTGCACAACTACAGGTATGATTGGTCATTTACACTAGATATTCTCTATCTTCAACCGTCTAATTGAATGATTAGTTATGGGTCATTAGTAAATCATAAGAAGAGGTCAAAGATAAGATATAACTATTAGATCATTTATCTAGCCTATGTTTGTCACTAATGTATTATCATGGTTGTCAGGGGCAATAATTGTTCAAATCAAGGAATGTTTAATTTTCAATTATTAATTAATTAACTAAACTTAATAAACCATGCATGCATGAATGAGCCTGAGACAAGGATGATATTTGCTTGGGAGAAATTGATGAAAGGCCTCTAATCTTTATTTGGACAGTGGGGCCCTTCTCCAACTAGCCAATCAGAACCCAACACTTGACACCCACCTTCACACGTTTCCTCTACAACAAATCTTCACCTCCATTGCTGCAGAGGAAGCTTCACTCAGCAACGCCAATGAGAATGAAGGGTTCAAAGATGAAGCCATGGGAGAGATTTGTGAAGCAGGTGGGAGAGCAGGGAGCTCGGATCTCTCTGATATGGAGATGCACTGTAATGCTGGTTTCTTGGCATGACTAGCAAACAGAATGATAACCTGTTTGGAGGACTAAAGCTTCAGCAAGTTCTGAGTTGGATCAGTTCAACTTCTGCAACTGTTCTTTTTTTCATACATAAACATGCATAGCACAAATACAATCAACCCAATTATAGTCGTGACCAAGTCAAACCAATCTCAAGGTTCAAGCAAAAGTCTCCATTTATTGATTTTATTCTCAGCTGTACAAAAATGAACCTAGTTTTCCATGAAGATAAGTTTTCATTAAACTCAAGCTCTACCTAAATAACAGGCGTATGCCTCTGTAGCATAACTAAAGACAGGAAAAAAGAGAAAAACCTCACAGTTCATTCCGTTGTATTCACAGCATAAGGAGCCAACTGCTCAGTGATCCAAATCCAAAACTGCATCGATTAAATCCCACCCGTCTCCCACAAGAGCTTTATATTCATTCGTCCCTTTCTCTGAGTCAAATCGAAGGTCAAAAGATAAGCTGTCAATTGAGGACGACGGGCTTCTTTTATTTGAGTTATGAAATGACCCATCTTGCTCTGCCCCAGAATCAGGCAATGCGTCTTTTGCGGTCGAATCAGAATGGACCAAATCAGATGCTGTGCTTTGTTGAGACGATGCAGAGGAAGCTAAAATACAGCTTGTCTGGCTGGAGGAAAGAGACTTGCTAAATGGAACTCGCTCATCAAACTTCTCTTTCAGCAGTTTCACATCTTGACAAATAACCGAGATTTCGCCCCTGAAAATTACAAATTCTATCAGTATCGAGTACGAGTGGCAAAGTTTGGTTAAAATTAGGAATCAAATGCTTAATCACCCAGCAAGGAAAAACATGTATATGGAAGAAGAAAGGACAAACAGATACCGCTGCAGTGCTGCTAAGTATATTTATTAGTGTTAAAATGTGTAAATACTAAGATTAACCCTTTCCTAACTAAAGGGGATTTTATTTAACTTCTTTAGAAATTAGTTTTCTTATTTTTATTCTAATACTGTGTATAAATGTATTTAGTCTATGAATGAAATACAATTGATTATTATTCTCTTTTAAGAATATTGTTAATATGGTATCAGAACAATATTTTCTGTGAAATTTTTTCTACCGCAGTGAGTAGAGGTATATTTTTAAAAGCTAGTTTGCCCTAGTGAGCAAACTGCCGAGGAGGTCTTCTTTCTCAAGATTGGTTTTTGTTGATGTGTTAATTTGGAGTAAAAAGTTGAATCTTGGTGGGTGCGTTGTGTGGGTTATTGTTTTTTTTTTTTTCTAGATCAGCTACACATTTATTTGGACTCCGGTTAATTTTCGTGACAAAAACTAAATTTTTTTAAGATGTAATTCTCGTTATGTCAAAAATAACAAATAATAAACCCGATAGTTCTAACTATTTAGATTGGTGTTAAACAATGTGTATCTATTAAAAGAGTATTGCCAAAGATCTTGAACTCGTGATTCAAGATAAATATGGATGAAAGAAGATACTCCTCTTTTCTTACAAATTTGAAATTTCACCAGTAATGAAGTAATTGATTTAATTAATACTGGTGAATTTGTTAAAGAGTTGATAGAATATTTAAAATTTTTGTATTCTTAAAAAAACAATGTCTCAAATTTACGAAGTGTAAATTTTTTTATTGAACTGAAAAATAAGATAGATATCTTACAATCTACTTTATGAAATTCAAGAAGACTTACAAAAAACTAAATACTCTGCTACATTTTAGTACTAATGTGAAAGTTCGACAAGTTCAACGAAAACAAATGACTGTTGTGAGCTTTCTAGCTGGTCTTCCAGATGAATTTGAAAATACCAAATCTCAAATACTATCTAATTCAAAAATCTCTTCTTTACCATAAGTCTTTACTAGAGTAATTCGTACAGAAATTACTCTATCTATTCAGTCTTGCAATTTTTATTACTTGAAATAGTAGATGTAATGTTAGCTGCAAGAACATAGGAGAGGGACCAAACAATCATGACAACACTCTAAATAATCCGGCTAAAAGCAGAATTATATGTTATTATTGTCATGAATCGGGTCATACAAAGCACAGTCGCAAGAAATTGCAAAATAAAAGACAAAAAAATCGATATGCTTATATTGCAACTTCAAATACTACACCAGAGTCGTCTATTCTTGTTTATACGGACGAATTTGCTAAAATTTCTTAGTACCATGAATCTTTAAAGTCTTCATCTTCTTCGACTACATCACTTGTTGAATCAAATAATCCAAATACATGTCTTATTTCTTCATTCTCCAAATGAATCATTGATTCTGGCATCACAGATCATGTAACAAGTAACTCTAATCTCTTTATTACTTGTCAATCGCAAACGCCCTCCTCTAAAATTACTTTAGCTTATGGCTCCACTTCTTACGTTATTGGATCTGGTACAATTAAACCACCCACTCCATTAATGTCTTTGCCCAATGTATTGAACCTACATAAGTTCTCTTTTATTTAATCTCTGAGAGTAAACTGATTCGTTCATCTTAATTATTGTGGCTTCTTTTTTCTTGACCATCGTCTCTTTTAGGATCTTACAATGAAGCAAATTATTGATGAAGGACATGAATCAGAAGGTCTCTACATCCTTGACACATAGATTGCCGCAACCTATTGCATGTACAAGAATATTATCTCTTTTCAAAGTACATTTTTTATTAGGACATCATTCTCTCTATATGTTGAAGAAATTATACCCTGAATTTAGCACTTTATATTATTTAGATTGTAAGTCGTGTCAGCTCGCTAAACATCATCGTTTGCCATCTAGTCCCAAAATAAATAAGCGAGCTAGTTTTTGTTTGAGTCGGTTCATTCGGATGTTTAGGATCCATGTTCTGTTACGTTTCCGTCTGGTTTTAAATATTTTGTTACTTTTGTTGATGACGGTTCTCTTTTGTTGATGACTATTCTTGTGTAACACAATTTCATCCAATGAAATCTCGTTCTTAATTATTTTCTCATTTTTGTACCTTTTGTGCGGAGATTAGAACTCAGTTTTATTGTTTAAGTGCATACTTTGAGAAGTGATAAATGCTAAAAAAATATCTCTGTAACTCTTTTCAATCCCACATGATTCAAAATGGCATCCTTCATCAAGCTTTGTGTGTTGACAAGTCATTTCAAAATGGTGGGGCAAAAAGAAAAAACAAATACCTCCTTGAAACAACAAGAAGCATTTTTATTTCAAATACATGTCCCAAAACCATTTTGGGCAGATGCTGTTTCCCCAATTTGTTTCCTAATCAATTGCATGCCCTCGTCTATTCTTAATGGCGAGATTCCTTACAGTGTTTTTTTTCCTCTAAACTTTTGTTTCCTATTGAACCGATAATATTTGACCGTACATACTTTATTCGTGATATTCGCCCTCATGGTACAAAATTAGATCCTAAATCACAAAATGTGTTATTTTGGATATTCCGTCTTCAAAATAGATATAGATGTTTTTGTCCTACTCTTTATCAATATCTTGTCTCAGTTGATGTTACATTCTTAGATAGAAAGTACTTCGTTTTTTTCAACATCCTCTATTAATGAGATTTAAGGGGAGAATGATAATATGTTGACCTACACTGTTGTTCCTCCACCACCCACAGATGCCCCACCTACACCAGTTCACCCTCCTACACTTTAGGTATATTCTCGTCGACAAAAGTTTCTAGATACATGTCCTACGTCAGAGTCTTACTCGTCAAATTCGATCCCCAATAATGATGATCTTCCAATTGCTCTTCGCAAAAGTAAACGACAATGTGCTTACCTTATTGCTTCTTAAATATCTTATGGTTATCTCTCAATTTCATCTTCTTCTTTTATTGCATCTCTTAACTCTATCTCTATTCCCAAAACCATTAATGTAGTTCTGTCTCATCCTGGCTAGTGCAGTGCTATGGTCGACGAAATGAATGTTTTAAATACAAATGATAATTAGAACTTACTAAACTTACCAACATATAAGAAAACTATAGGATGCAAATGAGTATTGGCAGTTAAGACAAATTCTGATGGATCATTAAATAAGCTAAGAGTTTGTCTTGTCGCTAAAGGATATGCTCAAACTTACGGGGTAGAATATTATGGTACATTCTCTCCATTAGCTAAATTGACTTCCGAATGACTTTCTAGTTAAATAGTTCCTGCGTTTTAGATATGAAGTCACATTCGAAGCTTTAGACAAAGGTGCTATTGAGATATTGGGCCCCTATGGTATCTCGTACACATTCAGACGATTGGCCAAGCGAATAAGTCAACTTCAAAGTGGATTTGTTATGCTAAGAATGCGTTCGGTTATTTATTTCCATGGCAGCTACTTATAACTAGCATTTATATTAATTAGATGTCAAAAATGTTTTCTTATGTGGTGATCTTCAAGAAGTGTACATGGAGCAACCACAGAGAGTATGGAAAAGCCTATTATCTCCACAAATCTTTGTCTGATTCAAAACAAAATCTATGAGCATGGTTTGGAAAATTTAGTCACGCAGTCGAAAAGTTTGCAATGACTAAATGCAAATTTGATCACTTAGTTTTTTACAAACAATCTAAAGCTGACATAATTCTTCTGGTTGTATATGATATTGTCATTACTGAAAATAATATTATGAGAATTTCATCTGTTAAATCTTTTCTCCATACTCAGTCTCATACGAAAGATTTAGAAATTTAGAAATACTTTTTAAGTGTCGAGGTAACGAGAAGAAAAAAAAATATTTTTCTATCTCAAAGAAAATGTGTACTTGAATTATTAACTGAGACTGAAAAATTGAGAGCTAAACCAAAGAGTACGTCTATGATTCGTAATCTGCAACTCACAAAAGATGGTCAATTATTGAAAAATACTGACAGATACAAAAGATTAATAGAGAAGTTGAATTATCTCATTGTGACTTGTCCAAATGTGCTCATCCTGTTAATATCATAGTTAATTCATGGCTCCTCCATCAGTGAATCATTGGACTACTGTAGAACAAGTTCTACATTACTTAAAGAAATCTCCTAGCCGTAGTATCTTATATGAAAATCATGGGCATACTAATATTGAATATTTCCCTAATGTAGACTGGACACGATAAAAAATAGATAGAAAACCAACTACTGGTAATTGGGTGTTCGTCGAAGGAAATTTGGTATCATGGAAAAATAAGAATCAAAGAGTCGTGTTTCGATCAAATGCAGAATCGAAATACAGGACTATGGCTAAAGCTGCATATGAAATTACGTGGGTACATCAATTGTTGGAAGAAGTTGACCTTAAAATTTCATTACAAGCAAAATTATTGTGTGATAACCAAGCTACTCTTCATATTGTCTCAAATCCTATGTTTTATTAGTGCATTAAGTATATTGAAATTGATTGTTACGTCGTTCGTGAAAAAATACAAGGTAAAATTTCTATAGGGTACGTGAATTCAAGGGATAAGTTGGAGATTTATTGACAAAAACTCTAAATGAAAGTTGAGTGAATTATCTTTTTAACAAGTTAGACATGATTGACATTTATGCTTAAACTTGAGGAGAGTGTTACAACATGTAAATATTATTATTAATATTTTCTTAATTAAAGGGGATTTTATTTAGTTTTCTTATTTTTATTCTAATTTTGTGTTCTCTTCAAGAATATTGTTAACAATGGGAATTATCCTTTGCTCTTAGGTTCATGTCTCCTAACTGAGTTATGAAAAATCAGTCATAGATCCAATCACAAACCTGTAAAATAATCAATGCTACAAATTATAATAAATCTGTTAATTTAATATTACTTATATCTTTCACTCCAATCAGCGTCAATACCATGTCCAAATCTACCATTCATATTAAATGATAATAAAAACATACTGCAATGTGTCGACAATTCGGCCGCGATTCATTAGGAACTCTTGAAGCTGCATTCATATAAAAGCAAAATGACAACTTATTGGTTATTGTATTGCTTTTCTCCAAAAAAAAAAATTGTTTAGTGAGCAGAGATGGCTTATAAACCTTAGAATTCTCCTCTGCCTCTTGTTGAAGCATTTTTGATTCCTCAACTACCTTCTCCATGAGGGCTTCTTGCTCAACAAGAGCTTTTCGCACATATTCTTCCTTTTGCATCTTTTCTTGCTCTGCCGCATTCCTCAGCTCTTCTGCCGTAGCTAATCGCATTTCAATAGATTGACGCATCTGCAACAAAAAAAAATACAAGATATTAAAAAACAAAACATCACGCTTCGTTGGACATCACTTCATTTCAATCTTTTCAAGCAATGGCATTATTCCTACTTTGTACCATTCTTGAACTCTTAAAGCCACTCAATCAACAATACATACTTTGCGTACATGAAGTAGATAATGTGAATAAGAATAGGAATGTCTAATTGATCAAAGACTGCATGTGACTAGGAGTAGATATTGTCTTCTGACGCTAGTTATCAAGCTTCTAGTTGTAATAATATTTTTCCTGTATTATGGGTCCTCAATACAGCAAAGCATGCTACAAATTACTGTCCAATTGAAATGAGAAAATCCGACATCATTGATAGGACATTCACAAGATAAATGATAATTTCAATTCATATTCAGAAAACATTTGCAATCAAATCAAGATCACGAGGTAGAAATAATTTGAAGTAACGGAAGAATTCGTTTGCAAAAGAACTAGCATATACAAGTGACATTAAATCTGCTTGATAAATGACCAATAATAAAAACTAGGATATAACACATACAATAAGTCCGTCCACAAACCTCATCGAGAATTTGAAGATACTTGTCCCTTTCATCTGACAAGCTGAGCAGCCGTGATTGAAGCTCCCTTGCTTCGGTTGCTAGAATTGCCTTCTCCCCATACACTTCACCAGCATGCTGCATAACAGATACAGAGAAAAGGGTTTTATGCCAATAAATTTAAAATCAATCTCACTATACTGCGATTTATCTTTTATATGTCGGAAGAGAAATCCCAACCATGTTATTTGCCTCCTTTGCTCGCACCAACATATGTTTCAGTTCTTCCACCTTGAGCATGATATCCATACCCCCGTTTGCAGCTTCCTTTTGGGCCTGTTCTACAGCTTCCTCCCTCATTTCCACTTCTTTCATCACATTGATAACTGTTTCCATGGCTGAAAATAAAGTTTTCTGCAACATGCTGTGATTAGAAAAAATACTATGACAAAGCCACATCAAGTGAGTGCCTTCACCATCAATGGTTGGTCGTAAATTACAGTCAAACTTTTCTCGTCATATGCTAATAATTATAAAAGATAAAGCATAAAATAACACCATTACTCATTTAGTGTTGATCAACCCATTCAAACAGAAATAAAATTCAAGTTTTGGCTTTTGCATAAATCACAACATTCCAACTTAATTATCATGATTATGGTAAAATCCTGCCTCGTATACTCCACAAGAAAAGATAACAACCCATCAATAATGTTTGGCGCAATTATAGGCATGAGTTCAGTTTTTCCCATTCCTATCATTCTCTTAATGGACAGAGAAATCAATAACTCAAAGCTAATCCTCTAGAGTGCAGTTCCTTATGTAAATCTTCTGGCTCAGATATTTCAAATCAAATCAAATGTACCTTGTTGTTTTTTGCAGCCTCGATCATTTCTTCCAGAAAATCAACCTTACATAATTGGTCAGATCGTGTCTCCAGGGAATTGCAGATTAACTGCTCCTCAGTGTCACTCGTAACAGAACGGTTTAGCTTTGAAGTAAGATCTGGAGAACCATCCAGTGGCTTCTCACTGACAAATTCTGTCACTTGGTGGACTTCACTAGAAACTGGATCAGGCTTTCCAGAAGCAGGAGGAATCAGCAGATCCACAGGATGGTACACCCTCTGCAAAACGTTATCTACGCATGGCTCAACTTCATGGATTCTTTCACAAGTAATTACATCAGAATCATCCACTGCAGTAGAGCTTAAAGAAGTATGCTCCTCATTTGGGCTTCCGTCAATTCCACTTTCCTGAACTAGATTAGTGATGTTGACCAGGGTAATATGCTGCTCAGCCCCAATTTTGATTTCAATATCTCCAAAAGTTCCAGAAGAAATCTCTTCACAGCTTTCGTTATTCACAGGTGGTATATCATAGGCATCTATTTCTCCATTTTCAGGCAACACATCATATGACTTAGCATGAGGCGTGTAATTTAGCACTTCACCACAGTATTCTTGAGAATTTATAATTGGAGCAAATTCAGCACTTTCAACACTTGTGTAGCATTGGTCATTACCATCATTTGCATCATAAAAATTCAAAACTTCGGATTGAGATTCATCCAGTGCCCCACTTAGAGGTGCTTTATCAGAATTGGGAACATAATAATTGTTGTAGGAATCGTCAAAACTAATAAATCTTTGCTCGGAAGGTCCAGGATCTGCTTGTATCACAACCTGCTCGTGGTTTGAAATTTTCTTTTCCTTTTCTTTCCCATCTGCATATACAGCATTTCATTGTCAAACATATATAAAGTGAAACAAGTAAAATGAGAAACTTCAGATCACAGTTAAAATCTCTCCAAATAAAACCAAGGTTCAGAAGAGTGCACCTCCTTTGTCCAACAGAACTCCAGGAGAAGAATCCTTGGGTGGAGTAGAAGATGAGATGATTTTTTCATACAAATAAGGGATAACCTCAACCAGGACGTCATTTATGGCTGCATCAACATCCTTCGAATGTTCTATGGCCACTGCCTTTAATACACGTGCATCGAGCTAGCCAAATCGACAACAAATGTGAAATTAATGGGGGAATTGGTAGAACTAATTACTTTTTTCCCATTAAATAGCAACTCTACAGAATTCATTCCTATATGAATAGCTATGTTATTTGCAAATTTAATACAAATTATAAATAAAAAAGGCCAAACTTGAAAAAGTAGTCAGACGCAATCAATGTCCCAATTAAATGAACGTTCCTCGGAAATGTGAAGAATAAAAAAGATAGATTTATTGTAATTAACGAGTTAAGAAACATACCTGTGGAAAAATCTCCCTGAGAGTTTCATACACAGCTTTGAAACCCATCTTAACAGTTGTTGATATGCGGATAAAATTCGAAGATTTTGAGATGCCCTACAATCCTAAAAACAACAAATAACGAGAGAGAAGATGTAAACTTTACTCCATCATCATCAAAGCAAAATTGAAAAAATTAAATCAAACAAATGCAAACAAAAAATAATGAAACGAAAAAAAAAAAAAACACCACGGGCGCGCCGTTAAAAGCAAAGAAAATTCAATCTGAATAAAAAAAAATGAAGATCATATAGATCAAATCTCCGAGACTAAGAAAAACGCAATTTTTTCCACTTCGGAACGAATCATACAGGAGATACCAGACAGACTGATATAGAAACTTATTCCTCCATAGCCGTCCTCTCCGTTTGCTTTCGATTTGCTCAGAAAATTAAACAGAAGCGACCATAAAGAACTGACCTTTGGGAGGCGAAGGGATAAAGCCAGTCAGCTAGAACGACAAAGCCAGTGTCTCATCTTCTCATTTTATAGTTTCACTTTCCGGCTTCCCGGGGAGATGAAAGTCGGTGTAATTAATCTTGGCGACTAAGTTTAGGTATAATCGTAATTTAAAGAAGTCACGAGGACATTTGCGTCTGGTCCATGGCTAAATCCGTCACGTTTGTTGACTCCAAGCCTAACCGTGTATTATTTTAGTTTATTTAAAGATAAGATAGGATTATAATATATAGTTTTTTTTGCATCAATAAATAATTTATAAATTTTCTTTTATTTTTGTTTGAACTTCTATATTGTAGTATGACTCTGGCAACAAAACATAGAATACGTATAGAATAATTTTAAAAAAATACGATTCATATATATACATACATACACACCACATATTTGTGTATACATCTACTGTTTATGATTTTTTATAATTATTATATTAATTAATGAATTAAATTTGTTGAGATTTGCCAGAGAAAATCGTGGAGTTGACGAGGGTTTTATTTGATCTAATTTTTATTATTACGATTGAAGTAACTTATTTTTGTTTAGTTTGTCAATTTAATTTCTTCAAAATATTATATTTTTATTTTATTTTTTGTCTTAATTTACAGACGACTTGTTTGGTTTTTCATAAAAACAAAATATTTGATTGGAGTTGTATTTATTTGTTGATAACTAGATATGTTAAATTGTTTAATCCTCCCCAACACTAACTATGAAGTAATTATCCTCGACGGGTCGAGTTAGACTCGTTGAAACACGGCCCTAGGTGCAGGACCACCCTAAAATGGGTGGTCCCCGAGTCGGCTTTTAATCTTATTATTTTTTCCTAGATGTTACATTCATTAGTTAAAATAATAATATTACGTTTATCTTTTTATTTTATTATTTTAAAATATACGTGTCAAATAATTATTTTTATTTATTTTAAGATAATATAATAAAAAAATAAATATAGTATCACTTTCTTATTCTTCAATTCACATTAGCTTTAGTTTGGGTCAGTCTTAGGCCGAGATTGAATATTTTTTTATAAGGCTCGAGTCAGGGCCAAGTTTGACCTTGAGCAGACCTGCATATTTATCTAAAAATAAATAATTAGTTTATTATATTTATTGAATTAATAATTATTGGCAAGAAGATAAACCAACATTGTTCCATCTTCTCTAAACATTACCTAACAAAGCCATCACACTAAGCAAATGATAGAATTATCAACTCATCCTCTTGCCCCCTTCATTTTATTCCATCTCCTTCCTCACCTGAAACCCAACAATTGCAGACCAACAAACCTTCAAATTCATCAACTGTATAAATAGAACCGAAGTTTCAGCCTCATCTCATTCAACTAAAACCCTAATTCCATGGAGAAGATGAAGATCGTCGCCATTTCCACAGCAGCATTATTCTTCCTTCTCCTTCCCATAACTCAGAGCCAGTTATTAAAACCTGTCAACCCTCTCCCTCTCTGCGCCTCGCAATTCGCATTAGCCAACTACGCTTGTTCAAGGCTGCCTATTTCCCCCCCTGCGCCTATTCCCTCGCCGCCTTCTCCTCCTCCTGATGACGATGACGATGACAATGACGACGGAGAGCATGGCCGCCATCGTGGCAGGGGACGCGGGAGGACTCGCAGACACCGCCACCGCCACCACAGCCGTGAGCTAACACCGGTGGAGGAGAACTGTTGTCGCTGGGCGAGAGACGTGGACAACCAATGCGTGTGCGATATCTTGGTCCGGTTGCCGGAATTTCTGTCGAGAGCTGCGCATCAGTACATTGTTTCTGTGGGGGATTCTTGCCAGATTACCTACTCTTGCGGCGGAAGAATAAAAATATAAAAACAAACATGGGTTTGATCATCTTGGTTTTATCTTCGCCATTTTCGTACCTTTTGCGCTTGGCTTGTAGGTTGTTTCTTGTACTTTAATGGCTTCTTCTTCCATTATATATCTTAAAATTCATGTTAGCCGGCTCGAGACTACCCTTTAATCTTTGATTATGTGCTTGCCCTCGTTAGTAACAGTAGAAAATCGAAACTTAATAATCAGAAAAAAAGAAATAAACTTAAAAATACGTAAACACTCAAATTTACGTAGAAAATTCATTTAGAAAAAAATTACATGCAAGTGAGAAAGTCATTATATCAAAATCAATATACAATTGAATTTTACAAATCAAACATCAATATATAAATAAAATATAAAACTCTAATATTCATATACGAGTCTAACCCAGTTCAAATAAAATTCAGGTCATACTAAACTCTAACGCTAACTCTACATTATGGTTGGTCCAAAAATCTTAAAATATTTACTTAATTCTAAAATATAATAATAGCTTAACAAATTAATTTCAGAATTTTAATTTTTTTTTTTTTTGATAAATGCCTTTGGAACTCCAAACTTAGAAAGTTCTCATATATTGAAATTTTTTAACTCAATGAATCTCGAATTTCGACCGGCCATAACTCAATTTCATGCCTTAACTTCTTCTTAACGCATGATTCCTTTAGTGTCGTAACCTTGTTGTTTGTTCTTCCCGGCAACTAAGCTGCGATTTATATTTCATTTCATCCATTTCATAAATTTTCGGTCTTCTTTGAAACCCGAGGTTGCCATTGACTTTACATTTTCTAGAAAGCTTCCAAAGACGTAAGAGTAAAAGCTTTCGCAAATGTAATCGCGTAAGGAAGAGCATTGATAAAACTTTACTCGTGTATTTGACCTTTCTTTTACGATTTTACTCGTATATTTGTTAGAGTTGGATGACTTGAATTTTGTTGTTCTCGATTGATTCAACATTGTTATAGTTTGATGAGTCGGCCAAACGTAATGCTTTTTCAAAAAAACAACTCCTGTTAGTATATTACTAACTCGAGTGCCATCATTTGAATCAATCTTAGTGCGATATCAAGTTTTGGAGTCATTTATTCATTTAGATCTTTGTTACTAAAATAATAACCTTTTACAAATATTATGTCATTTCTAAATTGCTGTCCACCTTTGAAAGGTTGTTGATCATCTTTGCATTTTACATTATGTGTCACTGGTGAATCCCCCTTAGAAGACAATGGAAAGAGATTCAAGTAGCATAATGTAAACTATGCGTTTATTTAGAAAAATCTTCGATTGAATTTTCAACTCATAATCACGCACGAAGACTACGTCGTAGGTTCGAAATTAAATTTGAGAAACTTGTTTTTCGTTCTTCTCCGTGTAATGCTGAAATTCGGTGACACTAAGATTGTATTGCTCGAGTTCTGATAATCAAATTGCACTTGAAGAAAGTACTTAAAATGCATAAACAACTACCATTTGATCAAATAAAGCAAAGATTGTTGCAAATATTTTATCAGCAAAAACAGTTTTGTACTTGTTAATAGCTTTTCGAAATCTATCTTTGTTTATGTTTAATTACCCAAAAAAAAAATGGCAAATTAAATCATTTGATTATCTTTATTGAAGCAGCCGTAATTATCCCACAAACTAAGAAAGCTAGGGAGACATGGCAAAAACTAGTAGGATTAACTAAATAAACATGCAAAGGCTCGTTCTATTGAAACTCATCGCGTGTAAGCCTCAAAGAATTGTTCTTATAGTTTGTTACTTTTCATTCAAACATTAAACTGAGTCTCAATGCGATTTTTGGAAATCGAGGGTGAAAATGGAGATCGTTCTTTATATAGAGCCCATGTATGTACATATTGGGCTCCGATCTTTGTAAGATTAAGGCCCGTTCTCCAGTGTCACATAGATCGGCACTCGTTGGAAAAAAATTCTTGAAGATCTGTTTTGTTGTCCCCTAATCCTTGAGTTTGCTTTTTGAATGAGTTCTACTTCTCTCATTCTATCATGGTATCAAAGTCAATAGTATTTTGTATGATATGAAGACCCAATAAATATATTAGACTTGAAAAAAAAAAATCTATCACGCTAGATATTTGTGATGTTGTCCGACGTTAACAAAACTGAGGTATAAGGTTCAATATATAATATGAGCTAATTTCCTCAATAATTGAGCTAATTTTTGAAATGAATTATATCTCTCCCCTTCAATCCCGTTTACTTCAATATTACTTTGAAGTAAAATTATTATTTATACCCAATCTCGCAGGTCTACTCTCTTCTAAATACGTGTATATATATGAACTCTATTGACTATTCCCGCCCCGGAACCCCACCAATAGACCTCTCTCTCTCTCTCTCTCTCTCTCTCTCTCTCTCTCTCGTGAAAGTTGGAAATATCAAACTTCGTGTTCGGACTAGTGGATCTTCATTGCGGAGAGGTAATTTTGGCTGAAGACGGTGTTTCTAACCGGAAGTGGCGGAGAAGAATTCAACGAAGGCAATGTACTTCGCTTGGTACGGCAGTGAGTTTGCCGCTGCAAACGCGATCATCGATGCACTCTGTGGCCATCTTGTTCAGGTGAGCGATGGAGGAATATCTGAATGTCAAGCCGTTTTCGGAGCAATACATAGACGGAGGCAGAATTGGATACCGGTGCTCCAGATGCAAACGTACCACTCCATTGCTGAAGTGGTGGTGGAGCTCCAGAAATTGGCGGAGAAGAAAATCGGGAAGGTGACTACGGAAAAGAATGAGGATGATCAAGAGGTTAAAGAAGTCGACAAGAAAGCTGAAGAAGAATCTTTAGATGAAAAAGAGTCTGTTGGTGAGAACGTTATACAGAGTTCAGAAGATGACCACGCCGGAAAGGAGACTCCACTTGAGAATGACGAATCCACTAACGGCGAGAATACTGATTCAGGTAAGTTCCCCATTTCAATCTTTGAGAAAATTAATCGTTCTCAACTTTTCTCCAAAAATAGAAATCAAGATAGCGAATTAAGATGAAAATCTGAGAGAATTTCTCAATCTAGTTCGTTCGACATTGTCCGATCATTCTCTAGATAATACTTTTCTTCGTTAACTCTGAAAAGACTGAAACGGTAATGGAATCTTTCCCCTTCCTTCTCGCCATGGAGTTGAAGTCGATCCCCTTTATGAGTTTCCAGAATAAATATCATCTTTCTCGTCGTTTTTACTAATGTTTCCCTCACACCTTTAACTTTGTTGCATGTGTTTTGCGAGTTAATCTAGGCTGTATCGAAGAACAATCTATGACCTGCAAAATTTGATTTTTCTAGTCAATCATCTCAGAGGAGTCTATTTTCACTTTCTAGGATCTGATCGAATGCAGCCCCTTGAACTAGGCAATGGCCTGCGTACCAATCACGAAGACTGCGACGCACGTCCTGCTCAAATCAAGTTGACAAAAGGTTTTTCAGCCAAGGAGTTTGTAAAAGGAGACACGGTGAGTACTTTTTTTTAGACATATTACACTTAGGTTTGGCTCTTTAAGCTCGCGCCAAGCGGCCAACCTTGGTCAAACATTTGGCTCATAAAACCAGTCAAATTGAAACGATGATACTTTGCTCGAACACATCATTGTTGTTGAACTGATAAAAGAATGATTTACATCTGACAGGCGAATGCAGTAAAAGGGTTGAGGTTATACGAAAACGTATTCACTGATTCAGAGTCGTTGAAATTGAACGACCTTGTGAACGCCCTCCGGGTGGCTGGCCAAAACGGAGAACTCTTAGGTCAGAACTCAGAGCGTCTCTTCCCACCCCAAAAGAGTTATTCTTACTATAATTTAGTCAAGTATGTTGATGTTGAGTGATGATTATTTTGTTCTGTTTGAGAGTACAGGCGAGACTTTTATTTTATTCAACCAGCAGGTGAAGGATTGTAGGAGAGAGCTGGTTCAGCTGGGTGTTCCTATTTGCAGTCAGATAAGAGAAGATGCCGCGGGTAAAGCTCAAGCAAACAACTATATGAGAAAAGCTCGTCGGTACATTCAAAACCAACATTTTAATTGGAACTTTCTTGTATACAGTCAATATAGAGCCAATTCCAGTTCTTCTTCTGGCTGTAATTGATCATCTTGTTCAGTGGGGACTAATTTCCGAGTATAAAAAAACCGAATGGTTACATCATCAATTTTTTTGAAGAGGTATATTTTTTAATCCTATGAATTTAATCATTTTTCATATTAACATTTTACCTTGAGTTGTTTTTCCTCTGCTTTTTTTTGGAAGAGCATTCCCCGCCATTTCAGAACCCACCCCATCTAGATGGACCCATAGTCATTCTTTTCCTCTCCGAAACTGCCGTGGTTTTTGGACGTACCCTTGAGGGTGATAACAATGGGAACTACAAGGGGCCACTCATGCTCTGTTTGAGAAAAGGGTATGCACTCTGATTTGTTTGAGATAGCTGCTCTAGGTTTCAAAACTGAGGCTGTGTTCTTCAAAGAAGGCCTATATGGTACCTGCAATTGATGCAAGTCTATGTCATAGATTTGAACAGCTTAGCAGACGTTCAAATCTTAACACGCTAACAGTTGGTGCATTCTTGACTAGCACTTCTAAACCTTGTAATCATGTCGAATATGCAGATCTCTCCTGGTCATGAGGGGGCACAGTGCTAACATGGCCAGGCAATGTGTGTGTCCATCTCCAGAAAAAAGGGTAACCGTTATGTTCTTCAGAGTCCGCCCTGATGTCAACCAATGCCAGCACGGCTCAACCTCCCCACCCACTGCCAGTGCCATGACTCTCTGGCAACCAGATGTTCCGAGTTGCTATGGTTTGCCAAATGCCTCTCTCTTTGGCTACGGGGCAATGGATGTGATGCCAGAACTAGGATTTCTCTGCCAACCTGTTCTTACCTTAGCTCCTTCGGTATTCAGCCCCAGCATCCTTCTTCCCGGCGGTGCAGGAGACTTTTTTACCATGGACCGTGGGAACAAGAAAACACGCTAAGTACCTTCCGCCTGGCACTCGTGCTCGTGCTTGTGCTCGAAGAAGAAGGCCTCTTGCATTAGCTTCCACAGCAGAATCAAATGCAGCAGAACCTGAACCTGAACCTGAACCATGACTAAATCATGCATGCGCTCACATCAATCTGTCTGCTGCAGCTCAAGAATGTACCAAAACCAAAATGTAATTCTATATTTCCTTCCAGCTATAGAAATTTTCTTTTGTTTTCTCCCCAAAAAAGTTAGGTATCCGAAGGTGACAACATAGCAAGTTTGACGAGTGTGAAACAGATTAAGCAGCCAAGTTTTTAGGTATTTTCACTTTTACTTCCATAAATGCATTAACTTTCAACTAATTGCCCTACCTTCTCCTCCAATCCCTTACTGTATCATTTGGCTTCAGTTTGATATGTCATCTGAAGTATTACCGAACTAGCAATTCACACTAGTCAACTTCTTAAACTCAGTAATGATTTTTGCCAGAAACTACATCCATTTCCAGACCAAGGCTCTTACTAATATGCATATTTACATTCTAAGAGCTGTCCTATTAAAAACTTGGCTTCTACGTACAACTGGCCTCGCTTAACTGATAAAGCCGGAATGAAGATTCACAAAAAGATTAAGTAACAGGTTCGGTAGTAAGATCTTGTTTTAGTGAATCATATTCAGTAACCTGTTCCAAAACCTACAAAAAATTTCTAACTCTCCTAATCTTCTACTTAAAAAAGCTCTAACTAGATCATTCAATTTTCTGCTGCCTCACTTGAAAAAAGAAAAATCCAATGATGTTTCCATGAATCAAACCACAAAGGGTTGGTTTGAAAATTTAAAATTTACAAATACGACAACGAGTGCATGTTCCTTAAGATCGGATAGGAAATAGACAGAACAAATATCACAAATCTATAGACATTTTCAAAAATGACCCGAAAAAAGGAATTACCTCCTGTTGTCTTAATGTATGACTTATTTCGAGGGTTTAAGCGGTTCGTCATCTTCTTCGATATCCCAACTCAAGTCTTCATCTTCTTCGGTGGCATTCAACTGCTTTCTTGGATCTATTTTATTTGGACTCGCGCTCTGATTTACTTTCTTCTCATCAATGCTGCTGAGATCCTCAATCTCATCCCATTCTAGATCTTCTTCTACTTCTTCTTCAGCCATTGAAGGCTGCCTTGATACAACTGAAACATCACTATCTTTACCGGATTCACCATGATCAGATTTTCTCTCTACAGCCACTTTCTCCCCTGATTTCACCACTGGATCTTCCATATTTGTTCTGGAACCCTCATTCAACGGTAATATAGAACTCCTTCCATTTTCATCATTGGCAGGGGAACTTCCCGCCTGTGATGCCTCGGATTTCTCTTTCTTCACTTCCTTTGTTTCTTTTTCACTACCATTTCCTTCCACTTTGACACTCTCTTCTCCCACCTTATCACCCATTGTAGTTTTACCATCCTTTCCCTCTTCTTCTTCATCATCAACATCCCAACTTAGCTCCTCTTCTTCTTCCCCAGAAATTGCCCTCTTCACAAGATTAACCCTCAAATCTTCAGCTTGCTTAATCTTATGCACTCTGTAAAAATATCTACACCAAAATGCTTCGTTATCAATGCTGCTTGGAACAATCTTTTTGTAAATAGTATTTACAGTTCCATTTTCTAGAAGCAAGCTATCGATTTCGCTATTTTTGTCCTCCAAAACAAAACCTAGTTTCCACTTACTATAATCATCCAACTCCTCAGGTTCCTCGCAATAGGTATTCATATCACCCTGAATAGCAGAAACCTGCGCGTCGAACCTACTGTAGGGTTTAGAAGTCGAGCTACGTTGATTGTGGTAATTTTGTTTACCGTTATTATCAGAATCGGATTCGTGATCAGCATCGAGAATTACGTCCTTACCATTGGAGATGATCTGAGCCGTACCTTTTATGACGGAGCTTCCAAACTCATCAATGACGTGCCCAACCGTTTCGAGTGATCCATGGGCCACCTCAATTTCCTTTTTCAGACCAGATCCGAACTCCTTCAGATCCCGACGGTAGGTATCGATAACAGATTCCGACCTGGCAGTTAACGACTTGATCAGACCTCCGAAACTCCATTCCCCAACGTCAGTAGTCCCTCTGGTATCAGGGACGAGATCTCCAGAAGAATTCGAATCGGTGTTATCCGGCGAATCAACAGCAGGAACTGGATCGTCCGAGAAGACGGATTTGAAGAAATTCATGGAGAAGTCAGATTTCAATAATGGAGGAAAAGTAATCAATGATAATGGAATAACTGCGAGAAACGGATGAATCTGAAGACGACGATGTTACACTCTATCCTATCGCGATAGTTTTACGGAGACGAAGACGGAGGGAGGTCAGTGTCTCTTATATACACGACGCATTCAATTAAATTGAATAAATTTTATTTTATTTTATTTTAATTATTTATTTAATTCTGAATTTGATAAAATAAAATAAATATTAATATTATGACAAAAACAAACTTCTAAAAACAACCATTTATTAATAGCATAAAAACATAAATCACGACTAATTGATTCTTGAATGTTAAGTATGAATAGACGGCCTAAAATATGTTTGCTCCTGTTCAGTGTGATCTCCTCGGAAAATTTGAGAGTTACACCGTAAAACAAAAGATTATCCTCCACTTACAAACATTGATGGTGATTTTTCAATACAGCATAACAAAATCCGACGCGTATGGTCCGATCCCTTCGTAACCACGCACGGGGAGAGGCAATCGCGTAGTTCTTGGTCAAAGAAGATCTGTTATCCGATGCTCTGATTTGTTTTCTCGTTAAAACCGAATGAAAAATGTGCTTCATAGTATGGATTTTGGACAAGAGAGGAGCCGAATCCCACGTTAGGTGAATAGAAAGTTAAATCTACATTGGAGCTCAATTTGAATCGCCTCGTTTATCCTCCCAAAGATAAGTTTTGTTTCAAACGAGATAACATCCCTTCTCTCAATTAGAGGCCAAACCCATCAATCCCTTACCAATCTTCAGTTTGGTCGTGAGTAGGGTGAATAGGTTTCGCATTCGCTTTAAGAATCATTGTATTATCGGGCTGTTTTCCTTGGCTGTGATCAGATATTCTTAGACTTGTCTCTGAAACCTATCAAGGCGCAAAATAACAAGGCGCAAAATCACACAATTGAATAAGTTTGATGGAGTTAAACACACGAGAAAGTGACCCAAAATTATTGAATTTGAAATAATGGGAAGTGGAAGAATGCAAAATATCAGCTCCATTAATGGCGGTATAAAATGAGCTAAACTAGACTTTGGCCTAAAGAGTGAAGGTATGACCAATGAGTTGATGATGGAAAGGTATTATTGTAACACAGAATGCTTGATATAGGAAGTGTAACGAAAATCTTAGACCAAAAGGCATAATTCAACTACCTTGGAAAGATACTCCTCTATTTCCATGTTTCTATCACTTAATATCAGTATCCTCTTGTTCCAAAGTTCAACTATCTTTCTAATACAGCCTCTAAAACTTAAACAGAAGGTGGCACATCTTTAACAATTACAGGAAGTCAGCAAATACTACATTCAATGGGACAAGATGGAGAAACCAACCTTTTTGAGGTTCCTGTCTTTGGCAGAAGGAGCAGAAGAAACAGAATTGGCTTCCTCCTCTCAGATTCGGTTCTGGTTCCACCATCTGAGTTTCCAAATCATTGGGGCAGGCATGGGTGGCAAATATTCTGTTGCAAGAAGAGGGTGAAAGTTGGAGGAACTGGTAGGATCTAGAGATGGAAGTGGTGAGAGAAGATCTGGGAGGGTGTAAGAAGCTACCCAAAGGCTTACCATGTCATGTGGTGGAGTTGCTGAAGCAATCCAGCAAATCTGTTAGCTCTTATTGGATCTTTGCACCCTCATAATTCCAATTCTGTAATTTAAAACATAAAAAAAAAAAAAAAAAAAAAACCTAACAGATAAATGAATCAAAATGTACGTTCTTCATTTGGCAACCGAGTCCATAATGATTTCCTCTGCAGACGATTTAACTCTTTTGTCTCTTCACATTCCCAGGCAAGGTATCTTCCATTATTTTCGGACTAGCAAAACTGAATTCTGAAGGAGATAAGTCATTGTATCTTTTATTTGCCTCTAAAAATGATGCCATCTCTGAAATTGATCTCAATCTTTTTCCCGAGGGTGAAACATAATAAGCATCAAACTTAGAGAAATCTTTTCTCGGCACCAATGTCCTATGAAAACCTTGAGGAGTCTTTGGAATATTAGGCTTGTCGGACACCCAAGTTCGGCTGTCATCATATTCAATATCTGCAGGGTCATCGCAAGATGTATTAGGCTTTCCATTGCAGTGAAAAGGTTCCTCGGTGAGTTTACTTCTAATATCTTCGTACTCTTCTCGAGTCTTGATCAATCTCCATTTAAAGCATTCTTCGCATTGCACCGCATATATGAAAGACTGCGACCCCAAATCCTATTAGAAGAAAAAAAAAACCTTAGCCCATCGACAGTTAATTAGCGGGACTTGTGCAAGCTTTGTGTGTAATTCTAGCTTTGGTGCAATGTTGTTGGCCAAAATATGTCTTTGGCGCCAAGGAGCACCCCCTCCAAGAGATAATCCATTATCTTTTAGTCCTTCTAATGGTGGGCTGTGCCTTTTTGAATTCATTTTTCAAAGAATATAAGATTTATAAAGAAACCATGTTCAAGCCTTCGAGGTAAAACCAAGTTGCACAAACCAACTAAAATACGAAAGTTGAAGATAAAATACATTCATTTTTTCATTCACAAGTATGTAGATGATATGCATTCCAAGGTAATCTTACAGCAATCCAAACCCAACAAGGTAAAATACAAAACAAGCAATTGGCAACTATTCATCGATATTACTTTTGTTGACACGAAAAAATAAAACAAGTGGAGGAGACTCGATTCAAGAACATGATTGAATCTTTAGAGAGAAGTTGACATAGTTATATTCTATTCTGACCAATCATTAGTGAGAAGCAAAGAATATGAAACAAAGAGTAGATATGAACAGTTATCTCACCAAGCATGTTTTTCTTTCGCAAATAAACTGTCAAACACATTCTAACTTAAATATCAAAACAGAGCTTAATTGTGATAAAGCTAAAATATACAAGCAAATAAGCCCAAGCTGAGTCAAACAAGAATGTTCTACGCCCTTCTAATTAAAGATTGACAGTTATAATACAACATTTATTAGTCTAAGACTCTAAGTATGTAGCCTAATCATGCAAACCCAGAATTCTAGAAGATAAGGGAACTAATTTTCATGAAATTTCACTCAAACAATCCCCCCGATGAATTTCGTAACTCAAGATCTTTCAATGACGCTGTATATTCTACAAATGTATTGGTTATGAACAACCTAAACAAGTTTAAAGTTCCCCTAATCTTAGATGAGTAAAAAATCTACATACAGTCTTTAATGAATCTGCGAATCTGCCAGTATAACAGCGAGAAACAGTTTTCTCAGCTCAGAACTGAATAGACATTAATTCAATAAATAAAACTCAGAATTTTTGTTTGGATTCTCTTGCCGTGATTACTACTCCATGTCGTGAAACAAAAAGAAGAAGAACCCAAAATTGAAGATTTTAACCTCACCTTGGATGAGCTTTTCGGGGTTTTGGGGCCGTCCATGGCGCTCGTCTTCCTAACCCCCGAAGCGCCGACGATCAACTGAAATACTATGAAGTCAATTAATTCACCAACAACCAAGGGTATTTTAGGAGAAACAACCCTCAAGTCTAGTTTAATGAAATTTAGACGTTTTTTTCAGTTTTATGGAAGAATGAGCATTTCATCAACGAAATGACTTTATTGCCCGTGTCGAGCCAATAATGACTTTGTGCTACTTCGCGGAGCTAATTACGCAACGAAGCCAAGCTGAGTTTCACGTAGAAAGATATTATCTCTGCTCACACACTAGTGCAAACTGCCGGTGGCCCGGCCCATGGCCATGGATGGCCAAACCTTGAGCCACCGTTAGAGACGGGCAGGATTCAGCTCGGCCTTGATTCCCCCAAGGCTCAACGCCAACTACTTTCACGAGGTTTCGCCTTCTCTCTTGGTCTTTTTTTTTCTTAAACAAAAAAGGGTAAATAGGTAATTTTCTTGTTACCGTTCGAAAATTAAGTAAACATCATTTTATCGAATCGACTCATCATATAATCAACTACCCCCGTTATATTTTCCCGGATTACTCAGATGAGACAAACAACACGTCGTCACTCGACTCAATTTGTTGGCATCCTAAAGTTAACTCTAAATAATATGTTCTCTCATTATAAAACAAGGACTACCAGTGTAGCTAAAATTAGAATAAAGTCAAAATGTGGTGAAAATGTGCTACAAATGAATGTAATATATGTTAAAAGTCAACATATCTTGAATTAATTAATTTAACTAATTACATCGTCTCAAATGGTAAACGTAATTAATCAAGAATCATTAAAAACAACCCAACAATTAATTAATCAAAATTACACCATTTTCCAGACCTCTGAGAGCCTCCGATGCCCAAAAACTTGTCCCTCACCAGTCTTCACCTTCTTCCTTGGGTTGCAGTTCTGAAATATATCACTGATTGGCTTTGGTCTCTCTCTAGAACCGAAGGAATTGACAGCAATTCGAAACCACTTTCTCTATCTATGGAGGTCAAAAATTGTTGCTCACCGTCTCAACAATGGCAAGTCTGTTCCTTGCAGTTTGATTATCCACCGCTAGCAGAGCTCGGGGAGATGAAGAGATCCGTGGCTACTCATAGATCTCTCAATATCATCGATATGAGCCACAATCGGAATAGGCCTCTCCGGAATCGAAGGAACTGATAAATCCGTTTCCAACATTTTCACAACCTGATCCATAGTTGGCCTTGCATATAACTGAGGGTGAGAGCAAAGGACGGAGATTAATACGTACTTTTCGATCACCTCGGGAGGGCCTAAATCTGGAATGCCATCTTCGATCACATCGAGAGTTCTTCCTTCCCTCACCAGTGTCCAGGCCCAGTCGGTCACCAAGCTCGGCTGATGGTCACTATTCATGGTGAGTGCCTTTCTCCCGCTCAATAGCTCGAGAAGTAACACTCCAAAGCTGTACACATCGCTTCTCTCGGTTAATTGACCGTATAGAGCATATTCTGGAGCCAGATAACCCATGGTTCCAGCAACTCTTGTGCTCAAATGAGTCATTCCTTCTGGCGTGAACTTGGCCAGCCCGAAATCTGCAACTTTCGGCTCGAAATTTTCGTCCAAGAGTATATTGCTTGCCTTGATATCTCTGTGGATTATGGCTGGTTGAGCTCCGTAGTGCAGATAGGCTAGTCCTCTCGCTGTCCCGAGGGCAATGTTTTGTCGGACTGGCCAAGATAGTTTATCATCGAATCGGCCAAATAAATGATCGTGTAGACTGCCGTTTTTTATCAGATCGCATACGATTATCCGTTGGTGGCCCTCGAAAGGAGTGGTGGCTATGCAATATCCTCTTAAGCTAACGAGGCTTATGTGCCGAATGCTGGCAATGACCTCCACTTCGTGGGCGAAATTGGCATCGCCTGCAGCAGAGCAATTCTTGAACCTCTTCATGGCTACTTCTGAGCCGTCTTCCAACACGCCCTTGTAGACATTGCCATACCCTCCTTTTCCAATTATACAGTCCCTGGAGAAATTCTTCGTTGCTTTCTTGATTTCTTCGTAAGTGAATCTCACCAGAGTTGTGCTGTCAGAAATCGACTCCAATCCAGAGGCTAAACTCGTCTCTACTCTCTGTATTTCGTCCCTCCTTCTCCTTTCCTTCCTCCATGCCCTCATTTTCCGCCATGAAAACCAGCTCCCCAGAATCACTATTAGGATCCCAATTCCACAGCCAATGCAAATCCCTAAAATCATCACCTTCCGCCTCTTGTTTTTCGACTCGGAGGATGAAAAATCCAAGGAGAACAAGCATTTGGCCGTCCCTCTGTCGGCAGGACCAAATGGATTGGCGAAGGCGGCAGCGTATATGAACGGATACGCAGTGCAATCGGATACGTTGCCGACTGATGATCCCGTCAAATACGATGCCTGCAAGATTGACAAACTCGTTGTACATGAAGCACAAGGAGAACTATTCTCAAGAGATTGATTGCAATTCGCAACGACGTTATCGAGGACCTCCTTAGGAACGATCTTCTCGAACTCCGCTCTGGTAGTGATGTTCATACAGCCGTGAGAAATCCAGCTGGTTTGAAATCCACAAGAGCGACGGATATCCAAATTGGATCCGGAATCGTCATTAATAAGGGATTGGTACGAGTCCCAGCAAGACTCAGCCGAGTTAACCGGGGGAAGAAACAAGCCAGTGAGTTGAAGATATTGGGACTCCACGAGTCGAAGGCCCTGACGAATATACTGGCATTCAATGGCCACGTCGGAGGAAAGGCGCCCAGAGCTCTGGACGATCCGGCGAAGGATCGATAAGTTGAGGGGGCATTGAACGGTGTCGTTTTGGGAGATAGCAAGGAGAGGAAAAAGCGAAAAGGACAGTCCTAGAGCGAGAAAAAGGAAACAGTACGAAGACATGGAACAGAAAGCAGAGCGAAAGAAGAAGAAGAAGAAGGGAAGAAACAGATTAGGGTACGTAAGAAAAGCATGAGAATTGTTAACCAATTTCTTCTGTCTGAAAGTCCAAAAAATGGAGCTTTTGAGGAAGAAGACCCCCTTCTAGGTTTAACTCAGCAGGTCGATGAGGCAGCCAGTAAGCCATCCTCGTCAATTACAGAGAAACAGACCAGAACCTTCCTCCAATTCAGTAAAATCATAACACACGTCAAAATATAATTTACGAAAAGTATTAAAAACAAAACTAATATTACGTGTAATTTAATAAAACAAATTAAAACAAGTATTAAATTGTTCTTTTTAACTTGGGTTGGTAGGAAACTCACTAATAATTTATTAAAATTCGTCAAATGTTTCGTATATTTTATTTGTCACGATCATGTTAACTTCTCATAATTGTATAAGTTCGTACTATTCTTAACGTATACTCGATATTATAATCTATTTAAAAACTTAAAAATACTTGTCAAACTAATGTTTATGAAGAAAATCGCGTGTGTAAAATTGAGTGGGTCAAAATACTTTTAATCCAATTGACAATTTCAGTCGCAGTCTATGATAAAAGTAGAGTGCAAAATTACATATGTACGTAAAATCAAGTGATTCCAAATAATTGATGTAAGTTAAAATGTTCATTTGCTAGCGAACATCGGGAGACATTTAATTTTTTATCAAGGTATAAATTATTATGCTAACAATGCAAAATACAATATTAATTTTGCTTTAAAAAATAATTTAGGATATTAATTGTTCACAAACATTAGATTTATAGGTTAAATTATATTTTACTTTAATTAAAAAAAGAAAAAAATAAAGTAATGTTTAGGGGTGGCCGGTTCAGTCCGGTTCCACGTTTGGAATTGGATCCAAATGTAGCCCATGGTTCTATATATGAGAACCAAAACTGGAACTGTGAAAAGTTTCAAAATTGTTTAATTTTTCTAAAACACTATTTATATAGTTCATTGCTTTTGGATCGGTGTTCCGAGTTTCCGTTGGATTTGAGACTGGTTTTCAGGTGTGAATCGGTTCTCGTAGGTCAGGTTTTATTCGGTTTCAGGTTGGATTTTTGAACTACAGTTTGATTTGATTTCACGATTTTAACCTCCATAACCATGAACCAAACCGTTTTCCACTGTTCTTAAAATTGTAGAATCGATGCCAAACAATTTGGGAAGTAGAACCGGCTTGTTGTTGGGATAGACTGCGGTTGCGGCCCGGTTTTTAATGTTAACACAGGTGCTCCTAATCTCCAAGTAAAGCCCATAAGCACAGACAGGCAGGCCTCATTAGACGGAGGGTCTCCGTCCTCTGAGACTGAGTTGCGTGTCGTAATCCAATCCCTTTCTCTCTCTTAATTTTCGCCATTTCTTCCGAGATTTCTCTTCTCCCCTACGCTCAACCAAGAAAAAACCGAGTTGTTGAGAAAAATGGCAGTGTTACAACCAGAGGAGCTCGAGCTTAGTTGATTTCGAGATGGAGGCAGATAAATGATGGATTTAAAGCAACATAAAGCGATTGGAAAGTGTTAGCACAGAAGCTTACTCGCGAGGGGAGCAGAAAAACGCCGTCGACATTTGCTAAAGAGTAAAAGTCAGAGTTGCGAGTTTTTTTAATGAGTTTAATTGCTTGTGTGTTGTGATCGTGCTGATCTCGAATGAGATATCCTATCGTCGGTGGCTATCGGAGATGTTTGGTGGAGTTAGTGTTGCTGCTTCAGTAGATTCAGACCTCTGGCCTAGTCTGATAGAGACTGTGGTGATAGTTCTGGGACGAGTTTAGAGACTATGAGTATCAGAGAAGTTTCGCTAGTTGGAAGATGAAAAAGGGGAAGGGCAAGAACCATGGCCTTCTACCTAATTCTCTGAAGATTATATCTTCTTGCCTCAAGACTGTGTCTACAAATGCCAGCACGGTTGCTTCTACCGTCCGTTCAGCGGGCGCATCGGTGGCTGCTTCCATTGCTACTCCTGCTTCCGAGGATCAGAAGGATCAGGTTCTATCGCTTCTGTTTTATTCTTTATTCTCACCGTCGCTTGTTTTCTTTATATGTTTATTAATTCGAAAGGATCATATGCTAAATTCATATTTTTACTTTCATCGATTCCTTTGAGCAAGAGTATGATCTTGCTTAACGTAGAACTATCAGTGACACCCTCAACCATGATATTTTTTCTCTAAAATAAAGAATCAGTGAAACAAGAATTGTATTTATACTATACAGCTATAACCCATTGCCTTTTATGGATGCATCTGTTTAGCTTTTCAGTTAAATTATATATCACGTCTTATTCAGATGTCTGCCCGCGCTCACTTTGTGCATGCTTGCTGATTCCATTACTTTGTTCTGGCTATATGCTTTGTTTTTTTTTCCCTCGAAATTGATCTTACATCATTTGTTTTCATCAGGTTACCTGGGCTGGTTTTGATACCCTGGAGCTTGACCCGCAGATCTCCAGACGTGTTCTCTTACTTGGTTACTTAGATGGATTTCAAGTTCTTGATGTTGAAGATGCCTCTGCTTTTAAAGAACTTGTTTCAAGGCGTGATGGCCCTGTTTCATTCTTACAGATACAACCTACCCCTGCAAAGTCAAATATCCATGAAGGATTTAAAAAATCACTCCCTTTACTGCTTGTTGTTGCAGGAGAAGAAAGCAACATACCAAGTTTGGATCAAAACCGTAGCCATTTGGGTAGTCAGTCAGGAAATGGTTTTAACCCAGCTAATGCTGTCCGGTTTTACTCCCTTAAGTCTCACAGCTATGTTCATATTTTAAGATTTCGTTCTGCAGTTTGTATGGTCAGATGCAGTTCTCACATAGTAGCTGTAAGCCTGGTAACACAAGTAAGCATTTGCTTGACTGTTTTGTTGAGGTGAAACTACTTTGTACTCTTAGTGTAAATAGTATCTATGGACATGCTGTGGTGTATTCTTGTTTTAACGATGTGAACAACTTTTAAATTTTTTATTTTGAAATGGTTTATTGAATAGTTGACATTCATTTTGTTTGATCTTTAGCGAATGAGTCTACTTACTGCATATTTGATGTCTAAGCATTACAACAATCTGAATGCACTTTCCTTGTAATACGAATATTACTCAGTTTTTTTCTTTTGTGATTGAATTATTTCCTGCATATTTTCATAAATTTTGCAGATATATTGCTTTGATGCAGCTACCCTCGAGAATAAATTTAGTGTTTTAATGTACCCAGTCCCTCAAATGTCTGGAAATGGAACAATTGGGGTGAATGTCGGGTATGGTCCCATGGCTGTGGGTTCAAGGTGGTTAGCGTATGCATCTAACACCCCATTGGTATCAAACACGGGTTGCATAAGCGCTCTAAATTTTAGTCCCTCTCAAGGAGTTAGTCCATCATCATCCCCCAGTAATGGGGGCTTAGTGGCACGTTATGCTATGGAATCTGGTAAACAGTTGGCTGCTGGAATAGTCAATCTTGGTGATAAAGGATACAAAACTTGGTCTAACTATTGCCAAGAGCATCTCCCTGATTGTTCAAGTTCACCGGTTTCACCAAATCCAGTTTGTAATGTTGGGAGACTTGCTGGAAAAGACACAGATAATGCAGGAATGGTTAGTATTAGACTTTTGCAACCCAAGCATGATCTATTACTTCTGAAATATGTTTCATTAGTCTTTTGCTTTTCAGTCGACAAGCATAATCTTCATCTGTACTTCTAAGGTTTCAGGCATCTTTCTGTTTTAGTTATACATGGACCTTTCGTCAAAGATCCTGCTAGAAACATGATAGATTCTTTGTTGGTCAAGTGGTAATTTGCCCACCCCTCATCTTTGAAGAGCTGGCTGCATAGCTCTGACAATAATTCTTCATGTACTATCATCATCAAGAATTGTCTGAATTCATAATTCACTTACTTTTTTATCTTTCTGCAACTGACCAATAGAACATTCATCTATCATTTATTTGTAAGAAAGGAACCAGTGGAAGATACATTTTGTCAGAGTTTCAACAACTTGATCAATGAGAAGCAATAAGTTGGTTGCAAGAAGCTTAATGTCAGAGTTGTATGTGATTGATTGCAGGTTGTTGTCAAAGATTTTGTTTCTCGGGCAGTGATATCCCAGTTTAAAGCTCATTCCAGTCAGTTATCTGCCCTGTGTTTTGATCCGAGTGGAAATCTTCTGGTAACTGCATCAATACATGGAAACAACATAAATATATTCCGAATTATGCCATCGTATTCACGCAAAAGCTCAGGATGTCAAGTCTTCGACTGGAAGTCTTCTCATGTCCATCTTTACAAGCTGCATCGCGGCATAACATCTGCTGTGAGTATGTTCTATTTTTAGATGGTAGCATGTAGTATATTTCTTCCAATGCTCATGCCTAACCACATCTTTCTCATGCGCTATAAATGTGTGGCAGATGATTCAAGACATTTGCTTCAGTAACTATAGTCAGTGGGTAGCTGTTGTTTCATCCAAAGGGACCTGCCACATTTTTATTTTATCCCCCTTTGGTGGTGATCCTGGATTTAGGATCCTTAATTCTCAAAATGAAGAGTCCTCCTTGATTCCGGTTTTATCTCTACCTTGGTGGTCTACATCATCATTTATGATTAATCAGCAATCATTTCCTCCCCCACCTCCAGTTTCCCTTTCTGTTGTGAGCAGGATAAAGTATAGCAGCTTTGGCTGGCTTACCAGTTTAAATAGTGCTGCTGGTCCAACGATAGGAAAGGTTTTTGTGCCTTCTGGTGCTGTTGCTGCCATTTTTCACAATTCTCTATTTCACAGTCTTCAGCATGACCTTGACTCCTTGGCACATTCCCTAGAGCATTTGTTGGTTTACACTCCATCAGGTCATGTTGTTCAACATCAATTGCTTCCATCGATGGGTCCTGAACCAAGTCTCAGTGGTTCAAGAACCCATTCAGCTTCCTTTATGCATGTGCATGAGGATGAGCTGAGGTTGAAAGTTGAACCTATTCAATGGTGGGACGTATGTAGAAGATTGGATTTTCAAGAAAGAGAGGAGCCTATTTGTGGTTCTTTCTTTGATAGACAAGATAATACTGAAACTGCTCAAAATAGAGTAGGTTCTGAGGATAATGGTAACTCTGGGCAAAATTATTCAGAAAAGCTTCAGGAGAGATCCCACTTGTTCATATCTAATGCTGAGGTGCACATAAGCTCTGGAAGGTTGCCAATATGGCAAAATGCTAAGGTACTACTTTTGAATGTTGCTAAACTATCACGTCTCCAATTGTCTTCTGCAATGCGGGTGTAATTTGATGTTTCTTTTCTAGATATGTATTTTTGTGATGGATTCTCCAAGAATTAATAATCACACTGGGGGAGAGTTTGAAGTTGAAAATTTTCCCGTCCATGAAATTGAAGTAAGGCGGAAAGAGTTATTGCCCATTTTCTACCATTCCCATAGCCATAGCCTCAAGTCTGGTTGGAATGATAGGTAGAACATGTTCTTTTCCTTTTTCATTTTTTTTAAAGTTCTTGCAACATTTATATCCGTACATATAGAACATATAGATTCTTAATTACTTTATTTTTTAATTATATCGACTATTGCTGGAGATTATAACATAATCTTTCATAGTCAAAATGCTTTATTGGTCATCTGTACCAGGTATCAAATGACAATCTCTGTAATATAATTGATGAAGTCATAAACAGGATGATATTTCTGTAAGATCTTTGAACAAAAGAAACGGATTCCATCATAGTTTTCAAATTTGAATGTATTTGTGTTTTCAATATTATTGCATTTGTCTTTTGCCCATATATTCAAAATATAGATGGTTTAGGTATTAGTTTATTTTTATAACCCCTTGTCAGGTTTGCTATTTATTTAACATAGTGATCTTGAGTGGTGGTTCATGTGGGGATTTTCATGAAATTGGCTTTTATTATGCTCTTGTTACATCTATCTCTTTGAAATTGTTTGGTATTTTCCATTTGATTGCGCGTACTTGGGATGAGGATGGCTTTGGCTTGTTGGGTTATGCTGAAAGTGCAAAATTTGATCCTAGAATGCAGAGATATAGCAGCCATTTGGTCAATAAGAAAGTGTGCGTTAATTTTTGCATCATCATCTAGTGTATTTTGAATGCGATAAAACAATATTTTTGACTAAAAAGAGGCAATTATTCGATCCTATCAAAAAATGGTGTTTTGATAGGATGCAGTTATTATTTATATAGAGAATACAGCGTCATGATAAATGGGTTATAGTGTTTTTCTTAGTTTATCTTTCTGAATCTGCTTATTTTATAAAGTACAAAGTTTTTCTGACCAATAAAAATATTGTGATCTCGTGACATCTATCCTTTACATTGTTGGTAAAGTTTCTCATAGAAATAATGAAGAAAAATAGAACTTGTTTGTTAGCGTGCAAGTTAATTTTTGCATCATTATCTATTTTAGTATATTTTGAATGCGATAAAACAATATTTTTTGACTAAAAAGAGACAATTATTTGATCCTATTGGAAAATGATGTTTTGATGAGATGCAGCTATTATTTATATGAAGAATACAATTTCATGACAAATGAGTTTTAGTGTTTTTCTTAGTTTACATTCCTGACTCTGCTTATTTTATAAAGTACATGGTTTTTCTGATTGATGAAAATATTGTGATCTCGTCATATCGATTCCTTTAACATTGTTTGGTAAAGTTTCTCTCATAGGGATAATGAAGAAAAATAGAACTTGTTTGTCATGTTGTTAGTTATGCAAGGAAATGTATGGCAATCTTCTAATTATTTGGGAGTTTGACAAATTGTCCTCTTCTGAAATTCCCTACCCTTGGTCTGAGATTGGTAGTTTCGAAAACACTTTTGTCAACTCTGAAGAAAATCACAAATTTCATACGTTGATCTGTTGATTTCTTGGTTGTTGATGGTTTCAGAGGCCATGTCGTGGGACAATATCCCATTTCTGCATCTTTAGAACCTCATCAAGCTGAGGACAGGATTCCTGAAGAGATTGTTATTATCTGTCATTCAAAGCCTGCATCGCTTAGCTCCACTGAAAGCTCAGATGGAGGTGAGAAATTGATTTGCAAATCTTTCTTTTTTCTTGTCAATAATGTGAAAATTATTCACTTATAAATAACATCTTTTTTTATTTGTGAAAAGATAATTGTCAAATTCAACACATAACCTGAAACATTGGTTATGAAGATTCTGTCTCTTGTCAACATGCTCTTTTTATCCGGTCTTACATGTAGCTGACCAACCACGCCATTTTTTCTCCTGTTAGGGTCATCAAGAATGGAGAATATGATTGATTTGGATCAAATGAACTGTGAGAAATATTACACCCCCTTTGGCCAGACTCTGAATGAAATTTTTACAGGTGGAAAAGAGAACCAGTCGATTATACCCAACGCAAAATCCCAGAACACTCTACTCATTCATTCAAAAGAGTCAAAGATCGTTGATTCTCATAGTAATTTATGCTTAACGGAGAGTGGTTTCCCTTCTCCAGAAGTTTCTTCCGGAACCCCATCTGTAAATACTGGCAAGATGACCACTCTTTCTTCTTTGAGTTCTATCTATTCTGCTTCAACTTACAAAGCTTTTGCCAATAAACCTAAAAGCGTGTATATTGCAGTTGATTTGGGCCATATTTCCCTTGTGGCATCAGATTTTAGTAGTCTGCAAATTATAAATGAAGATATTGCTGACAAGAAAGGCGAAGATGGCGAGGGAGATCATCTGCTCGGTGCCATATTTGCCTTTTCTGAAGAAGGTAGAGACATGCCTGTAAATTAACTCTGCTGTAGATTCATGGCTAAACCTTTTTTTTCTTAATTTGTACTTTCTGGCGGCAGAGTGATGACGAAGTTCAAAGACAGACGCATCTGGGTTCAGATGTTTTCACATTTTCATTATCCAACGGTGAAATGGAAGAAGTATTCAGCTCCTCTCTCTCTCTCTCTCTCTCTCTCTCTCTCTCTCTCTCTCTCTCTCTCTCTCTCAATGTGTGTGTGTAAAGTTTGTAAATTGAGAAATTAATACGTTTGTTTGTGAAGGGTGGGTTTGAGGTTTTGGTTTGGTGAGCTGTGGGAAGAGATGAACTCATTCGGATTACTTCTCTCCTCCTATTCAGCCGCTTGTACAGTACAGAAGACATGGGAATGAAGTAGGAGCCTGCGAGAGGTGTGTGTATAAAAGGTACATTCATTCTCATTGTTTGATTGGAGAAGACAAAAATAAAGAGGAAAAAAAAAGGTACATATTAATGTTTGATAAAACCATTGGTTTCGTTTGTGCAATTGTATTCCTTGTTCTCTTCTTTTGTATAATTAAGTGTCTTATGATGATATTACGTGACCCCTAGTCCTTGGCTGTTGAAATGTGTCCGAGACCGCTATTTGGAGTTATTTACATATTAGATATAATCAGTTGTAATTAGATATAATCAATTTATACTCAAATTTTTAGAGTTTTTTACATATTATTTTTTCAACAAATTAAATTTTTATATTTTAGTTATTAATATTTGAATATTTTTGTCAATGTCTGCTTAAATTCAGTACATGTATATTACGATTTTAATTTAATCAGGTGTTTTATTATGATGTTTAACTCTTTTGACTATTTTTAATCTTGTAAAGAAATGACTCATCTACTATGTACTTAATTTAACAGACAATTGACAATAGAATTTAAATTGCTGACAGTTGAAAAGTAAACGGTCAATTTGTAAAAAAAGAAATACTTGAAGGTCTAATTTGAAAATTATCTCAAACGACACAGTTTAAATTATATTATGATATTTACTTTGTCAATTTTCTTTTTCTTATAGAAATATAGGACTTCTTAACTTTGTTAAGTATAATTACTCGGAAAATAATATAATTATTTAAAAATAAATTGTTATTTTTATCATTTAAAGAAATAAAAGGAGACGTTGTATGTTCAAGAATGTGGCAGCCTCAAATTAATTATGGTATGGTTGCATGTAACATTCCTGGGACCGCAACGCAATTCGAGCTCCTGAGATCGCGACGTGTCAAAATCACATGGGCAGTCGCGTTTACTGCGTGAACCTGCATGTAACTCTCCACGGACTTATCACGTGGTTTCGAACCTCAGCTTCTACCTCCCACGTCGGCTCGGACAACCGTTTGCTCCGAACCAAACTCCCATAAAGAAACGACGAAGTCCATGGGAACACGAAATAAAGAAAGATCAGAGACTGAGCTTGAAGAAGCCGAGCAGATATGGCCGCTGTATTTTCTGATGGAGTTTGAAGTTATTGTTGTAAAGCAAGCTCTCTGAAACCATTAGAAGAGGAAGACAAAGAAGAAGCAGCTGCCTACTGAATTCAAGAATTTGCCTCCCTGTTTCTCGTTCACTCTTGGAGATTTTTCTGTGTGATGCTGATAGTTCGGCCATTAAGAACCTTCCCTGTCATATTTTTAGAGCTCAATCTCTTCATTGAGGAAACTCATTGACTTTATCTTCTTTGTTTGGACCTGGCCGAAGCAGGAATGGCGAAGAAGAAAGAAAGCGTCTGGAAAATAGGATTTGGATGTGTTGTTTTGATCCCACTTTGTTTGATGCAATGCGGTTTGATAGTGCATGCAATTCTTGATCCGCTTGATTTTTTAGCATTGCAATCAATTAGGAAGGGTTTAGACGACATGCCTGGCTCAAACTTCTTTGCTTCATGGGATTTTACTTCGGAGCCTTGTGATTTCGCTGGCGTTTACTGTGAAGCTAATAAAGTTATTGCTCTGACTCTTGGCGATCCACGGGCTGGCTCTCCGGGTCTCACCGGCCGTATTGACCCAGCCATTGGCAGACTCTCCTCATTGGCGGAGCTCTCGGTCGTACCAGGTCGCATATTCGGATCTTTGCCGCAGTCTCTGTCCAAATTGAAAAACCTGAGATTCCTTGCTGTGAGTCATAACTTCATCACCGGTACGATACCGGCAACGCTTGGTGATGTGCGCACTCTCAAAACGCTCGATCTGAGCTACAACCTTCTCACCGGAGAAATCCCTGCTTCCATTGGAACCCTTCCGGAACTATCCAACCTCATGCTCTGTCACAACCGGCTAAACGGCCGTGTTCCCATGTTCTTTTCCCCGACGATAACCCGGCTTGATTTGAAGCACAACAATCTCTCCGGTTCGATAGAACCGAGAACTCTTCCCGTCTCTCTTCAATTCATTTCTCTCTCATGGAATCGGCTCTCTGGTTCGGTATACTGGCTTTTAAGCCGGGTGGATCAGTTGAACTACCTAGACCTGAGTTTCAATCAGTTTTCGGGAACTATTCCCAGCCAGGTCTTCACCTTCTCAATCACCCACCTTCAGTTACAGCGGAACCGGTTTTCAGGCGCGGTTCAGCCGGTCGAGCAGGTGACGATCCCGACCGTTGATCTTAGCTATAATCGACTGTCTGGTTCAATCTCACCGATGTTCTCGACTGTACAGAATCTCTACCTGAACAATAACCGGTTCATTGGTCAAGTTCCTGGTAGCTTTGTGGACCGGTTACTAACGGCTAATATACAGATACTGTATTTGCAGCACAATTATCTCACAAGATTTGAGATAAATCCACTGGCTGAGATTCCTCTGAGCAGTTCATTGTGTCTGCAGTATAATTGTATGGTCCCGCCAATAACAACGCCTTGCCCATTGACAGCAGGAACCCAGAAGACTAGACCTACAGACCAATGCATAGAGTGGAGGGGATGAAGATGGAAGAAGCTGACAGTTATTTTGAAGAACATATTGAGCAAATAGAAATTTGTGTACTGTTATCATTCATTTTATTCATTTTTTGGCTGCCAGTTCACTTTATTCTTTCTGTGAAGTGAGTATATGATAATCGAAATGTAATATTGTGAATAATGGCTATTTTGAAGGTTCAATCACTATTCAAGTTCTTCCTTAAATCCACTATCGGAGGACTCTTCATGGTATAATATACCATTCTTGAAAGTTTGTTGGTTTCCATTTGTCTGCAGATAATAGGTTTTGGCTTGTGGGGGACTCCAAACTATCTAGCTTTTCAGCTTTCTGGGTCTACTAGCTATGCTGCATCTGCACTACGACTTCTTCTTTTCAGCTTTCTGAAAACCACCCACCAAAAGGTATCTATCCATCCCTCTTTTGTATCTCTCCTTCTAGATTTTGATCGATCTAATAAAGCTACCCTCTTCATCATATTTGAGCAGAAGCTGTTGAATGCTAATATAACTTTGCTAATTCTAGAATGAAAAGCTTCCTTAGACTGCATGAATCATAGTTTCTGTTTTTTTTTTAATCAAGAAACCAAGAAAGGACGTGCGAATGAAAACTGAGATTAGGTGGGGTTAGATGATATGAAGTCACAGCCACATGGTTTGAGCTAAAAAGGCTAGAAGGCGGTGGTGGCACATAAAGGGTTAACTTTACTAAAAAATCTAACTCATTTGTTGTCTGGATTTGTTGGTTTTTTGTGTTTTGGCTTCCGTCAAGAGGAATCATTTACTGCACTTTTCGACCAATGGAGGTCAAACACTTTGTTTACACTATCATCGTTCTTGGTGTCCTCCGAATTACCATTTGTTTGTTTGGCTAATAAGAAATAGGAAAACGGCAAGAAAATCAATATTAAAATGAAGTTTGTTGTTCTGCTAGCTTGTCATCTTTTTTAGAGGCTGAAGATTGTTTGTTTTAAGCAAGTTGGATTCCTCTCAATGACAGTCCAATCATTTTAGTCTGTCGAGAAAATTTTCATCTAAATTTGTCCCCCATAGTTGATGCTCTCTCTCTCTCACACACACACACAAACAACACAGCAGAAACGTTTGAGCAAAGAGACCTGAAATCAAAGACAAACGGGGCAATGCAATTAACTACACATTTATTTATTTGTGAAGTACATTTAGAGAGAACACAATAATTGTTCAGACGATATAAGCGTTGTGGGGCGGCTTCAACGCTAGTGGTAATCTTTGTCAGCTCAAACCATGTATAAGAGATAATATACAGATTAGATTGAATATAGCAAAGCACTCGACACAAAATCTGCTCATACCAAACAAATTAACATTAGGAAATCCAAACTTATGTTGCCAAATACAGATATTGTTTGTTGTTGAAACAAATTAGTTCCTTTTGTCAACGGAACAAAACGGAGCAAACTTCGTCCAATGATTTTTCGGTTTCAATCAGCAAATCATTCGGTTTGTAAATCTTCCAATCTGTCTGATTTCCTTTTCTATGGTTTCGCATTGCATACAAATTTCGATCAAGTTATGTTTTCATGTACTCTAGCAAGAGACTCGAAATCAAAGACAATTGGCGCAGAGAAATTAGCCACGTATTTATTCATTACTCTTTAAGCAGGTGTTATAATACACAAAATACATAAAATATTCACAATATGTACACAAAGGAGCGTCTAACCATAGTACTGTGTAGCAGGCGACGATATAGAGTTTAAAATGCCAAAGTAACACACTTATTGGATGCATTAAAAACATAGGAGTATTGCAAGCAGCTTGAGAAGATTTAGAGCGTCTTCAATAAATGTATCTCCTCCTTATCTTCTTGGTAGAGAGAGCGGGAGTTTCTGGATTCCCACTGGATTGCCATTTGACAACGTCTCCATCCCAGGAAGAGCTCACAAATGTAGGGTAGTAAGGGTGCCAACTACAGTCTCTCACTGCTGAATTATGGTGTTTCAGTACAGCTACCTGAGCTCCACTTACCTGCACAAGGATTTCCACCCTTTATGAGAGAGAGAGAGAGAGAGAGAGAGAGAGAGAGCTTGGTTCAAAGTAGTAGCACTTTAAAACATCAAATCTCTTCCACATTCACTTGAAATTCTACATTTCCTAGTCAAGAGCTCATTTAATATCGATTTTACTCTATATCTTATTGCAGTTGGTGAAACATGCGCAACTAGCTTACTTACCAGATCATAGATATAAACACGAGAATTGTGAGATCCAGTGTAGATATACTTTTGGCCAGTGCTGAAAATACAAGAATACGCATAATCAATTGGGTGAGCAAAGATATTTAGTTATACCAAATTTTGTAAACCAATCTTGAATTAATTAAATTCCACTTTTCCTATATCACCAGAAGCTGAAAGTGTGAACTTGGCAGTAAAACTACTGGTTTTGAGGATTTAAAGATCGAAAATCCATGTAGGTTTATTGAGCATTATTGTTTTGCCATATTTACTTAACAAAAGAATACGAATTATAGTCACGGCTTACCTATGTGCTGGAGAGAAGTAGCATCGAATAAGAGTACCCAGTACTGAATGACCTCTATAAGTAGCTACTGATTGATCAGATGGATGTTTCAGTTCCTTAGCATGCTCTGGATAATCCATACATCTGTAATCCCATGCAAATCTCCTATGACCCGGATTGCTGACACGAAGAAAAGAAACATTTTACTTGCATTAATGTTGAACGACACATCATAAATCATGCTTCTTCATTAAAAAAAGAGAAGAAACAAATTTGAGTTTAACACTCAGGCATTTTTGTGCTCCCTCTGAGTTGGATTACAAACTTGAACCCTAAATATTAGGGCTATTTCGAAATTGAATCAGAATCAAATCCCTCTTTTTATCAGCATAATCTCAGATTTTTCTCCCTAAAAATCAGATTGATATCCGATTTCAATCTCTCTAACCAACCAAGCAGCTAATACATAGATAGAAATCTGATTTGGAGATCGGGTTTGATGATTTTCAGCAGAAAATCCAAAGTGAATCTCGATTTTTGGGGGAGGGGGGAGTGGAGAGGCTCGGTGGAGGGAAATGCACACCAACATTCTCTCTCGAGTTCTCAAGATCTTACTTCTATCACCACTTGCCCTCCAATCGCAGCACTGCTTCGAGAAAGCAGTCCTCTACTCAAGCATTGAAGCCGCCGCCGACAAACCTCCACCGACGCGAAACATCACCCTCCGACACACAACAACTCTGATCGACGAAGGAAACACTCTGTGTGTTTTGGTCGAGAGCAGCGCGAAGGAGCTAACGAACTGAACCGGCCCAGCAAACCGAACCAGACTCGACTCAAATTTCGACCAGAATTGACCTAGATCTAACCAGATCGCTTCCAGACTGCCAAATTCGACCAAAAAGCTGTCTGCAATGTTCTTAATCCGACTCAACCGATCTAAGATTAAACTGATCATGAATTTCTGTCAAAGTCCTTTTAAAATGGATTTATTAAAGTGAGAAATTAATATCAAATATTTTATTTTATGCAGGAAAAATTCCGATAGTCGTTCGAATCTATCCAATTCGATCTTATCTGACTTAAGAGTACACGTAAGAAATTTCTACCCAAATTCTTTTGAAATTAGATTTATATAAATGAAAATTTAATACCAAGTTTTATTTAGGCAAGATATTATTTAGAATATTAAAAAAATCTCGATAACTCTAACCTCCTAAAATCCAAGTGAAAATACCAAGTTTTCAACATTTTGGTTATAGCCCTACATCACAGAATCTATGATTATTTTCCGTATAATTATTTTACTATTCGATCATGATATTTTAAATCGAACACACATGTTTAAACATTGATATAAATTTGTATAAAAATAAAAATAGTAAAACATCTTGTATGTATATGAATATTGATGGAATTGACAAAAATATTCGACGTCTAATGAAAGTCTGAACAAATTGAGATGTCTAATGAAAGCTTCAACGAACAAGATGGCTAATGAAAGTCTGATCATATGAAATTGCTAATGAAAATCTAAACGAATGTTGAAAAATGAGTTTCAACCAATATATAACTATCAAATTTGGATTCGGTAATGTATAAAGTTAATTTTCATATGCCCCTATTTTTACTTAGTTTTTCTTATAGTTGTAATTTAGTGATATAGGTAAATTTTTGTTTGAGGAAAAAATAAATTTGATCGAGAACCTTCTATAGAAAGATGAGCATATAGAAAAAGGAAATGTTTTTAGGTCAGAGAAATGAGTTTATTTTTGTACGTTTCATCTTTCGAGTATATTTCGTATTTTGCTGAAAAGTTTTAAATAAATTATGTTGACATTTCATTAATAAAGATTTTTTTATTTGTTTTATTATTGTATTGATTCTGCATTTATTTAGACAAAGTTCTTTAATATTGAACTTTAACTTTCGCACAATTAATGTTTGTTTATTAATTATTTAAAAAGACTTTCAAAATTTTGAAATTAAGGTTTTAACTTTTGAAATTTTAATAAATCAAATTGAAGAAAAATTTTAGGGTTTCAAATTGGGAAAAATGAGTATTTTAAAAAAAAAATTAAAAAATTTGAGGTGTTACATAAACAAATTTGTGGCACATAAAAATTGTTTTCCACAGTGGAATAGCTACGTATCTGTTATTTGCATAGTAAAGTTATGAATAGTTGTTCATATTAACTTCAGGCAGATTCACTAATGGTCCACTCAATCAAGAAGGCACTGGGGATATGATGAGCTCAGCCGTCCAAATTTTATATCTAGTAATGTTTTCTTTATTATGCTCAGACTTCATACTAATGGATGAAATTTTTATATGTAACAAAATTACAGCCCCAAAGATGGCAGCGAATCACTTACTTTCATGTCTGATTATCTCCCTACATCTCTGTTCACAACAGAAGCCGTCATCACAAAATATGAGTTTAATTCATTAAACGTGGAGCGAAAGAATTCAAGTAACTGTATCTAGCTAATCAAAAATTCACCTCAAGGTCATAACTCAAAAGAACTATTTTCTCAATAATTTGAGGAAATAAATCTCAATGTTCACAATCTAACAGCTAAGATCATTAATTGGGAAATAATAATTTCAGGGATACGATAGCTATTAAAAATTCGAGAAAGAACAATATAAAACCTATCCTTTGGGTCACTGACAATTTTGACCTTAATTATTTTTTTTGACTAAACAAATTTGATTGTATCAACCATTTGCGATTAATACCTTCCTACCACTCTTTCTGTTAACGGGTGTTTGAACTTTCGTGAGGCTCTTTGGGCGTCTGTTGTGGTTGTCTGCGTGTGTCTCCAAAGCTTCTGCAATTTGAATTTTGGAAAATAGCGTCTCGGGTATGACTTTTGCATGCTTCTAAAAAGCATCCGATGCAGGAGTTCACTTTTTAGGTTTGAGCATCCGCAAGCTAAGTTTGAAAAATTTTGTCTTAGGTTTAGGCTTTCACAAATTCACCTGACTACTGCAGGTGTCCGCAACCATTTTTAACAGAAATTTTAATGATAAGGTTTAAATGGCTAATGGTTGATGTATTAATGTTTGTTTTGCCAAAAAGAATAAGTTAATGTATAAATTATCAGTGAACCCAAAGGACAAGGTTTATATTGTATTTTTCTATAAAAAAAAAACTCTATTTTAAAGCTAAAATTTCAACACAGCTGGCGTAACTATCCGCATTGCAACATTAGAGACAACATAAATGTAATGTAAGAAGCACGTAGGGAACGTAAATAAGCATACCCAGTAGCACTGGAGGTCATTTTGCGAATATCCCAGAGTTTGATGGCCTGATCTTTACCATTTGAAATCAAATAACGCCCATCTCCCCGGCTATCAATAAATGTTATACCTTCCAGATGTCCAACAAGAACCCCTGCAGGTTTCCCTTTAGCAAGAAAGCAGCGTCTGTCCCACACCTAACCAAAATCATATCATATTCTATAGTTTGATAGAAAATAAGACCATGCCCGACATTTTTTTATTGCATTTTAAAGGCGCTCCATTTAATTCCATTTTACCAACACATGAATGTTTATATATTATTGCATAAAAGATCAACGTAATACTTCCATTACAAAAGTCTGTAAATCAGTCTCCACCCTAGATAGACAATGTGATGTAGCATAAAGTGAAAATGACCGAGAAAACTACAAAGGAAGAAAGAAGAGAAGAAGAGGTTAGAAAGTAGAGAATATATTCATTCAATTTGAAAAATATTCTTCAATAATCTACTCTTAAATTACAATGCTGAACTTTAAATAGAAAATATACGTGACATTAATTCAAAATTTTGAAAAGTTAGGATATTGATAAACCATAAAATAAATAATAAAAAACTAAACTATTAATGAATAATAAAGAAACATAACGAAAAATTATAACGTTAAATGATGTTCTCATCAATTCTCCCGGGATAAGAGAAACAACCTAGTCAAATTGAACGAACCATAGTGCAACAACTAATCAATCTCCCAACCATAAGTTAAGCGGTTGAACAATTTTTTGTCGACGACCATAAACTTGTGTGGCTGGAGGCCTGGATCGAGAATCTTTTCGAACTGTTCCAGAATTTAATAAAAAAATATGATGACGACTCCTAAAGAGCTCTAGTAGGTCTGGATCCAAATGCTAAAGTGTCTCTATGAAAATCCACGTACAATCACTGTCTGGTTGATCTACCCAATAGACAAGGAAGCGTTGGCTCTCACCTTCATTAGTAAATATAATATGTTTATCTAAAATAACATCAATTTTATCCTTTAAAGTTATAACATGAGATATTGGAGAAGTAGGATTAACAGATATAGGATCAAAATCGATGGATGCAGGTAGAAAAAGATCATCAGATGGACAAAAATAACCTTTATAAGCTATCAAGTATTCGACGTTAAAAGTAGAATAATAACCAAAATGTGGCGGGAGATCAATGACATAAGCTTTTGAACCAATTCATTTTAAAATTTTAAAAGGACCAACACTACAAGCTTGCAATTTAGAACTGGATCCGGATGAACGCCGCTTGGGGAGAATCTGAACTATAACATAATCTCCAACACTAAATTCAACATATAGTTTGTGTAAATCAGTTAGTAATTTATATAATGCATTATTATCCTTTATTTGTTTATTGATCTCCACATGCAAATCATGAAGATGTTGGGCAAAACTTTCGGCCGTCATAGACACACTAACATGCGGTGACATAGAGAGGAGGTCTAAGGATTTCCTAGAATTAAAGCGATGAACAACTTCAAAAGGACTCATGCCTAAGGATTGGTTTACGAATCTATTATATGCAATTTGAGCAGTGGGGAGAATCGCATCCCAATTCCTGAGATTTTCTTTAACCAAACGTCTTAATAAGTTACCAAGACTTCTATTAATAACTTCAGTTTGGGCATCAATTTGTGGATGATAAGCAGTCGACAATTTTAGTGTTGTGCCTACCATGTGCCAAAGAGTTCTAAAAAAGTGACCAGTAAAACACACGTCTCTGTCCGAAACAATGGTTTTAGAAAGACTATATAGTTTGACAATCTCATTAAAATAGAAGCGAACTACCTTAGACGCGTCAAACGTTTTATTACATGGAATAAAATTGGTCTTTTTTTTAGAAACGATCAACAACGACCAAGATAGAGTCATACTAACATCCTTCTAGGGACGATTGGGGATATGGAAAAGGGTAAAGACTAGTGTTTTAACGTCTTTGTTTAGTCATTTGATAAATTCTACAAGCACTAACTATTTTGCCTACGTCTTTCTTCAAGTTAGGCCAATAGAATTGACATTCAACTTCTTCAATCGTTTTATCTCGCTCAAAGTGACTAGCTGGCCCACCTACATGAATTTCCCAAATGATGAACTCTTGAACTGAGGTTTGGGGGATACACAACTTGTTAGTTTTAAAAAGATAACCATCCTTTAGGTGATAACCACTGTTGTACCTGATTGCCCATTTTTCAAGGTGAGGACATTATCTTTAAAAGTAGTGCAAGACTCATGATCCTCTTTGAGTCTTTCGGAGTCGATAATTTTCGCATTCATGATACTTAGTAATGATACACAACGATGTAGTGCATTAGAAGCTAATTTTGCACACTATTCCTGTGTTTTAATACAAATGAGTATGCTTGCAAATACTCAATCAAACGACCATGACGAAAGGTCAACCGTATTTTGGAATTGAGATATCGTAAGGTTTCATGGTCCGAATAAAGCACAAATTCTTGCAGTAATAAATGACGCCAATAGCGCAGAGCTTGTATGATTGCATACAATTCTCTATCATATGTTGAATAATGTTGTTTGGTATCATTCAACTTTTCATTAAAATAAGCGATGGGAAGTCGCTCTTGGCTAAGAACGCCACAAATTCTCACTCCCGATGCATCGCATTCAACTTCAAAGACTTTAGAAAAGTTGGAAAGTTGCATAACCGGGGCCTCCGCCATTTTGATTTTATTAGTGTTGAAGGATTTACATGCTACCCGTGCCTAACAAAATTCACCTTTTTTCATACATTCAGTAACATGAGCCATAATTGTACTGAACCCTTTGATGAAACAACGATAAAAGGTAGCTAATCCATAATAGCTTCGAATATCACTTAAGCTTTTAGACTTAGGTCATTCAACAATCGTCTTAACCTTTATAAGATCAAGAGATACTCCTAACGTATAGACTATAAAACCCAGAAATGTAACTCTATATAAAAAAACGCATATTTTTTTTAATATTAGAGCAAAGGTTTGAGGCTAGAAGAGAGAAACAAACTTGTTGGAGGTGATCCCGATGTTGTCCAATAGTTTGACTGAAAACAACAAATACGACATAATCGCTTTTAAGTGAACGTTCAAATTCCGTAGAAGTAATAACATTTAATCCCTTGTGTTCAACAACTTTCTTTGTTTGAGGGGACTCTAATGATTTCGAGTTCGGAGGCAATGACTTCAAATGAATTTTCTTTCCCTAGAATACAAAAAACAAGAATTCGACCGACCATGAATAGTGACATCCCAATCGAACAACCACGGACGACAGAGGATGACATGGCTAACATCCATAGAAATGATGTCACACAAGAATTGTTCTTTATATTCAAAGAACCGAATGGATACCAAACAACGTTATTTTCCCAAAATGGAGGAAATATCATTACACGATACATTGTAAGGTTGAGGATGAAGAACTGCGTTATAGTAGTTACAGATACTGCATTAATAAAGCTACCGTTATCCACAACTATTTTACAGCCTTTGTTATTAACTTTAATATATGTGTGGAAGATAGAATGACGACGTCAGTCTTCAACGTCCTTTTAGGGTTGGTTAAGTGTACATCTCACAATGCTTAGTCAGAGTGAAATGGACTGAGTAGGCTGGGAAAGGGATCGGATACAACCTAGAAAGTTATCGCCATCCAAATCTTCAAACTCGTCAAGGTTAGATTCATAGACTTGTTTTCACTTGTCTCCCCATGTGCATTTTCATTCTCTTGTATAACTAGGTTCCAACTAGGACAATTAAAGAAAATGTGACCAAAACTCTTACAATTGAAACATTGTACATGCAAAGAGTTTCGTGAGTTATGTTTTTTCTTTTGTTTTCCCTTACCAAAAAAGTATTAGAATGAGGGGTCCTAGGAGAGACTTAAAAGTACCAGGGGTCGGGACCAGCGGAGGTCTAAAATCACTTTGTTTGCCATAAGGTATTTTTGAAATTAACTCATAGTCTCGCACTAAGGAGTATGCGTGATCAAGAGTGTTGACACCTTGAAGGATAAGCTCATGTCTAAGGTCATCTCTTAAACTCTGTCGAAACTCACTCCGAGTCATGGCCTCATCATCAACAATTAAACTTCTCATTCGCAACTCATCGAACATACTCAGTGACGGACCACTTACCCTGGGCAAGGGCATTCTATTGGTCTAACAGGTTACCCTGATGAATTGGGGTAAGTATTTTCCTAGAAGTCATTGTTTCATTTCTTTCCAATTTCCAACAGAAGGCGCACTACGCCTTTCAAAGAGATCCTCAGTACTCTCACAAAACAGTTATGCCGTAGCAGATAATTTTAAATTAACAAATTAAACTCGTCGATGTTCTAGCATCCTGTATCAAGCAAAAAAACGATCCATATCTTTTACCTACTGAGTAAAGATATGGGGATCTAGACAATCATCAAAAGTAAGTGTATGTAATTTGATATTTCTAAAAAGTTGTTCATCCAGGAGATTAGGAGTCGACGATCCTCGACGATAATGGTTTCGACCACTCTCATGATCGACAACGATTATGTCCAAAGTGTCGTCGAGCATCTTGTCGGTGATATTGGAGCATGTTGTGGGATACTATAGAATTGTCTGTATATGAGGTGTGAGAATTTTGTTCCACGTCGTTTAACCTATTTTCAAGCTCCCTATTTGACTCGCAAGTAGTAGTTAACTCCATCTGGATGGTAGCTAATTGTTCTTGAAACTGTTGTTGGTTGCTAAACAATTATGTTAATTGCCTGGAAATGACATCAAGTTGGGAATGATCAATATTTAAAGTACAAGAACTAGATAAGATATGATGACCATCACGTAACTGTATGCAATATTTCTAAACGGAAGGCAATGTAGAGATCAATAACAAACAGTACTTGAAATGAATAATATTTACTACAACCAAATTTACCTTTTTTTTTTACGATTACGTTAATTCTAACAAAGCAAATGTATAAAGTTGATATTCTAAAATAATGAAGCGAATGTCAAATATTACGCCAAAAAAAATATCACCACAAATTGATTATCAGTATGAACGGTAGGATTAACAGAAAAAGTATGAAAAAGTAAGTCAAAACTAAATCAAATAACGGTTAAAATCAAATGTTGTTTAGGGTGGGTCAAATAATCAGATATAATTTGGCGATATGTCACAAAGATCAATATGCATGTGAGCATGGAATAAGAGTAAGCCACTATACAAGAACAAAATTAAAACAATATTTAGAAATAAACAACATTGAAAACTAATAAAAGATTGAGACAGAAACTCCTTATATCATTGGTTAAACGTGCTCATGAAATCAAACCCAAATGAGTATCCTAGTGGACTTCCAAACAAACACCGTCAGTAAAGAATAACCAAATAGCACAAAATAACCCATTGGCAACGAATGCCAATAGCAGCCACCGCGAGTAGGAAACACACCAATATAAAATTTCCAAGAACCAAATATCCCAAACAACAAAAGGATCAACCCACTGGTTTGTGACTTCCCTGGCTTTAACCCACTAATCAGAAATAGTCAAAAGAAGGTGAGAAAGCTTTCTAGGCAGAGAACACTAGATGAACCTTGGCATCTCCTGTACTGATGGAACACCAGATCAAATAAGCCAGATAAACCTTCTGGGCAGGGAGCACAGGTGAACCTCCTTGGCTGACGGAAAGAGCAGGCGACCTTGGTGAAACTAAATAACTGAGATAAATCTTTTTGAGCAGAGAACACCAAATGAACCTCCACGAAGAATACGACGTTGGAATTGAGAATCGGCATACCAGATCGGAATGAGAACTGGAGTCGCAAAACCTGCTCACAAACTCGAATCGTTGGTAACGACGAAACACAGAATCGCCTGGTAAAATCGAAAATAGAGGAGCCAAGACCGAGGCAGCGAAATCCAAAGAGTGCAATAAGTTGACAGTGAAACCAGAGGAAGAAGATGGTGAAAGGGGATTACAGAAGTTGGCGCAGGAGTGTAGTGAAGGAGATGGTGAATGGAAGCGAGTAAAAGTGCACTATATGAACCAAGGAAGCCCAAAAATCAAATCTTCAAACAAAGATTTTCCAAGCATGAGTACAGATTCATTGGAGAAAGATGATGCATTTAAAAGTTTACAAAAAAAAATTTTTATTAAAAGGGTAAAGAGCAATTTGGCCTTACATTATGGTAAAAATGACAATTTGGACCGTAAACTCAGATAATTGGTAAAAATAACCTTAATGTATTGATAATGGGCAATTCACCCTCTACCGTGTTATTTTATGTTAAAATGTCACGTTTTCGTCACTTGTCATATTTTCTATCCAAAATGACCATATTGGCTCTCTCCCCCTCGCACTCCCTCTCTTTCTCTCTGCTTCCCTTGCTCTCTTCCAAAATGAAATCATCGACAGAGTTGAATTTGGCAGAAGATAGTCTTCAAAAACGAGTTGAATGGTGAAAACAGATAACGAAAAGAAGTTGTTTGCGCCCTGTTCAGATCTAACACTAGCGAGTTCAGAAGCTCCTCATTTTTGTTTAGCTCAATTCTCTAGGTTGTGTTCAATTCTGGGTTTCCGCTCTGTTCTAGTAAAACAAAAAATTACAGAACAAACAACGAAAAGAAGCTGGATTCCTAGTGTTATTCAAATAACCTTCTTTTTGACTAAAGACTCTTATTCAAATCCTGCAAAGCTTACCTTATACATTTTTTGACAATTTTCTTGGAGTTAGATTTAAACTTGAAAACGTATTTTCTTTGTGCATCTCCTTGCAATTTGTTTTCTTATTTTTCTATCTTAATTCTTAGCAGCTACACAGTGGAGCTTGTTTGGGGAACCAGACCTAGACGGAACATCTCATTCTTTGCTTGCAGTATCTCTTCTTTCTTTTTTTTTTTTTCCCTGGAGAAGGTCGAGAAGGGGTCATGGATTTCTCTGTGATTTTCTTTCTAATGCCGACCCAGTTGAAGATAAGCAAGCTTTGCTTGAGTTCATGTCGTGACCAATCTCCCTCACTCTCGCTACCTCAATTGAAACGACAACTCTCCGGTTTGCAACAACTGGACTGGTATAACTTGCAGTAAGGATAATGCACGCGTCATCGACGTCCGTTTGTCTGGCGTCGGTTTTGACGGTCCTATTCTGGCCAACACTCTTAGCCGACTCTCGGCTTTGCAAACTTTGAGTCTCATATCCAATAGTACTACCGGGAACTTCTATTCTGATTTTCTAATCTCAGAAACTTGTCCTTTCTTTATCTTCAATTCAATAACTTCTCCGGCTCGTTGCCGTTTGATTTCTCTATTTTGAGGAACCTCACATTTATTTATCTATCAAATAATGGCTTCAATGGAACTATTCCCTCTTAGCTTTCTAATTTGATGCAGCTCAACGGCTTGAATCTCGCTAATTTTCAACATCTTCCACTAATTTCAGAAATGCATTCTAGAAAACAGACAGATAAATGATAACTTTCCACCTAAATTATCTGGCAGAATCGGAGTGAGGAAAGATACCGTAGAGTGGGAAGAGAGCGAGGGAATAAGAGAGAAAGAGAGCGAGTGCGAGAGGGAGAGAGACAACATGGGCATTTTGGGTAGAAAAATATGTCACATAACAAAAACATGTCATTTTAACGAAAAATGACATGGTAGGGGGTGAATTGCTCATTATCAATACATTTACATTATTTTTGCCAATTATCCGACTTTACGGTGCAAATTGCTCTTTTCACCATAATGTATAGGTCAAATTGCACTTTACCCTTATTAAAAAACTATAAGTAGAATCCAAAAAGATATTTGGAGAGAAATGCATGAAAATTTACAAAGATTGGAGAGTGAGACGTAAAGATTCACCCGATTTTGAAAGAGGAGATAAAAATTCACGCGGATTGAAGAGAAGTAAAGATTTACATGAAAATTTGGAGAAGGTGTAGCGCGCATGCTCATAGAATAACTAAAAAAGAGATGGAAGCACAACAACAAAACATGCACATGCAAAATCGTTGCAAAGTTTCATTTTCTCTATCAAATTTGGCAAATACTTATTTTCTAATTCTTAAAGAAAGGTGGAACACAAATTTAAGAAGAAGAGCCATGAAATTCATCAATCAAATTGGTCCAAGTTTTCTTTCAATTATGTGGTCAAAGTTTCCTTTTATTTGATTACCTAATTTCCTTTTATTACTTTGTTAAGTTCCCTAATTTTTAGATATTTCATAATCTTTAGAAGTTTCCTAATCAATATTAAGATATTTTATAGCCTATTTAAAGGCATAAACCCTACAACATTAGAATAATCAATATACACGATTTTGAGTTTACTCATTGAGAGAATTTTCTCTTTGGTTCTTTGTAAAGAATTAGATTTTATTCAAATCAAAACTTGAAAGATCAACTCGATAGCTTTGGTTTTAACTACAAATTCAGTTACGGATCAATCTTCTTGTTTGATAACTTTGGTTTCTTTGGCAAGGTTCGATTAGGGTCAAGTTCCTTGTACTTAATTTCAAAGGCGTTCCTGAGTTTCTATTCCGTATTGTTGAAGGGTCTCAGGTTTGATATACCCGTGGTTCTCATCATGCACAAAAGCTGGTGAAAACGGAAGGTGATGACATTAGAGCAGGTGTGCAGTGAAGAGGTTGATAAGGAACAGGGACGAGGGTACCCATAATAGATTGTTTTTTATAAACAATTTCTTCTACTCTGATACTAGATTTGATGGAGCAGAAAGTGAAAAAGAAGAAGAAAGCTACGAAGGAAGGAAGAAGAGAAGAGGAAATTGGAAAGTAGGGAATATATTTATTCAATCCAAAAAATGTTCTTTAATAATCTACTCTCAAATTAAAATGTTGAACTTTAAATAGAAAATATATGTGACATTAATTCAGAAATTTAAAAGGTTAAGATATTGATGAAACATAGTACAAATAACAAAAAACTAGACTATTAATAAATAATAAAGAAACATGACGAAAAATCATAATGTAAATGATGCCCTCGTCACAATGTTTCCTAGTGTTAGAAATGCACCTTACACAGACTGTCATCGCTGCCAGAATAAATGAGATGGCCACTTTCATCAGCAAAGCATACGGTATTCACATCAGCCTGAAACATCAGACAAGAAAAAAGAACATGACAGTGGGGAATTTATTGTTAGCATAGGTGGAAATAAGCTTTTTAGTCAATGAAGTACACAAATGACACCCGCACAAGTGTAGTAAGAGAGTAAGGGAAGAGAGCATAACCTCATGAGCAGAAATTCGTAAGGAAACCTTATTTGATTGAAGATCATAAACATATATAGAATCGTCACCACTTCCAGCAACAATTTCTTTTCCATCTTTAGAGAATTTTATTGAGAAGACCCCAAAAGAGTATCCTCCAAAACTATTAACAGAGAGATCTAATCCCTCATGTATCTCCTGCATATATATGTATTCTATATGTTACAAAATATTAAATCTGTAATATATTACTCGACTGTTTGTATAAATCAAACAGAAAATATGACCAAACCATTTGCATAAATGGTCCCAGAAATTCTATTATTTTTATAACTGGATGTTCTCTTTCTAGAGAACTATGGGATAAAATTAGAACTCTAGTCGAGACATTCTATTATTTTTATGGCTGACGTTCTCTTTCCAGAGAACTATGGGATAAAAATAGTTATTTGATGTAGTGATACTTATAAGCATCTAACCGTAAGAAGAGAAAAAACCAGTTTATTTTGTCCGTTTCAATTGCATATAGTGATATAATTGGGTCGTACTAGTCTCTTTTAAGGAAATTCTTTCCTTTCCAGTTCCAGCTCTCAAAAAGATTAAAAAATAAGGTTTTCAATTTTGTAGCCTCCTATACTTAATTCTAGGACTAAAATTGATGGGAACTATAATTTGATTTAATGCATGAATATAGCATATGATCTGCAACTCTTTTTAATATGATTCAAATTATTAAGGCTCCAAATATTCAGGTCATATTCAATGCTTCGAATTTCAAACACACAACACTAGAAAGTAATCAAAGTGCAAGAACCAGTTTTGCATAATAGAGACATCTCATGTGAAATAACAATATTTTTTGCGTTAGAAATTCTCCTTCAAGAGAATACACACTGTTGAGTTAGAATTATATTTATATGTGTATTTATTTTACGTTATTATTTTTTTTCTTATTAGATTCTATGCATGTATATATATTTTTTATCGATGAGTAAATAAAGTAATTAAGCTCTAATATGATATCAGAGTCTAAGATTTTGACCGCTTGCTACAAACCCTAGCCACCGTCCTGTCTGACGACGTGACAGTGCGTCCTCTGGCAAACCCTAGTTGTCGTCATGTCCAGCGACAATAACAGTCGCATTCTCCGACGAGCCATCTCCAATCGCGCGACTCTATCAACTCTAGTGATAGTTTCGTTTTCCATGGCAGAACAACATTTGGACACCAATTCCACTGGTAATTCTAATCACAATTTCACTATTATCCTTCATAGGTTAAATGAAGATAATTTTCTTCAATGATCTCAATCCGTCAAACTCTTTGTTCAAGTAATGGCAAATTTAGCTATCCTTCCAGATCTACAGTGAGGCCTGAATATGAAAGTGAGAGCTACGACAGGTGAGAGACTGAAAACTCAATGGTCATGTCCTGACTGGTGAATTCAATGGAGTCAGATATTACTCGAACCTATCTCTTTCTTCCAACCACGAATGATATCTAGATGGCTGTAAAAGAAATCTACTCAACCTTTAGAAATACAGGACAACTCTTTGAGATCAAGACTCAGTTGAGAAAGGTCAAACAATGAGAGAAAAGTGTAACACTGTGACAGCCCGCCATGTAAAGGCTAAAAGAGTCTGGTGGGGTCTATCTCATACCAGTGAGGGTGCACAATCCGACATTGATTGGGAAAGTGAAAAATGCATGATTTATAAGTGGAGTTTTCCTTCTTACCTAGTACAACGCGTTTTGAGGTTGACCCCAATAACAAATTCGCGCAAGCTCTGACCCAAAACGGACAATATTGTACTAGGAGGACTGTCGAGACGTTATAAATGGTATCAAAGTCACTGCTCAACCAGAAGTGAGGCCGACGAGGACGTGGGCTTCGAAGGAAGAGAGATTATGACAGTCCGCCATGTGAAGGCAAGAAGGGTCCGGTGGAGCCCAGCCATACCAGTGGGAGTACACAATCTCACATTGCTTGGGAAAGTGAAAAATGCATGATTTATAAGTAGAGTTTCACTAGTTACCTAGTACAACGTATTTTGGGGTTAACCCCAAAAACAAATCCGTGCGGGCTTTGACCCAAAGCGAACAATATTGTACTGAGAGGACTGATGGACGTTACAAATGCAATACTACACTAATCTTAAAACTCTATGGCAAGAGTTTGATTTATTCTGTTATTACAAGTGGCACTGTACAAAGGACGATGCCTTCTTTTAGAAAACAGTCGAGTAAGAGAGGGTATTTGATTTCCTGGTAGGCTTAAACGAGGACTTGGATAAGGTGCGGGGACGGATACTGGGTCGAGATCTTTTTTCAAGCACTCATAAAGTGTTTGCTGAAGTACGCAAAGAGGAAAGTTGTCGACAAGTGATGCTCGGCCATGAGTCAACCATTCCTACAACAGAGACCTCAGATTTGATGACCACTAAGCCATATTAGTTCACTCAGAGATATCCTAAGCGTTCAGATCAACCAGTCTGCATGTTCTATTATAAACTTGGACACATTAAAGCAAAATATTGAAAATTACATGATTAGCCTGTAGATTTCAATCCAGTCAAATTCTCTAGTAACAACAAAGAAGGTTTCCAGGTTTCCCACGAAGAACTAGCAACATCTTAGTCATCCAACGACAATTCTTTCTTCAACAAGAAAAACCTAAAACAATTGTATCATTTACGGATTTCACATCAGTCTGCTAAAACCACATCCAATGCAACATCCAATCCATCATCTTTATTAGCACAAAAAGGTACTCATGCAGCAGTTTTTTGTATTACTTAGAAAAATATGACCCCTAGATCATTTATTCAAAGGCTACTAATCGTGTGACAGATTCATCTTCTATGTTTTCAACCTAGTTTTCTTGTTCTTGCAATCAAAAAGTCAAAATTCCAGATGGTTCAATGTCTGCAATTTTCTATCACTGTCTCACATTCACTTACCTTAAGCAATGTCCTTCACGCCCAACTTATCTTGTAACCTAATTTCTGTTAGCAAAATAACAAATGATTCTAACTGTTTAATCAAATTTGTATCTACTGGCAGTGTTTTTCAATACCAATACTCAAAGAAGATGATTGACAATGCTAAAGAAAGTGGTGTTCTTTACTACTTTGTCTCTGACCGCCTTTCGAGTAAACAATTTCAGAAACCATGTTCCTCTAGTCTTTTATCTTTGGAAAATGAAATAATGTCATGGCACTATAGAATTGGTCTTCTTAACTTTAGTTATTTGAAATATTAATTTCTTATTTTATTCAAAAATAAAGATATTGATTATTTTTAATAAGAGATCTGTCAATTTGCTAAACATAAGAGATCTTTTTATCCTACTTTGACATGCCGTCTAAACTTTTTTCCCTTATTCATAGTTACATTTAGAGACCATCTAGAATTAGAAATCTGTCTGGCACTAGATGGTTTATCACTTTTATTGATGATCATACAAGAAACACATAGCTTTATCTCCTTAAAGAAAAATTTGAGGATGCTAAAACTTTCAAAAATTTTAATTCTATGATTAAAACTCAATTTCAGTCTCAAATTCAAATTTTTAGAACTGATAATGGAAGAAAATATTTTAACAACATTCTTGGTAAGTTTCTTATAGAATAAGGCATTATTCACCATAGTTCATGTGTTGATATACCACGACAAAATGAAATTGCTGAAAGAAAAAATCGACATCTATTAGAGGTAGCTCGAGCTCTCATGTTTTCCATTAATGTACCTAAAAGTTTTTGAGGCGAGGCCATACTTAATGTTGCATGCCTAATTCATAGGATGTCAAACAAAGTACTAAGCTATCAAACTCCTCTAAAAACTTTACAATCATATTTTCCTCTCAACAAATCTTACACTCACTTAGCACTTAAAGTTTTTGTTATACTAGTTTTATTCACATTCATGATCATAACTAGAATAAATTAGATTCTATGGCAATCAAATATATTTTCTTAGGTTACTCACCTACTAAAAAATGATACAAATGTTTTGATACGAAATTAGGTAAAATATTTGTCAACATGGATGTCACGTTATTCGAAAACAAATCTTTTTTTGAGAACTTTTCAGGGGAAAATAGGAAAACAAGTGAAGATAAGTTTTGGAAAACAATTATTATGCCTACACATGTTCTTAACTATAACCAAAACAGGACACCAAAAAGAGGATTTGAAACTGTAATTACTATGGCTCCCACCTCTGAAATTTGTGTTTACTTGAGAAGGAAAGAAAATGAACGTATTGATCCCCTGCCAACTCCAACAATGCCACCATCTGAACCATGTATTGATCCAAGTAATTTCAATTCTATTACTCTTATTTCAATTCTTGATTCAACTCTAGAGTCTGACCACAGTGAACATGTTACAACTCTGGAGTCAAGCCAAAGTAATCTAAGTGAACCCATTGCTTTTAGAAAAAGAGTTCCTGAGTGTACCAAACGTCATATTGCTCGTCATGTATCATATCCCACCTTATTTTAGAACATTTACCACTAGCAACACTGATGATGAAACCTCAAAAATAATACAAGAAACACTAAGTATCCCAAAATGGAGGGAGACTGTCCTAGAAGAAATGAGAGCTTTGAAGAAGAATGAAACTTGAGATGACAGTGCTTCCAAAAGGAAAACACCTCGTAGGCAGTAAATGGATTTTCACAATCAAGTATAACTCTGATGGGTCAATAGAAAGATACAAAGCTAGGCTTGTAGCTCGAAGGTTTACTCAAACCTATGGCCTAGATTATGTGGAAACATTTGCCCTAGTTGCCAAACTCAATACTGTCAGGGTGTTACTTTCACTAGCTGCTAATCTGGATTGGTCTATTTTTCAGTTTGATGTTAAGAATGCATTTCTTAATGGTGATTTATAAGAGGAGGTGTTCATGCAAGTGCCTCCAGGCTTAGATAATGAGTGTTGCAGGAAAAGTCTACCGACTAAAGAAGTCTTTATATGGCCTCAAGCAATCCTCTCGTGCTTGGTTTGCAAGGGTTGTAAAAGAGCACGGCTATACAAAAGCTCAATCAGATCATACATTATTCTATAAACACACTGCATGAGGTAAATTGTTATTCTGATTGTGTACTTTGATGATATAGTTGTGACAGTAAACGATGAGATGGAACTAGCATCATTGAAGAAACTTTTTGTTCGTCAGTTTGAACTTAAAAATTTGGGAAATCTCAAGTTCTTTCTAGGTATAGAAGTAGCTAGGTCAAATAATGGGATTGTGATATCCCAGAAGAAGTATGTACTCGATCTCCTCAAAGAGACAGGTTTCCTCTGATGCAAGCCTACCTCACACCTATTGATCCTAAGCAGAAGCTCCGTCAAACTAAGAATGAGGTGCATGTGGACAAAGTCAGATATCAAAAATTGGTTAAAAAACTTATTTACTTAGCTCATACGAGGCTAACATTGCATTTGTTGTTGGCTTAGTAAGTCAATTCATGCATTGTCCGGCTGAAATTCACCTCAAGACTGTTTATAGAATTCTCCACTACCTCAAAGAAAATCTTGGTAAGGGCATTATATTCAGAAAAAATAAAAAAAAATTGAAGCGTTTATAGATGCAGATTGTGCATGAACATTAGCCTATTGCACGTTTGTATGGGGCAACCTTGTGTCATGGAGGAGCAAAAACCAAAATGTTATGGCAAGGAGCAGTGCTAAAGCTGAGTTCAGAGCAATGACTCAAGGAGTTTGTGAAGTTATTTGGCTTAGAAGTATTGTAAAAGAACTGAAGATCGAGACTGATAGGCCAATGAAGTTGTTTGTATCAATAAGTCAGCCATCAATATTGTTTATAATCCAGTGCAACACGACACAACGAAACATGTAGAGATTGATCGTTATTTTATCAAAGAAAGACTTGAAAGATGGGAGATTTGTATGTCATATGTTCTTACATCTAAACAACTAGCAGATATCCTCACAAAAGGGTTCTACAAACAGGTGTTTGAAGGTCTTCTAGTCAAGCTTGGTATGATTGACATCTTAGCTCCAGCTTGAGGAGGAGTATTGAATTAGAATTGTATTTATATATGTGTACTTATTTTATTTCCTAGTTTATATTTTTTTTTTTTCCTACTAGGTTCTATATGCGTATATATATTTTTTTATCAATGAGTAAATAAGTTAATTAAATTCTAATACACACTCTAAAATAAATAAATAAATAGTAATATTCAAAATTCGTACCGTAATATTAGCATGAGACTCAGTTTCAGCAGATCCCACATCAACAATGTGAACTACAGGTGACATGCTGGCGTAAACCTAAAATGGAAGAATACAACTAAATCAATGTATATACCAGTAAACAATTACATTCGAATATCAAGGTTTATTTTGACGATCAAATAAACCTTCTAATTTACTGACTTATCAATTAAAACTAGTAGAATGAAAAAAAGAGCAATCTGATAGGGGTAGAAGTGTAGAATATTGATATTAGACACACAACTACCACACCACAAATCCGGCTATCCACAGACTTGGTTTCCAGCCTTCCGGTGAGTTATACAAAATAATACAATACCCCCCTCTTTTTCTTACTGCTAGCTTATATTTCTTCTTCCCTGGTTCCCACTCATTCCACATCACAAAACATCCTTCCCACTAACAGTGTCCCCAATACAAAAACACACCAAACTACCCATTGTCAGTGCCCAGCAGATTTCTTCCTACAACCATCCGTTCTTTCAAACCTTCCTTCCACATGACAATCGTGAAAACAGTTCGTAAATCGAGATTGATAAATATAAGTAAATTTGCGGTTGACTAAAAAGACTTTCAATCGGATTCACACAAAATCAATAATCGGATATCCCCAAATTTGGAATCATTACAGACTTCGGTAGATAAAAAAATGAAGCCAGTGGCATAGACGAAGCAGGATCTTTAAATAGTAATGGAAAGTAAACTAATATTATTCAGTAAGATAATATAATATGAGAACTTTTTAGGTCGGTAAGATATGCATATAAATTAAAAACTAAACAAATGGAGTGATAATCAAAAAATATGAACTTACAAGATGACGCTGATCAGGGGAAAGAGAAGTATCAGTCACTGTCCACCGCATGCTCTTGGCGAGAATGTTTTTCTGAACTTTCCATCCTCTATCCACGTTGTAAATTTTAATGTGGCTTCCCTACGCCCAAAAAATAATTTCCAACAGTTAATGATAATTAAAGGGTAGCTATTCGAGTTACTCAAAAGATATATAATTTAAAACCTCAGATCCTTGAGAAAAGGTACGATTTTATGTTCATTGACGAGACATTGTTTCATTTTTCCATGTTATGTCAGTAGCAAGGGGAATTTACATAAGAGTGGTTTGTACTCCGATCATCTAAATTTCGAACCATGAAATACAGGAAAACAGAATTCACCTGAAACCCAGCAACAAATAAAGAACCATCAACTGAAAATTGGGAGACATAAGCTCGGCTAGACATCTGATCAATTAGCCAAGGACCATTTACAGGGAGATATCTACTTAAAACGTGACAGCAATCACCCAATGAGAACCTTCCTCTACCCGAGCAATTGAATTCTCGTCCAGCCAACATCTTTACAGGTGAAACAGGAAACATTTGTTTCCTTTGAATCATTTGACTCATCCGAATATCAGGCTCTGTTCTACTCCTTGTCACTTGAGCAATCTCATTGTCCATATGATCTAAAGGTTTGTTGGATATTTGACTGTCGCCATATTCATGAATCCTTGTCTCACTGTCACCAAGGTCAGAAACTAACTCCATTCTACTCAAAGCATAACCCATTTCTCTAAAGGAAGTCCCGCTGTATATAATGTGCATTCTAGTTGACTTCTTCAAGATTCAGTTTAGTTCCCATCAACGCTCCATTTGAGCCTTAGTCTTGGTTTTCTGCAAAAAATCATGTAAGTCATTTTACTACTACCAACTATAATGATTGATGATATTACAGAAAATTTTCAAATAATAGCTTTATAAGTAACTAAAAATCCTTCAAATGACATTTTTTCATTTTTTATCAAGCTGCAATGTATGGGAAAAACACACACAGACACTCAGTTGTTCATCTCAGTTCATCTACCAAATTCAGAACTGTTACGGATCAATTCTTATCACTGCGAATAATTTTAAAAAAAAAACTAAAACACAAATCACACAGTCAGTTAAGTGTTGTGGAAGAATTACAGATATCAAAGGAAAGGCCCAAGAGAAGGAAGAGTGAGCCTAGTTGGCTTAATGACTTTACTGAATGAAAAAATGTAATAGGCCGTAATAAGGAGCAGTATAAACAAAAGATAAGCGTTTATAACTGTAAACAACTGCTTAACAGTTTAGTAAGCAGCCATAAAATTAGAGAGAAGGAAACGAGAACGTTTCTGTAAAATTTGAAATTGAATCTTCTCTTCTCAAACTTCTTCTTCTTCTTTCGTCAGTACGGAGTCTTCAGTAACCAGTACCACTAATCCACAGCAGCATTGAGATCCATTTTATCATCACAAATTAGCATAACTTCCGAAATTCATTCCGAAGATCCCAAACGTTCAAACAATAGAAAATTGATGCATTAAATAAATACATAAAATTCGTAGAAATATCGAGTAAAAACGTCAAGAAATTGAACTTGATCAGATACCTAGATTATTGCCAAACGAAGACATAAACAGAAAAGTGAAGAACCGATGCAAAGAATAAAGAGAGAGAAAAAAAAACCCGCCACAATCGTAAAGCCGTCCAAGATCCGCAGAGAAGATGAGCAAACAACGGATGGTTCGGTGGAAGAGAGTCTACGTAGTGCTGAGCTGCAAGGATGAACGTTGGCCACGCCACGTGTGCATGATCCGTTCACTTTGATTTTATAATTTTGCCTTACACTAGATTTGAGGAAACCAACGTGAAAGTGAAAGTTCTTTAATACCATTTTTGTTATGGTTCCTTAGCATTTCACTCGCTAAAAACTTGACTCAACCTTCTTTTCGGTTAGAATTCTCCGTCAATTAAAATTCAATCGATACACTTGATTAAATAATCTCTTCTCGTAAAAAACAGATGCATAGTTCAAATCCTCTCAATTGTGGATGATCTAATCACACCGATTATATAATTTTATCTTCTATTTAGATTTGAAGAAACTATCACTTTTGTAATTAAAAGTTCTGTTATGGTTATCCGTCGTACTTCACTCGATTTTTTTTTTATAGTTAGAACTCTTCATCGGTTAGAATTCAGTTAACACGCTTGATTAAATGATTTTTACTTACAAACGATAGATGCAGGGTTCAAATCCTCTCATGCGTAGATAATCCGATCACTTTGATTTTTTAACTAAATTTGAAAAAACTAGCACTTTTGTAAGCGAAAGTTCTTTAATAACTTTCTATTATGGTTTTTCATCGCACTTTATTCAGTTTTCTTTATGTCAAAACCCGATCGAAATACTTGATTCAACGATCGTTTCCCACAAATTAAATATGTATGTTCTAATTCTCTCCGGTGAAATTATTGATAATTGAATATTGTTGATGGAGTATGAAACTTAACCCTGTTATGACTCATTGGTTGAGGGTTCTAATCAGCCGAGTTTTCTGATCGTAGAGAAGCAAGAAGCACTAGTGAGTGCGAGGTGGGAAACCCAAAAATTTGCAAGACCATTGCACAGATAACTTGAGGCCTGGCCCAATGAATAGATTGCAACGAGGGTTCTTCCTAGCGCCATTGATAGCCACCGTCTAGACCTTCAAAAGCCTGCGTCCCTGCCTTCGGTTATCATTTTGTTCTGTCTCTCTCCCTGAATCTCTCTATCTACCTCTCTTTCTAGGACGACATAATTCGGGTGGGAGGAGAGTTGTTGTAACTTTGTTTTAGGAAGACTAGTTGGCAATGAGGCGGGTGTGGAGAATCTCAGATGCAGCGTGGCAAGAGCTGGTTATCCTCCGAAAATCCTCCGCTGATCGCAAAACTGGAACTCCTATCATATATAATTTCATAAATTGGTCAAGTACCAAGGCCAGCCACGTAAATGCGCATCGCTTTTTCTCTTCCGATTCTTCGCCAATTCGAAGTATTATTGGCTTGTTCTCCAATACAATTTCTAAAGAGGATATTCTGTTGAAAGAAAATATGGATGCAGAGGTGAAATTATTGCATGACGAGTTGGTCCTGGCTGATGAGAATTCCCAGGTCCGGAGGATCTTAGAAGAGAAAGGGGTTCCAATCTTTCGTCGCTACATTGATGGTTCGGCAATGTGTGAGCTACTGAGGCAGTTGGGTTCTTCGCCTTACTTAGCACTAGAGGTGTTTTTCTTATCTGCGTGCACCAAGTAACTGTTTTACTGTGGATTTGTTTTTATTCTCTTTCTTGCTCTGTAACTTGGCAAAATACGTTATAGAATTGGGGTCGGTTAGGTTACTTCTGCATGCTCTCTAATTCTATCCGACATCAGAAGTACTGGATATGATAATTAGATTTCCTTTTGGCGTCTTTGTTACATCGTGGAAACTTTTTAATTGTTTTGCTAGAGTATGGTATCTGATGGGTCAATTTATCCCGTTTAAAAGTTGTTTGCATTGATATATTACACATAAAACTTGATATTACTAGCTGTTAGTTTAATTCTTGATGCTGATTTTTCTATCGGTGATAAATATGAAATCACTTAACGTTTACTTTCCTGATATAGAATCACAGCTAGCCAGTTAAGTTCTTTATGTCATTTTTAAGAGGCTATTGTTCAATTTCCTCTGACGTTATCTATTTACATACAGGTTCTTAATTGGAGAAGAAATCAGGCTGACACTGGTCCTCCTATGACGGCAGAAGAATATGCCAAGTGTATTACAGTTGCTGGTAGACTTAAGAAAGTGGAGATTGCAGTTGAGCTGTTTACTGAGGCTACTAATAAGCGAGTTAGAACGACTTCTACTTATAATTCATTGATGAGTGCTTACATGTTCAACAGTCTAGCTGATAAGTGCCAGTTGTTATTTCGGGATCTTAAGATGGATGCACAATGTGAACCTTCTATTGTAACATTTAACATCCTTTTGTCCATATTTGGTCGTTTGATGCTAGTTGATCACATGGAGGAAATTTTAAAGGAAATAAATGATTTGAAACTTTCTTATAATTTAGCCACATATAATAACTTAATTGCTGGATATCTGACAGCTTGGATGTGGGATGATATGGAAAGAACTTTTCAGGTGATGGAGGCAGGTCCAATAAAGCCCGACATTCACACATACTTTTTGATGCTTCGTGGTTATGCGCATTCAGGTAATTTGGAAAGGATGGAACAGATATATGAATTAGTAAGAGATCAAGCCAATATGGAATTTCCATTAATCCGAGCTATGATATGTGCATATTGTAAGAGTTCTAAGTCAGGTAGAGTCCAAAGAATAGGGGATTTATTGAATCTTATTCCTCAAGATGAATACAGACCTTGGTTGAATGTAATGCTGATAAAAGTCTATGCGCAGGAGGATAGGCTAGAAGAAATGGAGAAATCAATAGATGAGGCATTTGAGCATAATACATCTGTAGCAACTCTAGGTATCATGAGGTGTATAATTGCTAGTTATTTTCGATATAATGCTGTGGACAAGCTCACGGACTTTGTAAGGCGTGCTGAACATGCTGGGTGGAGACTCTGCCGGTCTTTGTATCACTGTAAAATGGTTATGTATGCATCACAGAATCGATTAGATGAAATGGAGAAAGTTCTTAATGAAATGGAAACTTTAAGGTTTGACCGAACAAAAAAGACATTTTGGATATTGTATAAGGCTTACTCATCATGGGGTCAAAGATATAAGGTTAATCAAGTTATAGGATTGATGTGGAAGCATGGGCATGAAATACCAGCAGATGTTTCTCCATCGTAATGATTTTTTTAGTGGCAGGTTCTTCACGAATCAAATTACCTTTAAGCATGTGAATTGCTGCCGTTGATAGATCATACCTTGTGTAAATTGGTACAGAAATTTCTCAGGTAGACTTTTTTTCCCTCTTTATCTTCTGTAAAGCACTTTGTTTGATAGTTATTTCTGTACGTCACAGACCAAATGTTGTTGCTTTTTTTTTTTTTGTATTTGCAGGTTATCTCATAGTTTTTGTTCTTAATTTGTCATACATATGATTTCTTTGCTTATCCTTCATCTCTTCATTTGAGTGAGTACTGTGCTAGGATCACTCCACAGTCATGTAAGCCTTTATAGGATTTGGATTTGGAAGTAAAAGAATCTGTCCAGATTTTTTACTGTTTAGGCTCTTAAATATAAATTCAGGATGATTACGGCCAACGCATCTGTTATAAATAGAATGTTTGGTAATTTCATTGCAAATGATAAATAGAATGCATCTGTGAGAAGTCCAAATGCATTCACCTTTTTCTGGACATTCTGGAAAGAATAGCTTCAAGCGCTAAAAATTTATGTCCCATCAGTTCATAATTTTGTTATGGCTATATTGTTGTAGCTTTTATCTTATTTACCACTCTGTCAGTCTGCTGCTGGAGCAATAACATAGCCTGTCTTCATGTTACACTGTACTGTGGTGATGTTTCTAGGATAAGATAAAATGTGGAGAATCTCAACCTTCTTTTTGCTAAACTCTGTTTTTGGTGGATAAAGTGTTTCACCTTTAGGTAAATTTTTATTCGAAGTATGATTGAGTGTGGTGTGTTTTTCTAGTTTTTGTTTTTCTGCAAATTTTGCCTTTTGTAATACAATCTTGATTACTGACAAAAAATAATCTACCAGCAGAAATATTTTCTTCACCATCCTTTTCATGGTTTTTTGCATCCGCTCAGTCTAGATACTCTTTGAATTCATCTTCTTGCCTTCTGTTTTGCTATTCCAGAAAGCTTTTGTAAATTATCAACGGATGATGAAGCCCAAATAGAGTGAAATAAAGAATTGAAGCCTTCATTAGTGACATAAATTGGTCTCATCGTTAAGACCAAGTTTCTGATCTTATCACAATTATGGGATACAGTGATTGTGGTTGATTCAAGATTTATAAATGTCCTTCTATCAACTTATACATGGGAAATCTTGTTCCTGCAATTCATAATCTCCAGATTGGAAATTGAACTCTAATCGTTGTTACATGGGAATCAACAGATCGAGAAGTTGCATTTCTGAAATCAAGTAAACTTATGCTCGTCGTGTTCAGTTGAGTTCTTTTTTCTCTTTTCCGATTGATTCCGATATAACTTATTTTAGATTATTATTCATTTATTCATCTCGCTTTGGAATCAAATGATGAAACTGTAACACTTTCATGCAACATTATGATAATTGGAAAGTAAGTTTTACCTTTTCTTGCAAAGATTTCTGTTGTTGGCTAGCATTTAATCTGTTACCTCTACTAGAACTACTACTTTTAGCTGTATTACATGAAAAGAGAGTCACAAATGCATGATACATGATTAATGAGTTGGATTGAAGGAACATTACGCATGATTAGTTTCCTAAATTTCATGTCACCTTTTGTAATTTCTTTTGCATATTTAAATGGCATGTTCGTAGAAGATGCGGATCAAAAATAGATCATTAGGAAGTAATGATCGAAGATTGTTTTGTTTAATCGAATATAGAAGATATCAATTTTCTTCTAGATGTCTATGGGCTGAGAAATCTGTGGGGAACAAATGATTAATTCTTGTTTGGTGAGAGAATCTATAAGCTACAATCTCCAGCTTTCATTTATGCCTTGGTTTTTTCCATGGTGGGATCCTATTTTTCCTCGAAGAATTCCCATATTTCATTACAAATCATCCATCATATCCGTCTGTGGTTCATATAAGTTGAAGAAAACAATGAATGTGTGAAAGCATGATGATCATCCGTTCAATTCAAATCAAGAGACAAAATAAAGGTATTGTTTTTGGCCTGATTGGTTGAAATATGACATAGATAAGCACAGAGCCTAGTTCTTTTGTCGTGTAGTGGGATAGTCTTGCCAACTTAAACAGCCATGTAACAGGTAGAAAAGCTCACAAGAGGACAAAGAGAAAAACATGACAATATGAACAAGAAAAAAGGGGGAAAAGACAAAGATGACAAGTTAAATTCATAGAATAAAGTGTGATGAATTGGTTAAAATATGACAAATTAAAATGAAGCATAAATTCAAAGCAAAAGGCCTAAAAAGTCAATAAAAGACAAAAGGCTCATGTTCTAGGTGTTCTACCACTTGTGCCCACCCATTAATCACATGAACCCAACGTTGTTCCTCTGTCAACTACACATCTTATTTTTTAGGACCTTTGTCATCTCTGGTTATGTCTGACGTGTCATTCATTCATTCAGTCTTGTAACAACGTAATTGTTTTGTTTGGTGGTTTTCAAAAATTGTCCTTAATTAGTTGAATCCAATCGAAAAAGGTCTCAAGAAACTATTTTTTTGTTGTGGGTTTTTCTCTTCAGATGGAAAGGTCTCAAAAAATTCTTCAATTATGGGGGCTAGGGATAATCTGATTCTTATCTAATCAATGCCTAAACTATCTCTAAAAAGAACAAGGCAACAATTATCGTCATCTTCTATTACATTCATTCGCTTTCGCTTGCGCTCTTACTACAGACGACTGCACGTAAAAATAAAAATTACAACTCCTGTAAGCAAGGGCGACTGCAATCCAAATGACGTCAATTGTAGTGGTCGCCCTTGCTTAAACGCAATCACCCGCAATTAGAACGCAAGCGACCACGAGTGAATTTAACAGAATATGACAAGAATGGTTGATTTGTTATCTGGACATAGTTTAACGATTAATTTTTACCTAAACATATTTTAAGAATTAGATTGTCTCTTATCTCAATTAATTTTTGGACTTTATTCTTTCTTTTTTTTAACGCAATGAAACTTTCAAAACCCCTTCCACTAAGTTGCCCAATTTTCCAAGTTTGTTGATCTGAAAGTGAATGGAAGAGCAGAGCTTTGTGCCCATTAACCCTACAACAACATCTCTCCTTCTCCCTTCCTCCTTGATGGGATGCAAAGAGAGAGAAGACCATAAAAATGGGAATAGGTTTGGTTAATCCATCTACCCATAAACAATGTTGTATGAAACAAGAAGCAAAAACTTTATATTCAGCTCTGGAAGACCAGCATCATTGCATACAAATCAGAACACCCAATGCTGTGAAATTAGCGTGCTTTTATAAGACCCAAAATTACATCTATAAGAAACCCAAAAATTTCCATTACTTGTGGTAGGAAGTTAGATGGTTAAACCTTTCGATTGCTTTGCGGATTTCTTCCGACGAAGACGACACAAACAGCCGGAAACGAGCAGATGCCCCCGGATTGAAAACGAGCAAGTAGTAATCAAACAACACTGAAAACACACCATAGTGATAATAAGAGGCTTCTGTTAAGTATCTGTGGGTTTAACTTGTAAAGAGTAAAGTTAAGATCAGCTGTGTTTCTATGAAGATTTTGGATTCACAAAGATGTTAATCTCCTCCATTAGAGAGTAAAAGTGCTCGTTATTAGGCAAGAAGTAGAAGCCAATTGTGGCCTGTTCTAGGAAGAGAAGCTTCACCTCATGGCCGGAGTTGCTCAGGCCTTGAACATAGGCCAGTTGCCAATCTTGGATGAGATCCAATCCAGCGACGACGACGAGACTTTTCGGGAAATTCAGACCTCCGAGGGTCTTCCCCCTCGGCCCGAAAATGTTGCAGGCCGGATGATCTCGATCTTCTCCTTCCGGAAGATATGCTCTCCAGTACCAGTCCCGATCTTGCAGAGTGACGAAGTATTTTCCGTCCAGTTTTCTTTCTGATTCTGTTCTTTCTTGCCCGCCAAACATGGGATGGAGAAGAATGTTGCCCAAGACTTCGACTTCTTCTTCCGCTGCCCGTACAGCGACATGGTGAGCAATGTTACCACCGGAGCTATCTCCTGCCACGTAAACGTGGACTTTAGAATCCTTCCCACTTTGCAGCCATTTTCTTGATTTAACCCACTTCAGAGCTGCCCAACCGTCATCGTAAGCGCACGGGAATCGATGCTCCGGTGACCGGCGATAATTAACGGAAACCACAACGCACTTGCAAATATTAACGACCCGGCGACAGAAGGTGTCGTAAATAGCACTGTTGGCTGTTGAATGAGTGAAGCTTCCGCCATGAAAGAAGATTATTACAGGAACTACCTCTGTTTTGCTCAATGGGTTTTCTAGCTCTACGAAGCCGAAATGAGACTCGTTTTCCGGCGACGGCATGTAAACTCGATTAAGAAGGCCGGAAGATCGATCCACGTGGTCAAATGAGAAAACCCCATCAACCGGAATCGTATTTGCCGGAACTTTACGATCTAGAAACTCTGCTAATTCACGGTTAAATGTTCCGTCAGCTCGCCGGAGGAGATTGTAAGCTAGTTTGAAATTGTAGATGAGTACCCAAGTATTAAGGGGAACAACCCTCTACAAAAGACAGAAACCAGTAAGAAAAAAACTTATTTGAAAAGCTAGAAATTTTTCTAGATTTCAATTTTTCAGCGAAGTTGTTGGGAAAAGTCATTTGGATACATGAAGAACCATTTGCTGGAACTAAAAACCAACAAACAAGGAAACCATTATTGTTCTCTTAAATCTTCGAAAGAACAAAAGGAGCAAATTAGGCCCCCTGAAGAAAAACAAAAGAAAAAACAGCGTTGTACCTTGGACTCATTTAGGTTGACCTCACTACTTCCAGCCATAACTCTCTGATGGAACTCAAAAGGAATAAAACCAGAACACTTGGAGAAGAATGCCTAAAACCCAGGAGAAATCCTCTCTGTATTGCTCATGGAAACAAGGAATCTCCCTCTCTAGGTTCTTTTTTCTGATTGATTCCTCGTTTTGGGATAGCGAAGAAGAAAAGACGCTTCTGAAAAAATGGGGAGCAGAGACTAGAGAGGAGAGGGACAGAGAGATCAAATATAAAAGAGAGAGACAGACAGAGGAAGGAGAGAGAAGATGGAGGTGGGGGGAGGACGAGAAAGTCAAAGGCAAGGGAGCGACGGTGGTGGAGGGCACGGAGAGGACAGAGAAAGCCGCCGAATAAAACTATATGGAGCGGGGGTGGGCCCCATGCCTACGCCCCGCAAAAATACGTACTCTCTCTGTCTTTTCCTGTCAACTTGCATGCATGTGCCAACTTAGACCCTTTCACCACTCCCCTAAATAATAACTTAAATTATAATATGTTTTTTTAATTTAAATTATTATTATTTTTTTTTAACAAATTCATATTTAGATATTAACCTTTGGAACATTTTTCATAATTTATTACCGAAATTCATATTTTTTATTTAAACACTTGTTTTAATTCAATTTTTGATGTGACGTAGAGTAGATTTATAGATTTTAAAATTGAAATAAAAATCACTGCAAATACGTGACTAAATAAAAAGTGAACTCCGTAGATAAATTGTCTAATTTAATAAAAAGTTGAATAAAATTCATTTTTTTTTTTTGAAAATTTAATACGTAAATGATTATAAAATTTAGAATTAAAATTATTTTAATTTTAAATGGGCCAATGTGTAATATAACTCTCAACATTTACATCTTATAATTTAAGTTAATTATAAAAAACATAACAAATTAAATTCTGACGGACCGTCGATTACCGTTCGTTCACTATATATGCCCAAAATGGACGACCGATCTAAAAACAACGATCATTCGTTCTGAACACATTGGATCAAACGGGCGATTAAGGAAAGTAGAAACTGTCGGTTCCACATGCGGTGCACGGGCTAGAGAACGGACAATCGTTATTCAAGACGTGACCATCTGTTCCCTCAATAATAGTCTTGCCTACCTTGTGACTCAATAATTGTCACGGATCGAACACTGTTTGGGAGAACGAACGGTCATTCCATAAATAGGTCATCCATTCTCCCAAACAATATTCGGTCTGTGACAATTATTGAGTTAAGGTCCGAGCTGAACAGACGATTGTTCTCTCTTACTATATAAGGAGATAACCTTAATGATGAACTTGTAGTTCTCGAAAACTCTAATACCTCTAGCGACATCGTATTTCTAGTGACGTTTTATTTTTCTTTTTATTAACGACGTTAATGAATTTTGATTCAAGTAGATGGGTCGATGCCAATATAGACTGGTATTCGGACGACACCAGTCCACAGACAGCCATCCGTTGTTCAGGTAGTGACCTTTCGTTCTATTCTTAATTTTGACAACAGTTGTTTGTTGTAAGAGTGGTGACTTTTCGTTTTCAGTCTTAATTTTTAATAATAGACGACTGTTCGTTCTCGATCTTGATAATGAAATGAGCGGTCGTTCTCATAACACAGTCGTCTGTTCTTGTATTGCTCTGTGGAATGAACGGTTGTGTCTCGAAGAACGTCCGTTCGTTCTCCAAGCGGTGTATTGCACGTGAAACAAACAGTTTTTACCTCTCTAATCGTCTGTCCAATCTGACATGTCTAAAATGAATTATAATTATTTTTAAATCGGTTGTTTTTTTTAGCATATACAATGAACAGATAGTGATCATTTGTGTCCTTAAGTTTGATTTGTTATATTTATAGTGTTTTAATGTTTGAATTGATGGAATAGATTGTTTAGAATTTTTTTTTTAAATTCATAGTTAATCCTTTAAAAATTTATAGAAGTTGAAAAATATTTAGAAAAAAAAAAAAAGGGAAAAGCGAGAAAAAGAGTTTCCTGCGTGCGGTCCACGCCAAGACACGCGGCGACAAAGGGCTCCGTGGTGAAAATAATCGACCTTTTTCCCAAAACACCCTCGGTGGCTCACTTAATCGTCGCAACTGAGGATGAGAATGACACGTGTTTTGTCCGCTAGCCTTAAAGCGCGTGACGACATGTTTTTTTGTCAGAATCTCCAATTTTAATATTAATAACGTGGGTATTCATATTGTCGTTTTCTGCCCAAATTAACGGGACACGTGTTTCACTCTCCTTGCTTGTGTGTGTCAGATGGGTCCTCCTCTACTGTTTGATAGACGCTCTGCTTTGGCCCTCTCAACTTATATTTTATTATTATTCATTCTTTATAAATATCATAATATTAATTAATTACCTTAAATTAGGAGTTTATTTCCATGATAAATATCAATTTTAGACTCTCTAATTTTAACTTATTTATTAATTATTAAATAATATATTATTTATACTAATAAATAAAAATATTTAATAAAATTAAAAAGATATATAATAATTATTAGGAGGCAGAAAGGGGCTAAACTATTCCCCTAAAAGTCAAAGTCATAATGGGCAAGAGAAGAGAAGATAAGAATAAATAAATTTGTTTTTGTTTTTATTTTTATTTACTTTTTCAAAATTATTTAATGTTTTAAAAAGTTAAAAGCTCATTATCAATTATATCGATTCCTTCCTTCCAACAACCTTCTACTAATAATTCAAAATTATTAATAATAGTAAATATTTTTTAATTTTAAATCATACTCTTGTATCTTCGGGATATATTAGTCATTAATTAATATAATTAATGTAACTATTAACCGAGGCGAGAATTTGTAACTTTTTGAGATTGGGACGAACCACCAATGATAACTGGTTCGGGCACCTAACTATGCAAAAGAACCGAGGCCAAGGGATGTCATCCATAGTCTTTGCGTTTGGTGATTTATTTTAATTTTATTTAATAATTAATTAATGTAGTTATTTATATTAATTTTATACTGTAATCTTATAATTAGGATTAAGCAGGTTCCACGCCCTCCCACACTAAATACCAAAAATACGCTGTCTTCTTTCTCTAATATGTTTAATTTTTGGTCTCTTTTTGTGTGTTTTATTGAATCCTTTTATTTTTGGTAGTAAAAATAGAAAAAATAATAATAATAATATTGGGTTTGTCCTCTTGTAATATTTTGTCTTTTTGTGTCGATGAATCACTATCCCCACTATTCGGGTCAAAAGTCCAAATTAAGAAAAGCATACAATACAATGTATTCAAACCTAATTTAATTTTGTCCTTTTTTAATACTTTTGAAAATAGTTATACAACCCACCAAACATCCAAGAACAAACAAACAAAATATAATCATAAATTAAAAAATTTTAACAACAAAAAACGATAAATTCATTGGGTCAAAATCAAAGTAAAGTACAAGTTTTACGATTCCATTCATAGTTTTGTCGTGAATAATGTTATGTCTACACTGTATTACTATCGTCCTTTGTTACGTTATAACGCGTCAATAATTAACTAATAATTAATTTTTTTATTTATAATTTATTATGTTAATTACAGTAATTAATATTTTTTAAATCATAAAATAAGAATTAAAAAATATAAATAAAAAATAAATATAATATTACTCTTTTGTCATGTTATTTTTGTTAGGCTAATTTTAATATGTATTTTTAATATTTTAAAATTAAAAAAAAAAACACACAATACATTTACTCTAAAATCATGTAATTTTTGTCAATATTTAATTTAAATTCGACCAATCGCATGTCTTCTTTGGCAGCTTCCTTAATGACACTTTCTTTTTAATTAATTATATTTAATACAACTAATTGGAAAAATAAGGACAAGGCTATAGGTTTATCAGCCCTCTTCTTCACAACATTTAATAATATTAGAAAAAGGTAATTAATTAAAATAATATTTATAATTTTGGCCCATCAAGGCTCCAAAGAGATGCTTAATTAATAAAATTAATTTCTTTTTTTGTCCTTTTGACTTGACAAATAGTGCATGTATTCGTAAAGAACAGTGTCACCACTCTCCCATTGGCTAATATAATAATGTTGTTTGTATAGGTAATGGAGAACACCAAGATTAATCAATCCCTTAAATTACGTTTTATTTCATTTATTAATTTAAGTATTTATTATTTATTTTATTATGGACAGTGAATGGCAAACCATTTAGATTTATTAAATTAATTATCTTAATTAATATTTGTCTGTCACGGCTCTAAAATCTAAATAACTTACAAATTAATTCAGCAAATATTTAATAATTGAATAATTATACGTTGGTTTTCTTGTTCTACTATCTAAACAAATTTATTAACGTAACGTCTCGAAATACTTATGATATAATATAATATGTTTTGAGTTAAAGTCGGTACAGATTTATTGTCGAGGATATCTCTAATTACATTAGATTAGGTAAAAATAAGAATTTTATTAATAAATTATGTATTTTTTATTATTCAAAGTAATATACAATTGTTGCATTGATATAAACTGGGTTTCACCGTGTTTTTCTTTGCATAAATGGGTTGTCATTCATTCGACACTATTTTATTCTCGCACTTTAATTATCGAATATATTGAACAAAAAAATAAATTCCAGCATTTTTCCAATGTGTTAGTTAATGATAAATTATGATGGGACCCGACAAAACTTGAAAATAAAGCATTGGTCATGGGTGTAAAATTAATCTGAGCCCTCCATTTTGACCAAAAAAAAAAAAAGCATCAATGGAATGAATTGATCTGCACCGTCCATGTTATGTCGGACGATTCAAAAACAACCATCTCAAATCCGACAACATTTTTCGGCTAAACTAAAACTGTGTAGTTTTGGAAGAGATTGGAAAAGCATTGTTGGAAACAAAGAGGTTGGATTGAGACACATGCTGACGTAAGCAATGACGATATAATGTGACCAAATGAGGAAGAATGTGACCTCTCACCATTATTTTTATGTTCTATGAATGGTATTCAATAAAAAATTTAATTAAAAATCCTAAGCACGAGGAATGTTCGACGTAAAACCCGTTGGGTCGTAACTCGACAAGCCACCACCAATAATCATCGTGGGCCTCTATCCTTATCTGATTATTTCATTTTAAGTTAAATAATATGAGACGTCTCGTTTTAATTTTATACTCTTAAGTTATTGATCAATTGTTAGATAATATTTATAATTATGTAAATGAAATAAATATAATTACACGTCAAATTATAAAATTAAAACGTAAATATAATATTATTTAAGATAAAGTGCATATTAGCAATTAATCAAAGCTTCTTTCGCGGCAATATTGAGCTATCTCCTTACCAACTAGTACTTCTTTTCTTTGGAAATCGTCTAACAAAAGATATAGAAAACGACACATAAAAAGAACGTGACTGGCAATGAGAACTTAATAGCAAATTGCCTAAAGTTTAAAGACTTCTTTGTCTAAAAAAGATCAAGAGTAGACTTGCTATTTAATTCGAAGTTTAAAGGATAATATACACTTAAAACTCTATTATTTATCCGCTAAGTAACAAAAACGTCTTTAAGAGAAGAGAAATTATCCAATAGATAAAAGGTCCCATGAAAGGCCCAATGGGCCGTGCAAGTTGTCAAAGAAGAGTCCAATGGGTTTTGGTCATCCATTCAACGCTAGCAATTTCTTTCATTTGCTTGCCGGAGGAGCAAAGGTTTGTGGGAGAGATCAAAATGGTCGGAGGCCGCAATGCAAAGCTTTTGTTAGGATATGTAGCTCAAGCCGATGTCATCGAAGATGGGTGTTTGTCCAATCATATATCTAAATGGTTTGTGTTTGAAACAAACTAAATGTCGGAAAATAAAATTGTAAATTTTCGTGAGAAACAAAATATAAGAGGCTTCTATAGAGTTGGCGGAAAGATGCGCGAATGGGGAGATATAACACCGTCCTTGACATAAATTTTCGGGTCATTAGGGTCAGGAACCCAACGAATTTCGCTCATGTTAGGCATCTCGACATACGCCATAGTGAATTCTCCAATCTTCTCGATCGTCCCTCTCTTCCCCGCCCTCAACAACAAATTGTTGCGATTGAATGAGAAAATGCCATTGACCAGACGGACAATGTTGCCCGGCTCGAAGGCCTCGCACTCGTCTCCCCAGAGCTGGAAGTGGACGGATGCCGTCTCGTCTGCCACGAGTGCCAAGCATGTCTTGTTTTGACCTTCGAATGTTGTTCTTCCTTTCTCCAAAACAATGAATTCTGCGTTTATGTTGTTCTGAGCAGAAGGAACTATGTCTTTCAGAGACATTAAATCTATCCTTTCAACTGCAAAAAAAAAGACCATTGAAGAAAACCTGTTCAGGCATTTCTTCGAACACCTAAAAGGCGTCCCTTGTTTCGTACAAATATCTCGTTTCTCATTTGAAATGCAAACATGGAATTCATTTACAGTTACTGTCAGTCAGTACGATGGAATGGAAGAAATGAAATAAACTTCAAAATTATCCGAGAATCCAAATGGTGAACTTACTTCTTTTTAAACCCACCAAATCCCAAATTTGATCTTCTTCGTGTCCTCCCTTCACTTATTCTCTGCAACCTAGTCAGCCTGTCTTACCATCTTCAGCGCCGCCGCCGCCCAGCTCTCTGGTCGTGTAGAAGTGTTTTATGTCAAAACCCGAACTCCGCTTCGAAAGGTGGTTGTTGAGACGAGGAGTGAAGATATTAAAGCTTGTGATGTTTTGTTGACTCCCAGTTAAGAGATGGGTGCAATTGGAGGAGATTGAGGGTATAATTTCAACTAAACCAAGAATTGCTTGAAGATGACTAGGTTCTGGTTTTTGGGTTTTTATCTATGGCCAGAATTGTCGGTAACTCAAGCAGTAGGGCTAGTTTTAGCTTGGGTCATTGACAAATTGTTGACATAAAATCTATTAAATATTTTACTTTTTTTTCATCCAACAATAATTTTAATCCCCTATTTCATTGACTCATCCAGCTTTGCTCATACACTCAATTTCAAACAAAGATCTCAAACGGATTATCGTATGATCGGATCATGATATCAAGTGTGTACGAGAAATGAAGTCACTCAAGATAACCAAAATAAGTTAAAATTGACAATTGCAAGTGAGCATGAGACACTTTCACGAATTTCAGGACGACATGAGCTGCTTTGTTAATGACCCGAGAACAAGGGTTATATTGACCTAACTTGACCTCTAAGTTCCTAGGTTACATTGCAACCTAAGCAAGTTTAAATATTACAATAACATGCTTCAAAATCTGTTCATTAATGGATATTGAACTACAGTATATACCCCTTACTTAGCCATTGTTAATTGTTCAAAGTGAAAAAAAAAACAAGACATCCTAAGTTGTAGAAAGCACAAATCCAGGAGATAACCTTAAATTACTCAAAATGCGAAAGAGAGAAGGATAGTTTAACATCAAGCAGCATTAGCCATGGACTCAATCAATAGTTGGTAGCCTTCTGGTACCTTTGTTTGTCTTTGTATACACTCTGCTAGAGCAGGAACATCTGTGCTGATGTCTAAGAACCTCCCTATGAACAGCAACAAATGAAAATCCGAAATCTGCTTCACCATCGGCAGATTTTTCGATCTTTCGAGCTGATTCTTTAGCGCCTTCATTGTTACTTGGGTTGTTCGATTCTCGACCGGAAAGGACGACGCGAGAGGACCCTGCATAACATAACCCCACTCCTTTTAGTACACCATAATTACAAGTCTAGAATTCACTACCAAAAAAGGGTACAAAGATAAATGGACTCTAACATATAACATTATAGTTCAATCCAAATTGGGTAGGAGGAGAAGCTGGAGTTCTTCATCCACCTAAAGAGCATTCTTCAGCAGGCCTTCATGCTCTGATTTCTGGGTTCAAATCCAACACCAGCTCAATATTGACCTATAGCTTAGCAACAATGAGATGGGAAAAACTAGAAACTAGCAACAACCACCTATGCATTTATCAAATTATCAAAGAACGAACTCCAGATCAAATCAGTTTTGTCACTTTTGTAGATCCAAAAGCTACTTTGGACAGCCAAATTACATGGGGAAAACGGGTAAAAAAGGCAGCTTTTGTCAAACATTGATCAAACACAAGATACATAAAGTATAACAAACTGAAGTGAAAATTAGAAAACTTAATCTACGCACCTGGTGATCCAAAATCTTAACCACGACCAAGAAGAAATCATTGTCAACATCTCTGGTATCCTTAACTCCGACAACAACATCCTTTTTCATCCTGGACAACTTCGGATCGAGATCTTCCCCGAATTCAAGCTCGAACCAGCCCTCTTTGAACAATCTCACACACATATCACTCATTTGAAAAGCCTCAAAGTGGACATCAGCTCCCCCATCTTCATTCACCTCCAACTTAACCAGCGCGGTGACCCACTCCTTCAACCCACTTTCGGCATGAAACTCCGCCGCCTGCAGAACTTCCCGATTGGAAAGTGTGTAATCCTTTTTGTCCTGGCTGATTGTTTGGGTAAAGATGAAGCCGACCTTTATCATGCCCAAACCAGTTGCTATCGCTTCCACTAATTTTTCCTCATCTGGATCTCTCAAAAACAGCAAAATCTCCTCTGTTCCTTGTTGTGGTGGCTCATATATGAAATTCACCTCGACTTTCCCCTCAGATGATACCGTCCCGTACATAAATCCTCCTCTTTTAACTGCAAAAGCAAGTGTGTCGTTCACATAATGCTGGAACGCATTTGCACAATCTCGATCAAACGAAACCAACTCGCAATGGGGGTTTTCTTGACGAGTGATTCGCATCTGCTTGGCAATAAGATCATCCATGGTCATCTTCCGGCCAAAAGAACCGGCGGGGTGGAAAGCTGGGCCGGAAACAGTGCGTTCGCCCTCGTAGGCGAGGAACACAATGGAGCCATGCGAGAGATTGAGAGCGGAGAGAGTGGAATTGGGGTTAGACATGTCGGTGTATTTGGAAAGATCGTCGGAGGTTTTTGCCAAAAGAAGGCTTTGATTAAGGGACAAGGTTTGATTATGGACTGGGATATTGAGCTGAGACTGAATTTGAGACTTCAATTGAGAAACTGTACTTTGTGGGTTATCAATGGTGACTCGCTCGAGGCCATCTCTGCTGCGAATCCGAATCATCATCTTTGTAAATAGATCCAAAATGCCTGTATCAGTTAGTTCTGAATCTTCAAACACCGCGAGTAGAATGGGAAATTTGGGGATTGAGAAACAGGGATTTGAAGAAGAAGAAGAAGAAGAAGAAGAGCTTAGGCCCTGTACGAGACCCAGAATTTCCTGGTGGAGGGGAATACTTACTACACTACAACGAGGAGGAAAAGAATTGTCGTTTTTCTACCTCGTACGTCATGTCGTTCAATTCAATCTACAATTAAATGATCTAGCAGTGTTGCAAGCTACAGTATTTTTCTCCTTAATCTTGATTATTGTCTCATTAATCATAATTTAATTATTGTCTCCTTTTTTTTTTTTTGAGTGATTTAATCTGAGCAAAAAAGTGACGTGAAGAACATGTAATGTAAGTCTAAACAGAAGACAGGTCAAACCAATCATCATTTGTATATATATATTATAAACGGTTGTAGTTTTTTTTACTATAAACAAAAGGTCTTTTTTAATCTCGTACTCTTCTAATTTGAATATTAGATTTCTTCTCAACCCGGTTTTTATATGGTTTAAAAGATGACGTAATTATATTTAAATCTATTTATCGTAAAAAATAAAATGAAATTATAGATTCAGTGTAAATCTGTCTCAGAAAAAATCACTGTCTTTCAAGATTGGATTCTATACAAGTCTGGAAGCGTAACTTATAACTTTGTGCTCTGTTCTCCAAAGAGCAATTATTATCAAAAAGCAATAAGTTAGAATTTCATTTTCACTCAGAATTATTGTGATTCCGCGAGAACGGGGAACACAAAGATTACCACGTAGGCTCGTTGGTCTTAGAAATGATGGTTCAAGAAGGAATGGTAGTGAAATTACATCGAGTAAGATGTAGTTGTCCGCCTACTTTCAAGAATTCAGTACACGAGTCTTGAAGTATAGGTGAGATCACACAATCTAACTCTAGAATTTAAGAATATTTAAAAAAGGGTATGTGCAGATTTGCATGACAGTTGGGTTATAGGTGGATAGGTTTTGATTATTTTAGTACCCAAAAATATCAGTCTAGCTCAATTCCATTTTTAATTTTTTGTGGGTAGAAATGTTTGTTTTCATGTTCTTAACTGAACAAAAGCAATCAAGGTTCTTCCATGGAACCTGTAGAATTTCATTATGTTGATGGAATTATTAAGAAATTGAAGGAAAACCCAGAAAACACTGGACAATTCTGAGGATATAAGAGAGAGATTGTAAGAGGATTAAGCCCGTTTCATTTTTACAATTGGACATTCAATCGAAAAATAAATAAATCTAGAGAGGGAGAGAGATCTAAGATGCCAGGCAAGTCTCCCAAAATACCCTGCTCTTCTCCGTCTCATTCAACGACTCAAATTCATGTGTCGAATCGAAAGAAGCTCTGGATTTGTGAGAGCTTATGGAAGTACCAGTGTCATCACCGCTCCATTCTTCATCTTCAGCACAGGATTTAACGTCGCCGCCATTGACGTCGTCTCCACAGCTCTGCAACCCACTCAGATCGTCGCAGCAAGAGTGAGCATCATCGTCATCCTCCTCGATTTCCGGCAAAAGGGCGGTGTCGGAAACCGATTCCGAATCACCCCAAGACTCAAAGAGCAAGAAAGAAGAGGCATTCACTTCACTCATCTCCGCCATTGTCTTCTCCTAACAACACAAAGAATCATTCAAAAACAAAGATTTACAGAGAAAGAAGTCGACACTTTTTCGAAACACCTACCATCCCGCAGACAGGAGTGGATGAACAAGAGAAAAAAAAAAAAAAAAAAAAAAAAGAAGAAGAAGAAGAAGAGAGAGGAGAACGAGACAAGTTCATTCCTTTATAAACAACCAAATCTTACTCGGACGAGGACGAAACTCATCAGCAAAAAACCTCCCAGAAGGGAACGGTCGTGCGGCTATTGGACCACGTGTCATATTTTTTCGTAAAAAAGGATCTTTACCCATCTGTATATTGTTGCAGACTTGTTTGACATGCCAACAACATACAGTTTTACGCAATTACCCCAATCCTCCTTCAAAAAAGCATCGTCATTTTTTCAAAGTAATAGACCAAAAAAAAAAGGAGATTATTTAATCACTAAATTCCAAACAAATAAAATAAAAGTTGTGTTGACCAAAGTGGTGTTTTTCAAAGCGTGTGGTTGAAGAATTACATTTGAAAAAAAAAGGCCAATTTTGGGTCATTTGAAACGTGGAAATTGTTACATGACATAAAGTTCGGTGGTTGGTGGCCCTCCCTTTTCCACTTTTACCCTTCGATCATAATTAATTAGCGTGACGTCATAATAAAATTAAAAGACTTTTAAATATTCAATTCTAGTGCGTGAAAAAATACCCAATACTCATTTTTGTTTGTTTTATTATTTTGGAGAATTCTTGTTTCCACAAAAGCCAAAAAAAAAAAAATCAAATTTATGGGAACACAAATACTAAGAACATTGACCAACCCAAGCATGTTCTCCCAATGACCACCTTACCATTAAAGAAGGTCGTGAAATGATTTCAGCCAAAATTGTGGGCTTCCTTACAAGGTTTCTAGAAACCATATGGTAAGGACGATTTGGTATTTTCCCACTCCATCTCATTCCTCTGTGTACCGAAGATATTCATTCTAATATTGACTAATCTAAATTTTTGGGCTCATCTTAGGCCTCAACATTTCTTGAGTTGTTAATTATTTTAAATATTTATAATTTAACTTTATTTATTACACCAATTATGGATGAAGAATTAGTGTAAAATTAAAGATTAAACCTAACATTAGCATTTTAATATGGGCTTTGACATAAGATTTATAATTAAAAATAAAGTTTTTATTTATGGGAAGAGCACGAAAACACTTGAAAAAAATTGCACATCTCAAAAGTTACCTTCAAAAGTGCAAGATATCAGAATGAACCCGAAATTAGGAAAGATCAAAAGGGATGATAGGCTATGGCTACCTGGTTAACCTACAAGAAAAAGAAATTAGAGAGATCCAAGGCTGAAGGAGAATGCATAAATAAAAGTGAATCAAAGTAGAAGGAGAGTTAAATTTTTGCCCATCCCATATTGAAGACATCTGCTAAAAATATTCTAGATTCAATCGCCCTAACTCTTTGAAATAATCCGCACAACTGAGCACCGGATTCTGAACTCGGCTGTCTCAGGGAAAATTCAAAAGTGCACTCCTCAAGGCTATCAAATTATTAGTTGGCTGCTATTCAACATATCTCAGACTACAAGCCTATGGGGCCAACACATAACAAATCACAAGAAATACCGTGCACTCATAAAATAAACAACTAAATCTGCATTGAGGTGACAATGTCGTAAGCAGATGGTGGAAGATATTGACATATTAATTGCATCAGCAGCATGCTAGAACTGGCAGTAGACTTTAGTTTTGGACCAAAGTGGTTGATACGTAAATTTTTAACTGCGAAGCTAATGTGTCTATAGCAATAATGAACCTTAATCTGTGGTAAATACACGTAATTAATCTTATTTTTAAGTTATTAATAATGATGTGTTGATTGATTCTCTACTCTAACCATTTATGTAAACAAAATTATGGACTACCACATTTTATACAGACAAGGAGAGAACAAGGGTTGAGTTCAAATTAACGGAAGGAAAAGAAAATAAGAACCTCTGCTCCGTACTTGGGCTCAACAAATAAACCAGTAGCCAGTCACACCTCAGGGCTCAGATCATGAATAAATCTGCAAATTTTCAAAATGTATCCAAGAATTGGCGTTGAACTGATCTGCAAATGCGTAGGTAAAATTTCAGATATACAATTTGTCACATACCCTGAGGGATAGGCTCAACTGTAATTCTCACGTACTTTTCAAGTTTAAGTTACCAAAAATCACAGCCAAAAGAGCAAAAAATTTGTTACACATCTATACAGGTTAAAACGTGAATATGGATTACCTTCACTATCATGAGATGAAAATTCAAGAAGGCAATTTTCAAGTACTTTTAAGGAGAAGAATTCTCTTACTTCGATTCACTTAGCTGACTATTTTTGTGTCAAATACCTGTCATGGGTCAATCTTGAAATTCATGCCTCCCACAACTCCAGTATAGATGCTTAAACTCAGCTACAGAGACCTGCCGTAGAACCCAGAATTTGTATTCTTTCGGTTAAAAATTGATGCATGGCAAAATAGAAATACCAAAGAATATATAACAATTCAGAGAAAGAACAAAAACAGTTAATATTTGGTCAAAATCAGGAGATTTGATCCAACGACTGCTTTGATCAAGACAATTATATATTAACTGATGCTTTGAAGGGGAAGAATTAACGAATTAAAATACAGTGTCGAAAAAAACATTTATGATACAGTATTTACAAATTACAATGACATAAAATACATCATAAATTACAAGTGCCTCTGATTTTTTTTTCCCGTGAAGCTCAAGGTAGGATGGAGAGATGAATGTAGTCACAGAAGTCTCCAATCCAACCAGCAAGTCCCGCGTATATTCAGTAATAGAGAACATGTAGACCAGAAAATTTGCTTATAAATACATCGTGTTCTGTCCATTCTCTCTCTTAACTTGAACCTTTAATTTCTTACCACCTAATTGGCTCCCATTCATCGTATTAATGGCAGATTGGGCAGCCTCTGGCGAGTCATAACTGACAAACCCTGATTATAGAAGTAGTGTACAGTCGTTAACTTCTCGAGAAAACCATGGTTTTACAGAACTTGTATTATTTTCTAAACAGCAAGATACGGTGCTCACCAAAACATTTGCTAGCACCAGTTGCTTTGTCGATGAAAACTTTAGCACTCAAGATGCTACCAAATGCTTGGAAAGTGTTGGCAAGCTCTTTGTCGTCAAAATCTTGGGGTATGTGACAAATAAAAAGATTAGCACCACTGGGACCTATACAAAATTTAAAAAAAAGGGTGATGAATCTAAAGATGAAACCTCAAAAGTAATTGAATAATTGAGGTCAAATAGAGAGTAGCTGACAACCTTCAATCTGACTACCAGAACTTTTCCCCATGCGAGATGTACAGTTTGCTGCAATGGGTGGGAGTGAAAATGGTGAACTGCCCAAAGGTCTAGGCCTCATCAAGCACCCAGAGTATGACATGGGATACTGAATGGCTGGAGCTACTGGATAAGCTGAGCCGACATAACTAGTAGAAGGAAAAGGATAATTTCTAAAAGCCAAACCCAGACCAAAGGAAGGTGTCATTCCCCGCGTATCATGAAATTTCAATTGATTCTGCATTGTTGGCAGACGGTATTGCATATATCCGAATGGTGCAGGAGCCTAAGAAGATGGAAACAAACATGTAATCTGATACCATAAAAATTCAACATACTAGATCACAGAATCAAGAGAATGAAAACCAAGATTTGAGGAAACACAGAGTGGATTTGATAAAAATAAACCCAAAACACATAATGATGGAATCAGTATGAAAAATAAACGAACTGTGCAAGCTAAGAAATTCTAAAAGGATAACAAAAGGTTATCGTATCGACAAGCTTAGGAATAAAAAATTTTTAAACCGACCTGATAACCATAGCCATTATAGGCGGGGTCATAACCTAATGGCAAGGCCCCGAATAACGAAGCATGTTGTGAATCTGGATTAGAACTTTGAGACTGAGTTTTCTGAGCTTTGCGAGCTCGTCTTTCCTTCTCAGTATCTGCCCATTTTACAACCAAAGGAACACCTAAACCCTGACCGAGAAAAGATAATAATCAGATATTGGAAAAACTAATCAATTATTCACGGAAAAAATAAAATATGCATCTTATTCTTTATCAACCAATTTTTAACACTTTCAAAGAAGTTGACCGGGCATAATCTTTCTTTATTTGAAAAAAAAAATAATTCAGGACGGGTCAGTAGTCTATATATTCCAGCGGCAGGCAGGATGTTAGTATATGCGCTAACTTATGATGTGAAGATTCAAGTATAATATGCAAACAACAAATAAATAGTTATCCTTCCAGACTACTAAAGCTAAAATATTTGAAGTGTCATCTTTACAAAATTATTTCTCTTGCGAAATAAGCCCAAATGATTTTTCAAAATTTGAAGCAAAGAGTTTCATCTAAGACAATCACACAACAATATTTCCAGGGTGCGCTCTGAGGATGACTATATGAAAATCCATAATCTCTTTCAGACAAATTTTTTTCAATAACATAAAATTGAGAATGCAAACCTCCATAATGTACTTTCCATTCATCGCCTCAATTGCTGCCACAGCTTGTTCTTTCGTCTCATACTTCAAAAATGCACAGCCTGAAGAGAGAAATTATAATGGACAAGGCTTCATTGCGTTAAAACGAGTGTGTCCTCCAACTCCAAAATTTTAAAAATAAAAAAAAAATGATTACCTTTGGTTGCTTGCTGACAACCTCTTAATATTTGCAAGTCATTAATTGTCCCATATGGAGTGAACAGCGCAGACATTTCAGCTTCAGATATGTTCTTCGGAAGCATGCCGACAAAGAGCTTATGTTCTGGTAATCAAAGAGGGCAAAAGAGTTATCCATCCATGTACAGTAAACAATAAGAAATAAAATGCCTCCAGCGAGAACAGGAAAGACATATATAGACCGGTGCAGTAACAGTGGGAAGCATCTTAAAGATAAAAAAGTATACGGGTTTTAATTTCACACCTAATCTTTCCATCTCGCCATCTGCATACTTCACTTGCAATGGACTGGATGCCTGAATAGTAATACATAGAGAGGATGACGTCTTCCAGTAAGAACAACATCACAGAGTAACTTAAACGATAGGTCTTAATTTTCTTTTGGAGTCTCATATATTGGCCAGCAAGAGGGACCTTTCTACTCATTGTCAAAGAGTTCGAAACGCATAAATTCAGTTTATTTCAAAAAGCATATCAGACTGAATTTTGTAAAAACACGTACAATAAAGAGTATATTTTGCTTTCCTTATAATGACAACCTCAAAAAAAGAACTGGCTACATGAAACTGGAAAAGTAAATCATTGACTCGTGATTCTCATCAATACTGCGGTTCAGTAAATTTAGTAAACTTCACTGTTAAAAGATTGAGGACCAGTATTATATAATTAAGAATAAAAGAAAATTACCCCAAATCAAAAGGGTACAAATAAAACTCATTTTCTAGAGTTTCACTTCATGGTCAAAGGGAACGAATCATTGTTGTACTAACCCCAGGTAATGTTTTCTTATTATGGCAGGCATTGACCGCCTTATCTGCTTCCTGCCTGGATGGGCATATTACAAAACAACACCCTGCGAAACATTCATAAACCTAAAATCAGACTAGCAAACCGTAATAGACGGTTTTAAAGATGAATTCAAGTAGTGAAAAACCCATACTACGCGGCCGAAATCCTCGACTTCCAGATCAAAAGGAAAAAAAAAAAAAAAAGAGCGAGCGTGAGAAGGCAGAGAGAGAGGTTGAAGGAAAGAGAACCTCGAGATGCGTGGGTAGTCTTGTCCTTGATAATGCTGACCTCGTCGACGAGAGCAAAGTCTTTGAAGATTGAAAGGAGCTGAGATTCAGACATATGCTTCGGCACTTGACCTACGAAGAGCTTTACACTCTCTACGTTACTTCCTCTTTCTCTCTCTCCCTCCGACATTAAAACACACGCTCTCTCTCTCTCTCTCTCTCTCTCTCCCCTTCAACTGTAACTTCTTCCGTCAAGAACTCTCCCGTATTCTCTCTCTACAAATTACACCCATACCGCTGTCTCTCTCTCTCTCTCCCCTTCTCCTTCCTTCTCCAACCTGTGAGGATTCCGGCATAACTGCCCCGGATCGTCTTGAATAAATTACAATGAAATCAAAGGGGCTTCCCAGCTATGGCCTTGTTTTTGCATTTATTTACGAAACTGCAATCACAGCTGTTCTTCGGCCCTACTCATCGAAATGACAACAAATACCCCTCCTCTTCTATACCATTGCATTGAACAGGGAAAACTAGGGAAAATATACTCTTTTTCTTTTCTCCATTTTTACTTTAATTCATTTGTGATATTTTATTTACTTTACATTAATTTTTTTTCCTAATATTTTAAATAAACTAAATTAAATGAATATAAATAATTAACTAAATAAATTTATGTTTATTGTATCATCATATTTCTTATTACACTGTTGTCGCTTAACGTTAAAATTCTCAAAAATTTATTCTTAGATTAACAAAAAACGTGTAGATAAGAATAACAACTTTATTTATAATTATTTATTTTTTATTTTTAAAAATGATTTAAAATAATTAAAATAGGAATTGAGTCTCGAAGGATAACAACGTATTTATCCCCGAATAATAACAAGAAAAAAACTTTGTCCGAAATAATATTAAATAAAAAATGAAAATTTAAAATTAGAAACTTTAATAATAAGATAAAAAGTAAAGAGGGGGAGATTGGAGGGTATAGAAGTAAAAGAAGGGAAGAAAGGGTGAAATGGTTGATAAGCTTGAAAACGAAGGCATAAAAGATGAGAACGACAGGGACAGACTGTCCCGCCAACGAGGAATTGAAGTTTCCTTCTCCCCCTTTTTTTTTTAATCCTTTTTTGCCCCTGTGAATATTGCAATTGGAGATTTTAAGTAAATTAAAAAAAAAACCGACCACAAATTGACTTTTAAACTAATTTTATTAACAATACGTGTTAATTTATACGAGTTTTATTGTCATGCGGGTGGGTTAAATTATGATTTGTATATTGAAAAGTCTCGTAATCTATTAAGTCATATGATACATTGCACGATTCACGTGGTTACTCTAACTTAGAAAACTAGCCTGCGATGTTAGAGATTACTAACCTGATTTAATCAATGAAATTACTAAAATATGTTTAATGCATTAATCATCTTTGATGATTTAGAGAGAATTACCGTCAGACTCCCACGTAAGATTGATTTTCTTTGTCATCACGGAATTACGTTACCATTAGAGTCAGGTGAAAGAAATTGAGATTCTACAATTTGCTAGAGTAATTTCATATTTACAACGATTAAACTATGGATCAATGTGCGTTATTTTATATCTAATTATGGTGAATGAAAAATTACATTGTTCGACGATCTCAACGATTAATGATTTATGTGTACTCGTTATTGGTTTATTTATTTATATAATAGATTACAAGTTTTTCATATTCATATTTTAGACGCGAATCTAATCTTTCTCGAGTTAATTTTTTGCACGTTACAAGACAAAACATTACAACGAGAAATATGTCGGCAAAATAGTGGGTGGAATGAAATACTAGAGTCAACTACTAGAAAGTTGGTTGTACCAATAGGCTACTTAGTCAAAATACTTTGTCTCAAACCTCCAAGTTTGAAACATTGCTCTTCAAAAAGATGTGATATAAAAAGAAGACCGAAGACCAAAAGAAAAGCGAGAAAGAAGATGATTAGCCATCAAGCAAACACAAGATAACAAACGGAGAATTAACAACTAACAAGTAAGTTTAATCGATGCAACGTGACGTTGATCGAACAACATATATGAATCGGGTAATGGACTTCACTTTGTACTATTTTTTATGCTGATGAAATTAAGTTTACCTAATAATAGAATTGAGAAGTTATTTTTAATTAATTGCGTGGTTTGAAATTGCATCATTCATTGTTAAAAACAATAGGGAAAACATGTGAAGATGTGAATATAAATTAGGGGCGGGAAAAAACCAGATCAGAATCGTGGTTTTAACTGTAACCATTGTTTCGATCATAGTTTGGTTCAGTTTTTCCTATCATAGGAACTAGTTCTAATTTCAAATTCTCAAGATCGGTGGTTTACGATCCAGTCCACTATTTTGAAGGTTAAAAACTGTAAAAATCAAACCGAACCACGAGTAAAAAAATCGACCCGAAAATTGTTAAAACATGACCCAAAATCGTAAAAAATCAACTCACACCTGAAATCAGTATCAAACTCGACAAAAACTTCTAACCCCAACCTATAAACAAAAAAAAATATAAATAATTTTTTATTTTTTAAATTTGGAACTGAATCGGTACTAAACAATGAAACACGGTCGATTTTGATTCCAATCTTGAAATCCCACGATTCTGGTTATGATTTCAGAACCAAGAAACCATAGTTAACGGTGCCGATTCCGAGGTGGAACCGGATCACGCGCACCTCTTACATACACGATCATATATGTAGTTCTAGGAACATTTTTAAGAATCAAATAACTCTTAATTGCTTCTAATGATGCAACAATGTTAACTTTTAGTCTATTTCGTTTAACTAGAGTCAATTAGTATATAGTATGGCTGTGCAATGGCTGCTAGGACTATATTTATTTATTTATATTTAAATATATGAAAGTTTCAACTGTGGCCACTGGCCGCCGTCGAGTTCTTTCTTTCTTCCGCAATTAGTGGGTTCTGGGAAGCATCAGTTTTGCAGATTCCAGCCAAGAATTCTGCAGAATGTCGAGGGTAGGACTAAGGTTTGTTTCTTAAATTTCTCTCTGTCGTCTCTTTCTCTTTCTCCATCGTCCTCTCATGGTGCCTGCTGGTTTTACTTTTTGATTGATGGATCTCTCTCTCTCTCATGGATTTTCTGATTGTTAAAGCAGCAAAAGGGCTGCTTCCATTTCAAGAAATTTGTTTTCTGGAAGTTTCCAGAGGGGTTTAGCCTCCGAAACCTCGAGGTATGTCCATCTATTATCCTCTTTATTTATAAGTTATCTGTGGTATTGTTCTTCTGGGATTGCCAATCTTATGTGTTTCTGCAATGACTGCTGCTCCATGGCCCTAGAATCTGATTAATCAACGCAACCCATTTGTCATTTTCTATAGATAAAGGATAGTTTTGTCTAGTTTCAAATGATTTAGATTGGGTCTGCAAATTCTCAGAAAAGATCCAATCTTTCAGAGAATCAAACCATATTACAGTGCCAATTTTTTGAACAAATTAAAAGGTTAGGAACCATAAATCCTTGTTATTTAAATTATTCTAGCATGATGATCTTGCGTAACAGTAACTAATGTGTTATTTTACCAAATTATAGTTTATAACAATTATACACAGTTAATTACCGAGTGAAACGTAAGAGTCACGCGCAAGTAAAAGCATAATCTAGAATTAGAAGTTACAACTAGCATTATGCATAAATAATTTGGACATTTGATACGAGAATACAGGCTAGAAGGCAGGGTCGCATTAATCACAGGAGCAGCCAGTGGCATAGGAAAGGCAACGGCTGTGAAATTCATTGAGCAAGGTGCAAAAGTCATGATTGCCGATATTCAACACCAACTCGGTGAAGAAACTGCGAAAGAGCTCGGACCTAATGCTAGTTTCGTCTCCTGCAACGTTGCCAATGAATCCGATGTCTCAAATGCAGTAGATTTCGCCATCTCCAAGCACGAAAAGCTCGACATTATGTACAACAATGCAGGAATCCCCTGCAACTCACCCCCAAGTATTGTAGACTTAGATCTTTCCAGATTTGACAGAATCATTGAAATCAATGTTAGAGGAGTCATGGCGGGGGTGAAACACGCATCGAGGGTGATGATTCCTAGGAGAACAGGCTCGATCCTCTGCACGGCCAGTGTGACTGGAATCATGGGAGGGCTGGCCCAACCGACTTACTCTCTGTCTAAGTCTGCAATAATAGGCCTCGTCAAGTCTGTGGCTGCACAGCTTAGCAAATATGGAATCCGGGTCAATTGCATTTCGCCATTTGCAGTTCCAACTCCATTTGTGATGGAAGATATGAGACGGATAATTCCCGGCCTGGATGATGAGAAGCTTCTGCAAATACTGAAAAGTGTCGGCTCGTTGAAAGGAACTAGTTGTGAGCCTGAGGACATAGCTAATGCTGCTCTTTATCTTGCGTCGGATGAGGCCAAATATGTAAATGGGCACAATCTGGTGGTTGACGGGGGATTTACATCTTTCACAAGCTTACAACTCCCTACGGCAGATGATTTACGACAAGATTTGGACAAATAATGGAGTTTAGCTAAATGCTCGGGTGAATTTGTGATGGTTTGATCGTCAGAAGCTAGTAGATGACCCCGAAATACTCATAAAGTACATTGTAAATACGCACTTGATGCTATTATCATAAACAGGAATGTGGTTGCATTGAAATCCTTCGGATTTTTGTTCCCAGCTTGCTCTCTCTTGTGCATGCTTTCACATATCAAGCTTGCTGCTGGATCAGGCGATGAGAATGCTTTGTGAGAGGCTTCTTGTTAGGGAAAAATCGATACCAATTCTTTGGCCATCTTCAACAAAATCTCACCCTGATCTTGCTTTTTCTCAATTGCACCTTGTAAGTATGAGTTAGCAGCAACCTTGTTGACCGCTGCATTTGTTTCCTCTGCTAATCATCCAAACTATTGTGCAGACTGGCCTTGGCCATGTCGATAGAGAGAGAATATGCATTGTATTGCGTCTTGAGCTAAGAAGAAAGGGTTGGCAACAGGTTTTCATGACTACTAAATTATAAGCTCTAGAACACAGAGTTGTATCCCTGCTTTTGCAATTGTAGGCAATGAAGTATCACAACCATATTAAACGGTGCACAAAAAAATAAAAATTCAAACCACTTAATCAAGTTTCTGATCCATGTAATTATCGGTTACAGCTATCTTAGAACATGTGTGTAATTGACTGTTCATAATTATAATCGTAACATTTCTATTAATGTCTTTGAAGAGAAAATACGAGATGAGTTCTTGGTATGTCAATACATTTTTTCTCTTTCGTGATATCTTTCCGGTCAGTGAAATTTTCAATATATAAAATTGATAGATATTATATGCGTCCAGAGATAATTTCGACTATCTCAACGTAGAATCTTTCCACACTACATCAATTCTATATTAAATCAAATTGTAAATTGACTGACGAATAAAATCTGATACTCGTATATCCACATAACAATATCGATCCATACTCAACAAGTTGTAATCTCGTTTATTATAAATTACACGTACGAGAATCATCACGCATACAATACAATAACGTGCTTAAACACAAGGAACGTTCAGTGGGTTACAACTAAAGATAGCAGACATTAAATAACAAGTAAATCATTAACTTGTTACTTAAATATTCTCTCAGGCATGCATCTGCAAATTGTTTGACTCGGTTTTTGCAACTTCAGAACCAGATCGTGAGGGACAAACTTCGGAGTGATGAATAACCTTTGAAAATCGCAGCAAAAGACCCTGCATTCATATGCCACAAAACACATTTAGAGTTGTTGCATGACATTCACAAGGAAAACATCAGCGTACTACTTTTTCTTTATCAGATCAGCATACTGAGAAGTTCTAAAATTTCGTATTATGTATGCATTTCTTAATGTGTATATGTATGGAAGAATTTGTAGGAGGGGGTTGTGCTCAACTGCCAAGGGCAATCTCCTACGAGCATAATGTCCCCTTCGTCGTCAATGTAAGTCACAAGCCATTCGCTGGTCCTGTCTACCAGGCTTCCTTTGAAATCAAACATCTGATCAAGTCCAATGATCAGTTCCTCGTATCCTCCAAAGCTCTTCAGATCAACTGATCTCCCAGGAGCAGTTCCGTATTTGAGCACCTGAAAAGATGATTACCGAAGAAACTGTAATTAAAAGCAATTCGGTCCTTGCTTCTATTTAAATTTCATGCTTGGTTATTAAGTTATAAAGTGGCCTCCTCCTTCATACCATTTTTAAGAGAATATATTTCTTTCGACAAATCCAAGCTAGATCATCAGGAAGATAGTCTTTTCTTCGACTTTTGATTGGGCTAAGGGACTTACCTTTGTACAGCTCCTGTTTGAGAGAGAACTTCTATTGGATGAACCTGATACCTGAGACTGAGAATTAGTTGGAGAAAAACAAGTGGTGACTTGTTCTGAAGGGAGCCCTGAAAAATCTCGACAACTTGTGAATCTGGCATTGCTAGAGCTAGCATTCCTCTCATTTTTGCAAACTTCAGCACTTTTAAAGGCTTCATAAGGCATAAACATCATCCGGCATGGATGACTAAGAATCGGAGTAGCATTATTTCTTTGGCGAAACGAGGTTGCGGTTTCCTGACAACGACAACATAGATCGCAGGCATGAAAAAGTAGCTGATTTTTCAAGTTCATATCTCTATCATTGCCTACAGATATCAAATGTTGCAACGGTGGAGAAGTTGGGTTCTTATTTTCTTGACCTTGAAAGACCTCGTTGTGTCTAGTAGATCTACAATCAGAGATGCCTGCTGTAAAAGCTAAATGATGATTTTCATCTATGAAATAGGTTTTAATTCGAGCAAGTTTCATAAAACTTCAAGCTTGCATGAAATATAGAGAACGTTACAAGAGTTTGAGACTGCTCACCATCTCTATTTAAGTTAGAAAACCCGAACAGTGCTCGTTTTCTCTTCTTAGCTTGAAGAATATCTGAAGCACGCTTCTTGGTGGATTCAGTTAATTCGATACTCCAGGGTGAAAGTCTGTCAGGACATGGATATTTATCTGACTTACCATCCCAATGTACCTTAGAAAATAAGAAATTGGTATGAAGCAAAATAAAAAAATAAAAAAAGTAACTTAATAGTTTTGAATATTTCCAAGGATCATCATAAATCTTGAAACCTCGAGACATCTCCATTCGGACCCTGGCCACCTAATGCAATCAAGGTCTTCATTACCAACAATAGTAGCTGCCAATCTAGTGCATAAAATAACCAGAATCAATAATAGGAAAAATGAAAGATGAGCTTCTGAGAGTGCAGAAAAAGCAGAAAAGCTTTTTAATTTCAATGAATTATAAAGTCACGATATAGGGACATGTTAAATTATTTGTCGAACAATTCATCTGAATATGAACCAGCGTTTCTAAGGACGAATAATTGAAATTCATCCTAAATATTTTCACAAAATAATAAGCCCAGAATAATTCAACAAAGAAATTATATACGCAATAGTTCAAAAAAGAGAGCATATATATGCCACAAGCCTCCTATGGATGAATCAATCACCTCTTTTCTTCATATTCATCTCCTTCAAACTTAAATGTAAATCTTCTTCCCAATGAATAAACAAGTTCAGCCGACTTCATGTACCAGTCTATGGGAATGATAAATTCAGAGGCACTACTCCTGCAGAATGAAGGTTAGGAGAAATTAAACAAGGCTGGACAAAATTTTATGGTCCTTAACTAACAATTTAATTTTGTTCGTTATAGCTTACCTAGGATGGTAGAACACAGTAAACATAGTCCGAGTCGAAAAGGCATGTAAAGCATTTGCAAGTATGCCATGCTGCATGGTATAACCAGATACAACAGAAGGCAATGTATCTTTTTTCTGCTTAGCATGGCGAACTCCAACACGAAATTCTCCATTTTCTCCTCTGTAGCATAATCAAAATATCGAGAAGTCTAAGAAGTTACACAAAACTAGTCAACAATTTCACCTTCTTTATACAACAAAATTTAGTTTATTAATATCTAGTCTACATCGGAGACGAAAAGAGCTCTAGACTGGCGAAGAGAGCAAGAGAGAGAAGCAGATAGATGAGAAAGAGAGAAACCTGAGAAAGATCAACGTATCTCCCGAGACGAGTTTCTTTGCAGTCACAAATGCACTCCACCCACTAGTAAGTAAGTGCCGCTTTGGCACACCTACATTTTTTTGGACAGCAGGACTGAATAAGCATGCCAGTTGTTCAGGTTATCAGACAAAATGAGTTACACTTCGATGGACAAAAAATATACTTCTGAAACTATGAAGAAATGTATATTAGTAAACTAAGTACTCATGCGTAGATATAGGCTGTGGTCAAGCCAGTCCGAGTTGAGCTAATTACCACGATATATATGGCGAAAGTGCCACAAAGAACCATGCAAATCCTTCACAATCAGTTCCTGTGCTGGTATTTTCTGAGACATGTCCTGCAAGAATACATGGCACATAAATCAAAATAAACAGAGAAACATAAATTCAACAGTAATACAATTTAATCATAGAAAATATGCAAGTTGTGAATGTGAGTCCGGTGTTCAAAGATTAGTGAAAAAGATTTCGTTCTTATTCATGTCATAGTCATTAGCTTTCCATTTGGATTGCTCGAAAATCTCAAAAATATACCAACCAGTGGTGGCAGACACTCATCAGCCCATCTCTTAGGTATGGAGAATCCACTATGTATTTTGTTGTCCGACGGAGATAAAATCTTGCAAAAGGAGACAGCAATATTTTTATTGTGTAAACACAGAGTCGTTTCTTCATCCAGAATAAATTCCTCTTGCTGCAGAGACCGAAACTTGATTCAGGCATACATAATATGTAAATATATACAGCAATCTCCACAGCATTTTATGGCTAAGAGGAAGACACACGCACCCATAAACGTTCTAAAAGACTAGACATACGACATTGGAAGATAAAATTGCAGATGTAAAGCCAAACCTTAGACTAATTAATCAATTAAGAATGACACTTATATTTAGCTTTAAGACTTTTCATTGTAACTTTACTTCTATGTTGTTACTCCAATTCATTTAGACTAGCAATATTCTACATAAAAATACTATTACTCAAACATTTTTTTTTTTATTTAGGGTTTGAGTGGTTATAACTATCTTGAATTCTTTCGGAAAAACCATATATTGCTCGCTTTGGGTAAGGCTTTGCCAAACTAAAGGAAAAAAACTAATTCTGATTCCCAACCCCCATATTTGTCTGAAACTGTCTTAAGTTGGACAAGCAAATCATGTGTATTGAACTCCGGTGACTCAAAAGCCAACCTTTGCTTCTGGAAGAAGGGTTATCTCAGCAAAAACTTCATCTGTTAGAGTGTCAGCCTGTAAACGAAAGTAGTTATGGAGTAACATAAAAATATACACCAGCGAAAGTATCCTTGAAGAAATAAGCTCAACATTTGTACAAGTCGATACACGACAAACAGTGTATCGTTAAAATTGTATACAAATGTACTCCATTTTGCTCAAAAGAAACTGAATTAAGTTTTCATAGATGGGGAATACCTTTAGTTGGACATTGACAACTTTGCAACAGATCTTAGACGGTAAGTTATAAATGGGCATTTCAATTCTTCCACCTTGGGAACAGAATGCTTCAACCTAAAATTTGCGGATAAGAAATGAAAAATATACAGGATTGAGAAAATATTAACAGGTATTGTATGCTCTAACACGTCAACAAAATGTTCACTTGATTGAAAAATACACAGCATTTCCCGTAATGTAATAAAAAAACACATAATTATAGTGTACTTGCCAATAAATGTGATACGAATCAATATACAACTAATCTCAAAGTTAATAACTATGATCTATTAGGAGACAAAAGAGATCCAGAGTACAAAACTCCACGTGATTTGGTTATGAAAAAAAAAAAAAAAAAAGTCAACCACAACGCGAACAAAAAAACCATGGAGATGCACTGAGTTGCGTGAAAAGGGCTTGTAGTTGCAAAAAAAATGTCAAAATATCAAAATTTGTCCAGCCTCATCACGACTTTTTGAGTCAAAAACCTTCATTTTTTATATTCTCATAATTTCCTTTCTATTTTTATTTATTAGTTAAATTTACTTAACTTCATATTGCTTTCTATAATATTTTTAAAATTCTTAACGATATTTTGATTATTTTTAATATTTTTTAGACTATTTAAGCACAATGTTTATTACCCTTTGAAAGTTGAGTTTAAAAGAAAATTTTCTCTTTGGTTTTTTGTGAAGAAGTAGATCAAATATCAAATTGATAGCTTTGGTTCTAATTACAAATTCAGTTATAGGTCAAACTCCTTATTTAATAACTTTGGTTCCGTCGACAATGTTCGATTGGGGTTAAGTTCTTTTTTACTTTATTCAAAGGTGTTATTGAATTTCTATTCTGCGTTGTTAAACGATCTCGAGTTTGATATATCTGTAGTTTTCCTCAAAATGAGTGGCTCAAAATAATATTCCTTAGAAACAAAAAGTTCTCATAGATCAAACGAGGACACTACATCTTTAAATGAAGTTCAATTCGTGATTTTTTGTATGTGTATCCGGCTAATAATTATTCTCTAGAACCCATATTTTTTATACATGAAGTTGCTAGTTTAATCTCCATTATCATAGTTTGCACATGATTCAGAATATATTAGAAAAGAAAAATGGCTTACGCTTTGAAAATGAAATAGTCCAACATACGAAATGAGATGAAATAGTTTTTAACATCTTTTAGAAGGGAGAATGAAACCTGTTCAATATGGCCTTGAGGAAAGTAGAACACCTTGTCACCAGGACATGGAACATAAACCAGAGCTCCAGCACATGCACGCCACAATGCACGAGACAAATCGCCTTCCTCACCTATGGAATTACAAAACATTGTTGAAAGTAATGAAAAATATTAAATCATAAATGAAGAGGAGAGAGAGAGAGAGAGAGAGATGGATAGAATTATGACTTGGCAGAAATACTAAACCAACATTATAACTCCAAGCGAAATAACTATCCTAAAAGGAAAATGATAATCAATGAAAAGATATTGACTGGTAGTATGAAGTAAAATTGACCAAAAGATGACCAGAAAAATGAGAACGCTCTACAGCATACATCTGTTATTACAAAGTATTTTCTTATATGTTTCAAACATAACTACGTTCTAGAACGAAATCGATTCCAAAATCTGAACGGTCCGGAAAAGGAATCATAGAGTTAATCGCTGATTTCTATATTGATATAAATTAAAACAATCAAATAACTGAAAATAACTAAAAGGAAAGCTTCTGAAACACAGAATCACACCAGAGATGGAGCTAATGGACATGGCAACGCTCTCATCGCCAACATTCGAACTGAACTCTTCACCTTCTTCGGCAGGAGAACTCATCTTTCTCGTTCCCAAAGTAGAAAACGATAGAAAGAACTTTCGAAGAAGGAACAGCAGCGAATTTACCGCTCTAAAATCAAAATAGGGATATTCCGAGACACAAATCGTTCGACTCTCATCTCTCCTACACCACAGCAAAGAAATGTTTAGAGTGATATAGTTATCTGTTTCTAACGTATTCAAAAAAGAACAGAGCAAAAACCAGCAAGAGAGAAAGCGAGGGAGAGAAACAGAGGAAGTTTTTATAGTCCAATACAGTCTGCTCATCTCCCTGCTTTGTCTCTCTCTCTAACAGAGTCTCTGCGCGTGCATTGGCCGGAAAAGAGGCGATGTTTGCTAACTCCACGTCGATGCTATCGATGTGATTATTAACCTGGCTCGCGTGCATTCCTGCTACTCCTCTCTCGTTCTCCGCCGGATCACTTTCACTGGTTCTCACCACTACTTTAACCGTTGAGCTTTTGTCCGCTCTCTGTTTATTTTAATTATTTATAATTTATTAGAATTATTAATAAAACATTATTAATCCTACTCAAATACTCATTGATTTTTTACTAATCATGCTTAACCTCCGTTAAGTAACTGTCCAAACGGACATCTAATCCCGCCAAACTTAAATTTGTCGTTGTAATCCGATCCGTTACTCTGATTTGCTGGCAAACAAAGGCCAATACTTATATGACACTTGGAGACAATTTAACTTACTGAGGTTTAATTAACAATCATACAATCACCCACTCTGTTTCAAACCGGGTACCCAAATAGTACTCATTACCCGGGCTCGAGTCCGTTTACCGCAAATTAGTGAGACCTACTGAATCCAATATTTCGGTACCCGGAAAGTGGATAAGGTGAAAACTCGGCCGAAGAGAAGCTTCGTAGTCCGAGAGCTTCTTCTCTTTCAGTTCTGCAGTCTTCTCCTTTCTTTCAAAAATGGCGGTTGCAGTTGCGAATTGTTGCTGCGCTGTGTCCACTTCCTCTGTCTCATTCGCTCCCGAACGTCTTCTTTTTACGATGCAGCAATCCTGTGGTGCCGCTATTCCCAGAGCTATCAATCAACAGTGGAAAGCTTGGGTCTCTAGAAGAGGCTCGTCTTCATCATCTTCCTCTTCTGGAAAATACAACATGGAGGTACTAGAAAACCTTACGAGTTTCGGTCTACTCTCCTGCTGTCTTTAATTTTTATACGGATTTGGAATTCTGTTGCCATTTGGTTGGCAGTGTTATTGAGGCTCTTTATCATCTTCTTATTCTGGAAATATGACATTAAGTCAGTAAAAACCTCAACGATTTCGATTTTTCTTATGTAGTCTTTAATCGTTTCTGGATTTAGAATTCTGCAGGCATTTGGTTGGTGTGTTTCTGAAAAATTGACACTACGCTGTAAATTACATTTATTTTAGGGTGAAAGTACATTTCGTTTCTAACTACTAACCATCACTTCTACGGAGAGGAATGCAGATAAGGAATTTATATAAACAAGTGATTAATGTAGTACGAAATACCAAGAGAATGACGTGAGAATTGCCTGAAGATTATGGAATATGGCATACTATCAGAGTCTTCTGTTTCTATACCGTTGTTCTGAATTAACTATTGCCTCCGTGGATTACAATGCATTCATTTTTCTGTCACAACAAAGATATTGGTGACTAAGGGTTTGCGTGAATGTTAATAATTGGTGAAATCTACTACCTTAAGTTGATCATTGATTATGCCATTATAGTTTTCTGCTGAGTGTCAATCTATCTTGTATTAGTAACCGTTTTTTTATCTGACTCATAATGGGGGAGGTTTTGGCATGGACCTGCTCCTCCATTGTGGAGAAGAAAGAAGAAACGGAATGAGAGGAAGAATAAGATAGAGGAATGAAGTAGCTGTTGGCTTGGGGAGATTTAAATACCAAAGCGATGTTGCTTTGATATTAAAAGCTCGGGGATGTCGTTTTCTTATTTTCATTGCTAGTTATGCTCAGCCTATGTGGCATTATAGTAGTAGAGAGGAGAGAGATGTGCGTTGTTGTAGGAAGGAAAGGGAGAAGAGTTCATGCATGAATTATGTGCTTTGTAATCTCTTCTCATCTTCTTTCCTCTCTTCTCTCTTGAATTTAATCTGACATTTCCATTTCGTTTTGATTTTATTATCTATAATCATTACAAATTTATTGTTCTCATGTATCGTGTGTTACAAAACCTTTATTTGCTAAATACAGAAAGAAGTCACAGCAAGGAAAAAGTTTCCTGGAAGAAAGAAAGATGACAGTCCTCATATATATCAGCATGAGTATGGAGTTAATAAAGAATGTAATTCAGACAAGACTAAGACAACAGCTTTTAAATCATTTGGCATGCAAAGGAAAGATAGGAAAGAACTTTTAGTTGACGCAAAGGAGCAGCAGGTACTAGATCTAGCATTGGTATTTATATTATTTTCTTTATCTTAAAAAATTGGAAAAGTAGACTATATAATGTAGTTTTTATTTTTCAACTTTAATATATGTTTATATGGTAGTTTTTGTTCTCGTTATTGTATTCCCCTCCCCCATCTCCAACTATAGCTTATTCTTCAAGTTGGCTACTCACGTTAAATTACGATATCTTATTCCAGCTAATAACTCTTGGTTAAAAATTTGAGAGATCAGCACACTAGCTCAAGAACTTTTGAGTAATATAAAATAGTAAAGTAACTTATAGAGTGCATCATGCAACCATTTTACTCCAGTGTTCCCAGTCATTTAATTTTGTTTGCTCCCTGTCCCCCCAAATCCCTTCATCTTTTCCTATCTTTAACTCTTTTGTGGGATATCTTTATTTTTCCTTCCTGCCATAACCTTACTCGGTGATTTGGTTTCAGGTTGAAACTGGGAGTCTACAAGATGCTGCTTTTCTTAATGCTGTCGTTAAGGTTATTTATTCCCTAAATGTACTTCTTAGTATCGGAATACCATGCCTTTTTGCTTGTGGTTAAAAGTGTTATCATGCCTAGGGTGGAACATCAACTTATTTTGCTGGCATAAATGTCATTAATTTCTAATTTTTTTTTTTTTTGCTTGAAGAGGTTGAAACACGATCATTCATTTCACTTTTTGGCTGATAGATGTTATGTCAGATATTAATGCTAAGAAGATAGTTCTGATTATTTAGCCTTCAGCTTTGTAAAGTTTATCATAACAACATGGTTCAGTGTATCATATAGAGTGACACTCTCTTTGTTCTTTTTCTTTTGCTTTCTTTGTTCTTTTTTTTTTCCTTCTGTTCAATTCCTCCATAAGTTGTAGTTGGGTTACACTTGAACTATCTGTGCTGATATATACATCCACCATATTCATGCATCCATCTGTTCACTATATCAAGTAATAGCACTCTACTGTGTGTTCATCTATCTCATATCTTTTTTGTGCTTGGTAGTTCATCAAGTATGTTTAACTGCAAATTATATAAAAATAGTTTCTTAAATGTTCTTCATAATCACTCTTTTTATCATCCATAGGCTAACGAGATTTTTGCTTCGCTCATGGTTGTCTAGGTTTATTGTACTCACACGGCACCAGATTATTCCCTTCCCTGGCAGAAACAAAGACAATTTACTAGCACAGGAAGGCAAGTTCTGATGTTGCAAGAGGCAAACTAGATGGAAAAAAATATAATTTTAAGTCGTTAAGTAGTATGCGATAGTTATTTTCAATTCTCATTGTAACTTCTGTAGTTTATCGTATATATTGTTTAGCTGATGTTATGTATCAGGGACTCACATGTTGTGCTATTCTCCTACTATTAAATTCCCCACCTGCCCTTTTTTTAGGACATGTTGCCAAATAATAGCACTTCGTAGAATAATATTAGATTCCTCTTAAGAAAATTGGCATATACTTCTAAATATTTCAAGGATCTACCTCTTTATCGGACTCTTCTACTAGAATGGACATTGAAAAATTCTAAAATGTAATTTCTGTTTCCTATCCATTTTGTGAGTTTCTTATCCACTCTTTCTTTTTCCCATTCTACACTTTTGCATACAATTGCTTCCTTATAAAAAAAAAAAATCCCCCTTTTGCAGTGCTTTTATGATTGGAGATGGCAAACTTTTAACCAACGCACACTGTGTTGAACATGGCACACAGGTAATCTTCAATGTATCAACCCTTTTTCTGGCTTCTAGTACATGGGTAATACTTGCAAACGATTAATTCTAACCTTTAAACTGTGCTGTTCACCTTTGAAATTTCCTTAAGTGCACCATTTACTAATTACTCTAAATTGTTTGATGAATATATGCTGTGCCAATTTGTAGGTATTTTCCTGAAAAGGATTCTTCCCTTCTTCTCTTATATCTTCCTTCTATCCATATATTTCTTTTCTTTTTTTTTTTTTTTAAATTGCAGGTAAAAGTGAAGAGAAGGGGAGATGATACAAAATACGTGGCTAAGGTATTGGACATATAATTTCTTTTTTGTTTGAGGCAGTTGTAGTGAATAGTGATCATCTTTTGGTCTTTTATTGCAAGTTGAAGCAGTTGAAATTATAACATTCAAGTAATGATATTTATGAAGTGCATTAACGTTCTCCAACAGTAAAATTACCAAAAAAAAAAACAATAGTTTGTTTTATGTCAAAAAAAGAAAACTTGTTGTTTACTTGAAAGGTTCAACCTTCATGATCAACCGACTTTGTTGAATTGGGGATCATTAGAGGTGAATGTTCCGGTTCCGTGAATTGAAACCTGATTGAAAATATTTTGTATTTTGATCTTAAAATAAGCATAATTGTCATTATTTACTGGATCATCAATATCTAAAAATCAAACTATGCATTTCGGATGAGGCTTCTTTGGTGTATGTTCAAGACTTTTAGGTAGAGAAGATGTGGTACTTGCTGAAGTTGAATAATATATTTTGCAGCTTACTTCCTTTTCAGTGATGTTAAACAGGTTTTAGCTAGAGGAGTTGATTGTGATATAGCTTTGCTTTCAGTAGAAAGTGAGGAATTCTGGAAAGGAGTTGAACCACTTAAACTTGGGTGTTTGCCTCGTCTTCAGGTTTGTTACAATGCATTTGAGTGATTATAAAATTTCATTTTTTGTTTTAATTATAGCACATATATTACCAATCCAAAAAGGGAATGGTTTGTACTACGTTGCACGCCCGACGTTAAAACTATTACCTCCTTAGTATTGTAAATTGATGTAGGGTTTATCAACTTCCCGTTTTATTAATGCAGCGAAGAAACAGAGATTCTAATTCAAAAGGCTGCAAAGTTGCTATACCAAATTTACATTAGCAAAAATGTAGAAATGCCCATTTACAATTATTTAAGGAATGCTAAGGTCTCTTTATGCTAAAAAAACTAAAATAAGAATATGTACAAAAATGTGATCAATTAGAAGTTCAATTTGTATCTTTACCCAACAAAAAATTGTTTTTTTCCCCAAAAAGAGCTCTATAACTCTTTCTATACGAATATCTTCATCTATGAAATCCTTACTGTTTTAATATTCCAAATACACCATAGCAGTCAGAATAGTATCCCAGGCTTTCAAGATTTTTTAGCATCCTCTCCAAACTGGCAAAAATTCTGTAGGTTCATTGGGCATAGACCATCATATTCTGAACCATATCCACATCCAAATTTTAATGTGGATTATGAAAGATTGTTGTAATAAATTTGTTTGTCTTGTATGAAAATCAACGTGATGATAGATTTTCATATGGGTAGGATGCAGTAACCGTTGTTGGGTATCCTCTTGGAGGGGACACTATATCAGTGACTAAAGGAGTTGTATCGCGTATAGAGGTATGACTGCTTCTATGAAATTGGAAGCATATGATGAATCTTCAATTTCTTTGGCTTCTTTTGTTGTGACCAAGTTAGGTATTTACTCTCAAAATAATTTGATGCCATTAGGTTACGTCATATGCTCATGGTTCTTCTGATTTATTGGGCATTCAAATTGATGCAGCAATAAACCCTGGTCAGTGAATTATATCTTATTTTTAGTCATGGACTTGTTGAAATTTTTACTAATCATACTGTCAGCAGAAAATATTTAGTAACCTTTTATGAGCAAACTATCTCGTTTATATTTTCTGAATTGCTATATCATATCCATGTGATAGCCACTGCTTATACTTGCTAGATTTTAGGTAATAGTGGTGGTCCTGCATTCAATGACCAGGGGGAATGTATTGGAGTGGCCTTTCAGGTAGATTTTCTCACATAATTTCATAGTTAATCTTTAACCTGTTGCATCCTTTACTATTCATGTTTTGTCTGCTCAGTTTCAATGATTTTTGCAGTTATTGCTTAACTATGTTCTCTTCCTTTCTAACTTGTTTGATAGCTCTTCATATCTTAATGGGATTGCTCATGCTAAAATATTATTTCATTCTCCTATGCACCATATTATTTTTATGATGTTCTTTCTATGAAAATTTCCTTTAGGTGTACAGATCTGAAGAGGCTGAGAATATTGGATACGTGATTCCAACTACAGTTGTGTCTCATTTTCTGGAGGACTATGAGAGAAATGGGAAGTACACTGGTGAGAACTCTTCTACTCTTCTTGGCTTCCCATTTGCCTAATATTGGAAGCATTAACTTTCAACTAGTATGAGTTGGATAAGTCAGTTTTATTTTGCATATGGTACTCGGGCTTGAAAATATCACGTCCTCATTTTTTTTGAGTAACGGCGGTCTTGTTTTTTTTATGTTTTTCTTTCTTTTTATTATTTTTATTTTTATCTGTAAATAAATAATCTATTTACTGGAAACCCGAACACTGGTAACCCGAACAAGTAAACTAAAAAGTGACCTAATCTAATTTCAATAGGAAGGAAAATCACAGCATTATATGCTAAGTACAGATTAAAAATGCTTTATTGCTAGATATTGGTAATGATCAATAGTAAATGTCCATGATTTATTTGTTTTTAGGTCAGAAACTTGTGTCTAACTTATTGGGTTCTACCAGTAACTGTTAATTGTGCCATTCAAATATTAGCTCTTGGATTTGGTCAACCGATGGAATTCAGGTGCTGAAAATATTTATACCATCAACGTGATTAGGTTTCTAAAACCCGTTGCTTTCAGGTTTTCCATGCCTTGGAGTATTGTTGCAGAAACTGGAAAATCCTGCCCTACGTGCATGTTTGAGAGTTCAGTCAAATGAGGTACATATACGTGGGAGGTGATGTATTAGGATTGAAAAGATGAAGTGGGGATTTCCATAATAGTTTTTGTAATCGGTTACATAGTTGGCTTCCGACTATAATTCTTAGAAAGGTAGTTCTATGGCCTGAATGATTTTAATCTATATGGTATCATTTAAGTGTTATTGAACGTAAATTGCTACGTTGGAAATAAAAGGCTCCTTGTTTCAGTGATTGTTGCTATTTTTTTTTTTTTTTTTTGTGAAACACACGCACTTTGGGATTTACTTTGGAGGATAGAGTGCCTGGAAGATATTGTAAACGACACTAGTTTACACCATTTCTCTTTCTCCTTTCTTCTTGTGGATTTGATAGCTGTTGGCATATTAATGTTTTTTCTTTCTGTCACTTAGGGGGTGCTGGTGCGGAGAGTGGAACCTACTGCTGATGCACATAATGTCTTAAAGGAGGTATTTCACCATTGACCTTGATGTTCCTAAATCTTTGTGCACTCTACATTATACACAACAAATTTAGTGCATCCGGCTTATGCAGTACACTGATCACAGGTTGTGTAACTTAATTTAAGGTTCATATTTTACAATGCAGTATCCCTTAGAACAAGTACGCCTTAGAAAACTCCTTGAGAGCTTTTCATATTGTTTAATTTTCTTATATAAGAATATTGAGGAGCTTCAGAGTAAAATTCTTACGAATAGTGCAAGTTATATTTTATTACAATGAGCTCTGGGGGACCTTGGAGAGAGCCACATTGAAACAAATACGAATGTAGGCTTTTGTGATTTGTCCCATATTTAAATTGGTTTATTCCACAACAAGAAATGCTAGTCACAAATATGGGACTCAACGAAACAAGTTTATTCTGCAGTGAAACTGAAATCGACAAAGAAAATTAAAGTCACAAGCTTGAAACCTAAGCTATTTATTATATAGGTTAATATTCAATATTACCTTTGAACTGTGGGTGTTTAACAAAAAAGATCTTGACATAATTTTGTAAACAAGCTCACTCTCAAAGTATGAAAAATGAAACAAAACAAGTTTTATTGGGTCCTTGGTTATGGAGAACGGGAGATCGTTCTCCAGTTTATAAAAAAATTCAAAAAGCATATCAAACGGTATCAGATTTGCTTGAATTTTTTATGTTATGTTCAGCATATCATGGGAAGATAATATGAAAAATTTCGTCATTTTTCAATACTTGTACGATTTATTATAATTTTTTATGTTTGTTTTGTAGAATACTGTTTTAAAAAATTATAACAAATCTGATATCGTTTGATATGTTTTTTAATATAGCCACTATAAACGGGAGGCGTTCTCTACTTTATAAAATTTTGTTTAAAAAAATTTAGAAAACATATTAAAATATATCAGATTTGCTTGAAAATTTTACCACATATTCAGCATAACATGGGAAGATGATCTGAAACATTTCGTGATTTTTCAACCATTGTACAATTTATTATAATTTTTGACGTTTGATGTTGTTCGGTATGTTTTTTGAATTTTTTAAAAACTTTTCTATAAAGTGGAAAATAGACCCCAATTCTCGACTTTATATTAAGAACAGGGGCCGTTCTCCGAGACAAGGGACCCGTCAGAGATTGTTTTGTTATATTTCTAATACTTTGAGGGTGAACTTGTTTACAAAATTATTTTAAGGTCATTTTTGTTAAACACTTTATACTTTGAAGGTTAATTTGAATATTACCCTATTATATATTTTAATAATGTAGATGTAGGAGAACATTTGGTGGATATTTGTACCCGATTTTGTAATGCTGTTGTATCCTCTAAAGTTAACTATCGTTAACTTAATTGGTGATTTGTATGAAAGCAATGTGAGGTGTAACTATGTTCCATTTCAAAAAGATTATATAATTTTATTAACTAGATATTGGGCAATATAATACATGTTTATGGTAATTGTTATTATTGATTCGAGCAATTCCTGTGGAAATGGACGAGTCTGAAACGTTGACCCACTTGTTATATACTTATGGTATTGAAAGATCTTGTTGTTGTATGCTTTAAATTTAACCATCGTTAATTTGCCCGCCGATTTATATGAAAGCAATGTGAGTTGTAATTATGTTCTATTTAAAAAAGATGATATGATTTGATTAACTAGATATTTGACAATATAATACATGTTTATGTTAATTGTTATTATTAATTCGGACAATTCCTTTAGAAATGGACTAGTCTGAAACATTGGGCCACTTGTTATATGCATATGGTATGGAAAGATCTACCCTTAAATAAAGCAGAGATTATGGACATCCCATGTGGGATTTCGATGCAAAGTAGAACAATTTAGTTTAGTACGTGATTGAACAAGCAGGTTCCCAATGCCTTTTTTAAAGTTAGTTGACCAAATGTTTAATGTTTTTGACGTAAAAACTTGAAAATGGTTTTCCATGTATTTATTCACAGGGGGATGTAATTGTAAGCTTCGATGATGTTCATGTTGGCTGCGAAGGAACAGTACCATTCCGGACCAATGAACGCATTGCATTTCGTTATTTAATTAGTCAAAAGTAAGGTTTGGTCCCTTTCAAGAACTTAGATTGAAATATGCACTTGTTTTTTGATACAACTAGTTTTTTTGTTCCTCTTTTTTTTATATAGAAAATGAAATTTCAAGATAAGGATTCAGTCCAGATTGCTCTTTCTATTTGGAAAAAAAATTACAGGGAAAGGGGTGGGGGAGGGAATACACCTTGAAGTACTTGGAAATACAAGTGCAGTTGCCACGTAATTTTGGGAAGCTGGTCTTATATTTATATAATTTTTATGTGAAACAAAATATACGATGAGAAAGAAGATCCTAGTGAGGACACCTTGAAGTACTTGGAAATACAAGTGCAGTTGCCACGTAATTTTGGGAAGCTGGTCTTATATTTATATAATTTTTATGTGAAACAAAATATACGATGAGAAAGAAGATCCTAGTGAGGAGAGAGGTGCTCAAAGAAAGGAGGAATTTAATCCTTACCAATAAGTAACCCAAAAAGCTAGTGCTTAAAAACCTTAGAAGTGGAAGTTAATGCCAGGGGAACCAGAATGTGACTAGGATATTCTTGTGACGTTAAAAAATGGCAGCCATCTTTTTATAATTCTTTGAGGATTGACTTGTCCTGTTTCTGTTTATGAACAAATAATAGCCAAACCTATTTGGCTTTTTAATTTGATTTGCGATTCACTTTTACGAGGCGATGTCCTGTTTACTATCTGTCTTTAGGTTGTGCATATATTTTAAGATGCACAATCTTTCTCTCTATTAAATGCTGTCCATTTGCAGCTAGTATAGTAAATAGTATTTGTTACTTAGCCAATCAGTTTTATTGTGCAGATTTGCAGGTGATGTTGCCGTAATTGGTGTTGTTAGAGCTGGAAAGTATATTGAAGTCAAAGTAGTTTTGAATCCACGTGTTCATCTGGTATGCCCTAGTAATTTGCTCTCCCTGAATGATTGATAGGAGTATTCATGTACTTCATTGACTCCTTTTCTTAAATCTGATTATTTGGAGTTTCAAATGGGGTCATAAAGGTTCCATATCACATTGATGAAGTTCAGCCTTCTTATCTAATCATTGCTGGTTTAGTCTTTACTCCACTCTCCGAACCATTAATTGAGTACGTTATTAAATAATCTGGCACTCTCTCCATTTACTTGCAATTTTTTACGCGTAAAAAAAGATTTATGATATCAGTTGATTTTAATGCACGTATACAATTTTTTCTTTTGACAGAGAGGAATGTGAAGAGTCTATCGGAGTAAGTTGCTTCTGTTACACTTGAGTATCAGTCAAAACTATCCTTAGCAGTTGGTTGTAATTCAATATTGACTAATAATTCTCTCTCGTAGTTGAAACTGCTGGCAAAAGCACGCCATTCTCTTGCAAGATTCAAAGGGGAGCAGATAGTCATCCTATCACAGGTTAGAAGCTTCCGTTCTTATCTATTAAAGCATAAAAGAGTTACTGGATTTCTATTCTGTACATTTTAGTTTCAATTCAGGCCATCATTATGGTTGTATTTCAGCCCCCTTGTATAAAAATCCCATTTTCATTGGCGTATTGTTTTTCTAGGATTTGCATTTAGCAATTCTACATGGGTACAGTATGGTGCCAAGTTTCTCACTGATACAGCGATGTGATAATAACTAAATGATCAAATATTTAATTTATATATTTTCATCTATTGTATTTATTATTTGACAAAAAAATTATTTGTTTAGTTATATCCTCAAATTGACGTGTTTATTGTCAAGTTTTTATTATCTATAATCTTATTGTCGTCAACACTTGAAAGGTTTTGGCAAGCGATTTGAATATTGGATACGAGGATTTGAGCAATCAACAGGTAATTATTCAATGATCAATTTCAACCTTTTCCCCTCCTAGTTCATAATGTCATGCTCCATATGAACATGAGTTCAGGTTTTGAGATTTAATGGAATACAAATAAGAAATATTCATCACCTGGCCCACCTCGTTGACTGTAAGTGCTCACTGAACAAAATTGTTATAATCCTAATCTTCTCTCCTTTAAAAAATTTCTCATGCCTTTTTCAGCTTGCAAAGACAAGTACTTTGTTTTTGAATTTGAGGAGAATTACATAGCTGTTTTAGAGAGGGAAGCAGCCATCACAGCTTCACCGAGTATTCTTACAGATTATGGAATTCCTGCCGAAAGATCTTCCGTCCTATTTGAACCCTATTCAGATTCACTAGGCGATGATAGCCGAGAAATAGATCAAAATTGCAACGAAGGGCCAATTTCAAATTTGGAGATGGGATTTGATGGACTTCTTTGGGCATAATCATCACAAGTGTATATATGCTTATATGTACATGAATGCCAAATTTGAAGCATGCCTGTTCGTGGCTTGAAAGGCACCCAAGGACGTGCACTGGACCCGCAGGTACGTTTGACACAATAGTACAAAATTTTGTTCGGAGATTTGATTAGTTAATCTCAAAATTTGGGGAGAGGATCAAGTCCATTTGCAGTTCTTTTTCAAAATTCGTTTGGAGTGCCCATGAAACTTGTCGGGGAAGAAGGATAATTTTTGAAGAATTCAAGCGTTGAAGATTAAAACAAGTTTGATTTCAAGGTTTATGGGGGAACTACATACACTGTCATGTATTTTTTATTTAGAAGACTTGGGACTATCTCGATGGGTTTAGTAGAGAAAGGGAAATATGTAACTTTATATCATTTGCTACACTCTGGGCATCGGCACTGGCTCCATACAGCCCTCTTCTCGCCAAGCCTACACAATAGAGACCATTCTTTCCTTTCCAGTGATTGGTGAGTTCCGGTTTTGGCAGCCCATTTTCACCCAAAAGGTACCCATCCCCCTGCATCGTGTTAGGTAAATTTCAATATTTAAGAACCACAACAAACATATTTATTTAAAGAAAAACAAGTCATTAAATTTTGAAAATTAAGCTTGAAAATGATGTCTTTGTCTTTGATGAGCTTAGAAAAGTCATATTTTTATGGACATTAATGTTCTACACGAGTGAACTTTGATTGTCTAATTACACACACATATAAATATATATATATATATATATGGTTTAAATTGGGTTGTATCGTTATTTACCTAATTTCAATTTTGCTCGAGCATTAATTGAACAAAAGCTATAGTGAAGAAGGTAAGGTTCAATTCATTGAGTACAATAATAAGAATAGAGAGAGAGAGAGAGAGAGAGAGAGATTACATGAAGCCAGAAATGAGTAGATCTGGTAAAGCCAGTGCAGAAGACAAGCGTGTCAAAGGGATAAACTTTGCCATTCTTAAGAGCTACTTCCTTCCCTTTTATGCTTCCTATTTCATCCGACAACACCTACATTCATTATTATTACTATTATTAATACCACAATCATATTTAGTTTAGTAGAACAGAATTAGCGCCTGAAACTTAATTTAATTAATAATACTATTTCAATGTATGCAGGATGACCGTGTCAATTGAGCAGACCTGAATTTCTCCGGACTTTATCTTCTCAAGAGTTCCGGCATTAATGGCGGGATACTTTCCATACTTAACCTTCATGTAAAATGGACCCTCCTTCGGCCTCACTATCCCGTACTTGCTTAAATCTCCATAAACTATCTTGCTGAGAACCACCATTAAAGAATCCACCCACTCTACTCTGAATCGCTTCAGCAACAGCAGCGCCACGTTCACCATTCCCCTCGACAAATAATGAACCTGAAATGACTCGGAACAATAAATAAATAAATAAATAAATAAATAAATAAATAAATAATTGAATCCCTGAGTTTTAAGCTGTTCTTTCCGGTGGAGAGTGCTGGAAGAAGATACTGATGCTCTGTCTTTCTTTGAGTAAAAGGTTTCTTACCGGACTTCGAATGATGATGGAGGTTTTGGCGCCGTTTTCTGCAAGGTCCAGCGCTATTTCCATGCCGGAGTTGCCAGAGCCGACGACCAAAACGTTCTGCCCCTCGAACTCCTTCCCGGATTTGTACCGCGTTGAATGAATAACGTCGCCGGGGAAAGTGTCCAGACCCTCCACTTCCGGGATAAACGGGTCACTTGACTCTCCGGTGGCCACCACCAAAAACCCTCCAGAATATTCTTCAACCTCGCCGGTTTTAGCATTTTTCGCCTGAACTTTCCAAACCTCGGAAACTTCGTCAAATTCAGCGGCGTCCACGTTTCGCTGGTACAAAGGGTTGATCTCGAAATGCGCAACGTAGGTTTCCAAGTATTCCAAAAACTGATTTTTCGGGACGTAAGCTGGAAACGAAGAGGGGAACGCCATTAACGGAAGCTCACAAAACTGCTTTTTGAGATGCAGATGCAGGCGATCGTAGGCATATTTTCTCCACATTGAAGCAAAGCATTCTTCTCTCTCAATGATTATGTAGGAAATCGATAGGTTGGAAAGAGAAGCAGCAGTAGCCAGACCAGCAGGCCCAGCCCCCACAATAATCACTCTCTCTCTCTCCATTTTCTTCTCCTTCCGAAAGAAAAACAACAAGTTCAGAGAACTCAAAAGGTCCGTCAATGGAAGCACGAAGAAGAAGAAGAAGAAGAACCGCTTATTATAAACAGATCTTCAGATCTAGGGAATGAAAGCATAAAACCCACCATTTTTATGGTAAATGCAGACACTTCCTCATTTCTACCATCCCAATGCATCTACACAAATAATTTCTGATAATTTTTTAATTGTTTTTTCGTAAGTTGTTGCTATAAATCTACGCAAACGCGAAGAACAATGTATTGTTTAATCCAAGAAAGTTTACTTTCCCATGGTTTTCTTTCTCGAGTTCATCGATTACATAATAACATTGAATGTAATTTTAAATATTATTTGACTTTGGGTGAAATCCATATTTTACTAGACGATTTCTCGTTGACTATTCCCTGCAAGAATAGTTTATTTATTGAAGTTAATTCAATACTTTGACTCCCAAAATTAATATCTTCCCTATTATAAGTAAATCAACAAACTTCCAAGATGATTAATAATTAAATAAGATTCCAATTGATAGACTCAGATTGTTTGCTAGCGATTCTAAAATATATTATATTATATTATTATAAGCTTCATTTTCAAGTAATTATTTTTATAATAAAGTTGACAAACAATTATTATTTAATTTTGAAGAGAGCAAGTGTTATGATTTACACACGTCTTATCATAGTGTCTCTCCTATAAATTAAGAAAATACGAATTTTCGTAATGAGAGCAACAATTGATTAATTAATTTTAATTATTTATACAATTATGAAATAAATGAAAGGATAGAACTGTGGGTTAGGTCCAGCCGTCCTGGTTTAGTTCAGCACTTACTCACCTCACATGCGAACCGTGACTAGTTCTTGATCTAAAATAACAATCTTCTCAATTTTTAGTGCAAAAAAGCCAGAAAATTCGTCTGGCTTTAAAACTCTCGAGGGTTCGAGTCCCTCTATTCCAAAAATATAAAAAGACACGTGTTATTTGTCTTTCTAATTATTCATTCAATCTTTCGTTACGTTTATAATTGATTTTACTCTTTTCCAATTAGATCTGGGTAGATTTTTTTGCACAATCTAACCCAAACAAGTTAAACATGAAATTAAAGTACGATGCAACCTAAACCTAATAAAACACTAACAATCTATATATATATATATATATATATAGTGTGTGTGTGTGTGTGTTTTATTTTATAATGATAATGGAGCAGAACCGGGTCGCAATTCGACTCAATCCTAATGTAGTTGAATTTTTGAAACCCATGAACCATCAGCTCGCGGTTCGGTTCAGTTTGACCCAAACTAGGACCATTTGCATCCTGACTAAGAGCGTATCGCATAACATGAGATGTTCCGATGCATTTACAAACTCACGTCACCAATAATTTTGATCGATTAATGTCTTTCCCCTCAGCACTGATGGCACGATGAAAATTGAATTCACGAAGAGGCTTCTCCCTAATGAAAAGCCCAGCACCTGCAAAGATACAGAGAAAGAATGACATAGTTGAACACTAGGCTGACTGGACTTGTTAACTGTTGGGCAGCGAGTTATGGCCGTGGTCCATTTTCATTACATATTGGATGTGACCCTGGTGAGGTGAAAATTTTATTTTTAATTTCAGCGGAGAACATGAATGTTGTGTCGGTCGGTCGCGATCAATGCAAGAATCTCAAGTCTATACTATCGTTTATAAGTAATACAGTGATTTAAGATCGGGTATTGTATCCACATGGAACAAATTATTAAAGTAATTAAAACTTTTACGTTATAAGCAACCAAGACGTAATGATTCTGAGTGACGGTGATGACGAAAATATTGTGAGAAAACAAGGTAATAGAAGTAACAAGAAATTAGTATATGAAACGTCCAAACGATTCAGAATCGATTGCTCGTTTTCGTAAATTTCAATTCATATGTTACAGCTATGTCAATTAGCCAACTTGAAACTTTAAATTATATAACACAATAATCGGTTGATCTACGTTGTTATGTTTTTTTTCATTAAACCATTTTATGTCTATGTCAAGATAAGATAAAAATTAAACATGCGTTTTAAAAGAGGCACGTGAGACAATTCTATACGCTTACGGTGATTGTATAAAAAAAATATAAACTACATGTCTAAAACTAACTCCGCGCATTATTTAATAAGAGTTTAAATTCAAATTATTGTTCAGAACGAATGGAAAAACAATTATGATTTAGAGGATCCTCATTTTACTATACTAATTGCGAAACACGATATTAAATAAACTAATTGATTAAATATAACATATAAACATCAATCACGAAGTTTTGTATTTTATCCTCGCAATTTAAGGAAAAAATGTTTGAACAAGTTAAGGAGGAGATGAAAGAAAGAAATAAAACAAAGGGAAAAGCTCAATACAGACCTTATCGTATGGAGTTATTTGTCATTTAATTTTTAATATTTTTTTTTTTTGCCCAATCAGACCCTATCGTATACGTCGTTTGCAACTCAAATCTTGCCATTTAATTTTTCGCTAAATTTATATTTAAAAATTTCAAAAATTATAAAGTTATAAATTAATTTTAAAATAATAGCACACGATATTCAATTCATTTGAAATTTTTATTATATATTTATCACATTATGGGAAAATAATTTGAAAATTTTCGTCATTTTCTAATACTTGTATGATTTATTATAATTTTTTTATAAACTAATTAATTAGAATTATAATAAATCGTACAAGTGTTAGAAAATCACGAAAATTTTCATATTATCTTCCCATAATGTGGTAAAAATTTTAAATAAATTGAATATCGTTGTTTGTCGTAAACATATGAGAGGACAGTCGGTTCAATTAGACTCGTTGTACTCTCACGCTAAATGATAAATTAATTTAAAAAAAATAACAAACAATATTTAATTTACTTAAAATTTTATCATATATTCAGCACATTATAAGAAAATAAATTGAAATTTTTGTGATTTTTTAACACTTGTATGATTTATTATAATTTTAGTTAATTAGTTTATAAAATAATTATAATAAATCATACAAGTATTAGAAAATGATGAAAATTTTCAGATTATCTTCCCACAATGTGGTAAATATATGGTAAAATTTTAAGTAAATTAAATATCGTTTGTTATTTTTTAAAATTAATTTATAATTTTTAAATATAAAAAAGTAGGTCATGTGCTCTGCACGTTATGAGTTTAACGAAAAATTAAACGGTAAAATTTGAATTGTAAACGACGTATATGATAGAGTCTGATTGGGTAAAAATAAAACATTAGATACTAAATGATAAATGACCTCATACGATAAGGTTTGAATTAAAATTTTTTTTAAAATTAATATTTTTCAATATACTTATTTTATCCATAGAAATTCACGCAAAATCAAGCACTATATTTCCCTCCACCTTCAGCCCATCATATAATCGGAACAAACCTGCATCTAATTTTTAAACCAAGGATCAGCCCTTAGGTCGACCACTATACAACTCGCATTGTGGCCCGTGTAGAATTGTGCGACGACACTAACGAAACGTACTTTCTTTCGATCGAAAAATAATTAAGGCGACAAGTTTAAGACGTTGAAAACAGGAGTCGCAAGCCCAACTAGAAGTTCAACATCAAAATGGCAAATGCATGCATTCAGCTTGAAGGTTATGGCTTACAAAAACATTGGTCACACCTTGAAACGTATTACCAAAAACCAAAAACCAAAAACGACCACGAATTGTCCATGACGTTCAAGGTCGGCGAGCCCGAACAAAAAGTTCATATAAGAATAGTCGAATCCGGTATGAGCTAGACTCGAGCCCGATTTCAATGCACCGACAGACCCATCCTGGTTGGCCCAGAATCCACAGTGTTCAAGGGGGCAGCTAAAGCTACTTAAAAAACTCACATAATTGGCGCTTTTCAGTGAGATACCCACTTTCCAATAGAATAATTTCTGGGTTTTTGCAGTTAATAACTCAAAAGAAAAAGCATAACGATGAAAAGTGGAGGCTGCAGCCACATCCCGAAAAAGAAGACACCTAATCTTCATGTGCTCAAGAAGACGGAATCACAGATGACCTATCCATCTTCTTGTCCATTTGTGGAATTGCAGAGCTGTAATTTCATCAGCTTCCATTCCAATCACCTTTTTCTTCCCCAATTTCACTGTCCCCACCCACCAATTCTCACTTCTCACCTCACCATCATGAATCTCTCCTCTAATCTCGCTTACCCCTTTTCCCCATTTCTGTAGATTTTCTGTTCTGGGTTTTTCTTAATTCCGCCATTGATGGCCTTCTTTTGCTCGGTTTTGGCTCTTTTGAGCTGTTGTTCTTCGTTTGCCTTGTCCACCACAAATGTTCGAGTTTCTGCCATTTCTGCAGCACCCTCTTTCTTGCCGGACCCCGCATTGTTATCGCCGTCCTCTCCGGCTCTGTCTCCAGACGTTTCTCCTCTGCTTCCTTCTCCGAAGGCGGAGGCCCCCCCTCCATCCGACTCTTCTCTGCCTATCATTCCCTCTAGCCCAAGCCCTCCCAATCCTGATGCCATAGCCATTCACGCTCCTGATTTAGCTTTTCCGCCCTCCTCCGTCGCTCATAAAAACCCCGGCGGGTGTCTGGGTTTTGCAGTTTTTCTGGGTTTGTTCGTTGTTTGCCATGCGTAGTGGAGTTCTCTGGTATGCGACAGTAAGATTTTGGCCATTTTTGAAGTTCTTGAGTTTAAGATTAACAGTTTTTTTGGGTCTGAATGTTAGGCAGATGACATGATGTATGTAAAATTATTAAAGTAAATCGTTTCCAATAACTTCTTTCTTATTTGATTTTGAGGGTGGGGAAAAGACGAACATTATTACATCTACCATGGGAAAGTGGCAAATGACAAGTCTACAAAGCCTCCAATAATTTATTTCCACTCAATCTCGAACTTCGTGGGTAATTTCAAAAGAGTATATCCTCCCTCGTATTCATCTATCTTTCTTTCAATTTCGACCGCGGACTCTAATCATAATGCTCGTAAATTAGTGAATTAAGATTAAACCAACTTGACATCTGCTACGTGAAGACTAAAATGGTCTAGAATACGGACTAATCTATATTAACGGAGCGTACAATCTCACGGTAATTAGAGAATAAATTTATCTGATTTATGAAGAATGTTTTTGATAATTAGTTATTGTAATGAATTGATCTTCCTTTACTTGATCTCACTTTCTTGGGACTTGTAGAATCTACAGTGTAAAGTCTTTAAAAAAATGAGATTTTTAATGTTCTTGAGTGGTTAATGAATGCCATTAGAAGAATCTCCGTTTAGAGAGAGAAAGAGGCAGAGAGAGAGAGAGAGAGAGAGAGCCCTCCTACCAAGTGCTGTCTCCCCTGTCCTGCAGGCTCCACGAGCAAACATGGTTAACATGAAGAAAACACTGCCCTCTATGGAGGACAGGTCAGGTCCCTCCATTGAAACATCAACCTTTCCACACATACATCTACAATCATCTTTAGTTTATAGTATTATCTTCCATTAAATGCAACTGAAATTTGTTGTCGCGTTTGATTCTGATGCTCGTCGTTAATTCTAGAACTAGTCGATGCCATCTTGTATATCAACTTAATTTTCGATACGGGAAAAGAGAGTCAGAAAATAGAAATAATCAATTATCTGATAGTATTACGTGCATTTTAATTGATAAAATTAATAATTTATTTTAATTATTTATAATTTATTATATTAAAAAATTATAAAATATGAACCGAGAATAAACATAATCTTACTATATATTACTAAGTTGTTCAAATTTTTCATAAAATTGCTAGCTAATAATATTTACTTTGCATTATGAATTATAAATAATTAAAATAACATAATAAAAAATAAACGATAATTAATAAAATAAATTTTAAAATGATAATATCAGAAAGGACAAATTATTACTCTTCTCATATTTTTAAACCGACTTAGATCGCTTGTTTATTTATTGAAATAATTCTATATTTGCAATATTGATATTTTCTATTCTTACGTCAAATATTGATTAATATAATTATTTATAATTTATCACATTAAATATTTAAAAAAAATACCAAAAAAAATCCACAATAAACGTATATTCTGAAGCATAATTTCCTCAGCAAGTAAACTTCTTCTTATAATATTTACAAAACCTAATAAAGTTTCTTTTTTTTTTCCTCATTTGATATGAAATAATTTTATATAACACAATGCGCTATTCATCGAATAAACTTATCGAATATCGAAGTGGGAATGGTCGACGCAAAACCTCTTCCCCCAAACACGGGCCGCATATATGCATCGTCTAGCATTCGCCAGTAGCGATGAATGGAGCGTGACAAGCTCCTCGGTTGTGGTCCAAGACCTGAGTCGCCACTCGTATCGAGTCCTTGATCTTCTTGACCGGGCCCGTACGATAGAAGTGGTGTAGAGAGTGCAGGCGAGTCCGAGAGTGCAGAGGCGTCTTCTCTCAGTCTACTTGATGGAAGCAAGTGCCTTATAAGAGGCTTAGTCAATAATCCACATACCTGAAAACAATCAGAAGACAGTGAAGAACCATCAAGAGAAAATATGAGAAATGAAAAATGATCCGACTTCGATTGAAAAAGGAAAAATTGAGTAAGTCGATCATTCATGAATAGAATCTCCAATAACTAGATCGTTATTGCTACAAAAACGTGTCGAACTAGATTCCTCGATAAAGAAAAATGAGCCATGAGAGACAATGATGCGGCTGATGAATCATTAGAAACTAGGGGGGTAGAACTGGACCGAAATCGGCAGTTAGGTCTGGTTTTCACCGTTATACGCAGCATAACTGGTTTTGAATGCAGCATAGCCGTGGGCCACAGTTTGGTTCGTGGTTTTAGGTCAAAAACCGTGAAAACCAAACCGAACCAAACCTTATGCCAAGAAATCCGGAACAAAATCCGGCCCAAATCCAAAAACAACCAATTATTCTGCCCAAATTTGACTCCAACCCCACAAAACTAGTACAAAATCAACATTAAACATATGTAATTTTACAATATTAATTTTTATTTTGGAACTGAACCAGCGGTTCAGTTTTGGTTCTCCACAGTTCTAATCCCGAACCATGAGAACCATTAATTCAAGATTTGATTTGGTTCGACCCTCAAACGTACCATGGCCACCCCTATTAAAAACGAAGATAGGGAATGATTCTCTTACCATATTTGTAAAGAGAACAATGCTTATCGTGCTCGTGATCATGATTGCGTTCCCTCGAAGTTGGGTTTGTCCTGATCTTGTAAACTGTAGATAAAAACAAAATAAAACCACGACTATCAGACAATGATAGATAGTTTGTATTGAATGAAGTGAGAAAAAATAATGTTCTGTCAATATTTTCAACGAGCCAGTCGTCTCAAAATGTCGATAGATCAAAAGACAAACGCATAATCCCAGAATTAGTGGTTGACTAAATAGTAAATGAAGCCAGTGGATTTGTCATTTTTCTTACATGATCATAAGCAAGTGCCACTGATACAGCGCCTCTCATCAGTCCAGCCCACCAAATTGTAATCTGTTTCCTGAACCCGATTTTGTCGTTCTTATGCTTCCGACTCAAGTTGGCTACGAAAGAGAGAGGGAAGACAAAAGCTGCTCTTCCAATGAGAACCAGACCGAGCAGTATTAAACTCACAGTAACTGACGTCCCAGGGCTGTGAAAATCGAAGAAAATCGGTCGATACGTAAGCCGAAGTTAATACTAAACACAGCTAAAAAAATGTGTAGACCCACAGAAAATTTAAAACTTACCTCTTGAGTACGAATTTCCATTTATCAATGTCCAAGGCATCCATACCAACATAGAGGAAGATGAAAATCTCTGAAATAAATGATAGTGTCCCAAAAGCATGCCTGCAGTTATCAATTAGCGGAAACTGTCAGCACCGATAGATTAAACTGTGCGAAGAATATTACGGGTAGAGATCATCGCTAGAACCCCGTACTTTGTAGTGACCTTTGAACTCTTCGTAACGTTATACCAGGTGTAGTGTGACATGACGATCCCACAAAAGAAGACGGTAAGAATACCACTTAAAAGGCACAGCTGCAATACACAGATTGAATTGACATCAGATCCGGAAAAAAAATTCAAATTTCTTTTACGAAATAAAAAATAAAAAGATTGAAATTGAATTTGGCTGCATTTCAACTTATCGGGTCATATGGAACTTACTTCGGCCAACATATATGAAAGATAAGCCATTAGAATCATTAGAGCAATTTCCCGATCTGCAGAGTGCCTGCAATTTCACACGATTCCCACAAGGTCAGAAAAATGTATGACCGATAATAATTTAATATCATTCACTCCCTCACTCTGCTTTCTTAGCACAAATATCATGAAATCTTATGCTACAAGTACAGCCATACCTGCCAAGGTAAAGTTTCCGAATGATGTACGCACTGAGCAAACCGACCTGCAAGACCCATTGGCAAGAACGAGGTTAGCTATGATTTCATCAGCAAAATATGCAAAACACAAACTCCACGCTAACAAAACCCGTTTGATATGCACTAGTTTAACCATTTTAGAAAAACCTCATCCAGAATTCTAATCGAGCATTTGACAAGACATAAAAACTGAATGAGCAGCTGCTATATCGTGTGCTAACCGGTTAGTGAAACTTCTTCTTCAAGTAGGGTTGGGCATGGTCTGTTTGGTTCAATTTCGGGGACAAACCGAACCCGACCATGAGCTAATGTTTCCTAGGTTTTGGAATTTGAATTGTGGATATCAGGAATCGAACCAAACAGAATAGTGAAACACAGTTCGGTCAAAAACTAAAAACAGAAATAAATTTTATTGAAGTTTACAAATATAGGGCCAAGTTTGAATGAGTTCTCTTGGGTTTGAGCTAAACACATGTAAATTTTTTTTTGAGTCAAGTTTTATACTGAGTTCGGATAATATTTTTGTGATCAATGGTTCCGTTCGTTCAAAACTATGAACAGGATGATGGAAGATGGTTCTTATACATTAAGAACCAGTCATGATTTGCACAAGGGCTGGAACCGGATCCAACAGAGATCGAACCTAACCGGACTAAACCCACGGTTCTGCCTTCAGACCGTAGTTACGGTCCAGTTCTGCTGACCGCTAATTTCAAGTGAGCAACACATATACACAAGCAAACAAACACATAGTGCGAAGGACTCACAGCTATCCCCAGCAATGTGCTAGTGAAGAACAAATAGAAGAAATTGCCAACTAGTTGAATGGCATTGATCGAAGTAATGTGGGAAAGGTCGAATTTCCGGATTGCGTGGAAAAGAACCACAGAAGTCGCATCGTTGACTACACCTTCACCAAAGACTAGACTGTACAGCAAAGGTGTCTCATCCTGATTAAGCACCTACAAAATCATAGTGAAACTTTTAATGAAAACTATATTTATTATGTAAACTGAAAAAAAACTTTGTCGATGGACAAATACCTGCAAGGTACAAACCGTATCGGTTGCAGTTAAGATTGCTCCAAGTGCTAAAAAAGTTGAAAATCAAAGCAATATAAGAAGATAGATCACAGAGCAGAATATATCCAATGAGTTTCAATTGTCTTCATTTGATTATGCAGCACAAAAGATGTAGCTCAGAGCCTACTTATTCGATTGGACCACATTTCGATGAAGGCATGGAATGGAGGAGAGATGACAGGACAAATATCAAAATATGTACAAGGTATAAAAATGATTTACCATAATAATCAGCCACTTCTAAGAAGCCAACATCCAATTTCTCGAACAAATACATTGAACCTGGATCATGAAAATAAATGTCTCCACAATGACAAGTCGAATAACAAAAAGAATTTTCTATCAATATAATTTCAAGAAAATAAAAAAAGAAACAAAGCAAATCCAATCCTTCACCCTCCAACAACACATTTTTTTGTTAAAAAAGAAGCAAAATGTTCTAAATATTGCACTTTTTTCGACTCATTATGGAAAAATATTACAGATAAAAAAAATTGTTGAAAAACAAACGTAAATCGAAAAAAGAAAATACGCCAAAAAGAGCAATACCAAGATTTACCCAGAGAATCCTTTCAGAAAAAGCATGGATAGAAGATAAATTCACTTTGATCAAATCATGATACAATAAATTTTACGACTCAATCATCAATATATATAAAAACAACACTCTAATATTTACTTGAGCTAACTCAAACTAACTAAAATTCAGGTCACACCGAACTCAAACAAAAAACGTCACGGCCAACTTACGATTGTATGCATATCTTCGTAAACTTCACTTTTTAAACATAGTAGACCAAGTCGTAGTCAATCTAATAAAGCATGTAATGCATTTAACCCATTGGTATGTAAGGTAAGTTCATGCCAATATAATTTGCCATTGTGCTTATGCCATTGCTCAAGACGCAAAAACATGACCCATTAATCTAATGTAAATGTCCATAGATTGTGACATACCTATCGATATGATGAAAAATGATATCAAGCTACCAACGGCACCAAACAAAACAATTGTCGAGAAATTTCTGAAGAATTGCTTCTTTTTCACTTGAAACCTGGTGTAAGGAAAAGACAAATATTAACAGCTCATGAATAGAAGAAGAAATTAACAATTATCGTGAGTTATACACTCATAAAGAGGTATAAATTAAGAATCAAATTCTTGCAAATAAGAAGTTCGCACCTAATTGAAACTCTCACGTAGTGGGTAGTATTTCATGCAAATAATTATCACTTTTAGAGTTCTGTGATCGAATTCTGTTTGGATTTGGCATAAAAATACGCAATGCAATTAAAGTGATAAAAACAAAAATCGTGATTTTTATCAGGATTCTATAGATAATCAAACCAATAGATTTTTTTTAGGTTTTATATATTTTTCGTATATACAAATTTTTCTCTATACATTAATTTTGACACAGTGAATTTTTCTTCTCTGCTTGTGATTCTTATGCGAATCTCAGCGTTTGTTGTTCGTTTTTCAATTGGCACTTCTTGTTTGATTGTCACAATGACAACTAATAAGAGAGAGTATGGTGTTCAACAGAACTATTAGTAAAGCGACAACTTAAAACTATCAAAAAAATCCAAAGAGAACCTATGTATTATAATAGTAAACTAACCAGAGAATAAATTTGTTTTGCGTAGAATATAGAAGCAACTTAAATAATCTCGACTAAAGACTGTGAGCGTTGTTAAAAGCAACGCACAAACGTTCATGTCCAAATTCATTTTCGATGGTATAAATATATGACCTCGCATTGAGATTAAAAATCCGAAAAAAAAAAAAAAAAAATATTTGGCCTTTTCACAATAGTTGACTAATTCAACAACTCAAAAATAAAGAATGCACTAGATGTTATTCGATTTAAGAATTTATTGCGCGAAATTCTAGACTTACCCCGCATTAAAAATGATCGGTGGAAGAAGATAGATGAAGAATAGCTGTTCATTAAACACCAAGAGATGAGAGCTTTTTCCTTCAGTTGAAAATAAAATGACGATCCCCGTGAAAAGACCCTGCATAGATTTCGATAATATTAACATAAAGAAAACCACATTTTCATATCCGAACTTGGAATTGTAAATGATCGTCGTCTTTTACGCTATGGTATCAAATATGAAACTCACAATCGCTAAGGCAGTAATCGACTCGTTCATGTAACGATTCTTCTCGAGAAGATGACCAATAATGACACAAGCACAGAGAAGCAACACAAATAAGGCTGTCGAATCGACATGAACTTCCCCCGGGTTGGATTTTAGCATTGATATCAGGAAAGAGCTCAGGTTGAAACCCATGAATCCTGCTGTTCGATCTCGAGGATGAGTCCAACAAGCTCACTGTCGCAAAAGAAAGATAACATGCGTTAAGCAAACTTAATTCATTAGAATAGAAATAAATTCGCCCAATTGACACCAAAACAAAAACAAGATCAGTTTTAACTAAATGATATTCAAAATTTTGTAAGCAACGGAATGAAAACCGTACTCAAATTCGGGGTTTTCCCTCTCCCTCAACAATAAAATTAGTAAGTTCAAGCCAATAACCATTAATTTCTACAAAGATTTCAATCGGAAGAGTAAACTCCCAGTAACTATCCTTTCCTATTTCTTCAACCTCAAACAGCAAACAAACACAGACGAGCGATCATAATGAAACGGAACCGATTCAAAGCTGCATGAACAATCAGACAAAATCACAGAATCCACACAACTAATTTCCTCCGTCGCAAGAAAAAACCAGCTTACCGAAAACTGCGCCGAATAAAAAGACAGATTTCAGAGGAAACGGCAGAGGTCGAGAGAGACAGACACGGAGATAGAAACAAAGTAGAAAATCCAAGAGAAAGACCACGAAAGGAAAAGGAATTCGTCTGAGTTTTTTAATCCCTGTCACGAACAGGGATTAAAAAAACATAAAAATAAAAACATTGATCAGAGAAATCGAAAAAACATAAAAATAAAAAATTTGATCGGAGAAATCGAAACCATGAGATGGGTGTTAAGTTGGTACCGCGGAGAGAGGGAGAAAAGCTTTGCTTGGACTCTAAGCTTCAATCGCCGTTAAAGTCAAGTAAAAAGAAAAGGTGGAGTTGTCCAGGTCTCTGCGACAATTTCCAGTCAACGCCTCGCTGACTCGTCTCTCACTTCCGACGTTCGTCTCCTTATTTAATTAAATATTTAATGAAAACCAGTTCTAGTAATTCTATCCAATCATGGAATCCTAAATTTTTAAAAACCAAGTCTTATCGAAATTCAAAATTAAAATTCATAATTTATTTTTCAAATCTAATATTTGTTGCTAAAAATACTAAAAATTTAGTTATTAACAAATTTTAGAAACCTTAAATTAAAATTTTAAAAGCAATTCGAAACCGATTCATACTTTCTTATGAATTTAAAATTACCGTTTTTTTTTTAAAACTTGAACTCGAGGTTAATTTATCATCCAAATTTTACTCGAATGACTAAAATATCTATTCGTAAGTATTTGAATTTAAAAAAATCAGAAAAAAATCAATAAAACAAAAATAAGGGATAGAATGGTAATTGCATGCATAAAAAGAGAGAGTTTTATAAAATAAAGAAAATCGAACAATTAAAATCAGAGCATAGTTACTTTTATAATTTAATTTTACACTTCAGTATCTCGTATAACAATAAAATAAAATAGTAAACATAACGTGACGATTAAAAGTAAAGTCTCGTTCCTTTTTCTTCCTCATTAAATTTTTGTTTTTAATATATCTTTTATTAATTGAATGATTCTAAAGCAATGTTGTCAATGAGAGAAAGAAAATTAAACAAAAATAAATAAATAAATTGTAATGGTTAGATTAAAAAATAAAAATAAATTTAAGGCGGAAATTAAAAATAAGAATTTGACAATAAGAAATAAGAAATTCCGGTATGCATAATCTTCAACTTAACGTGAAAGTATTTAAATAAATTAAGAATAATATTATGTTTACTTCGTACGTTTAAAATTAGACTGTGTTACAATATATCACAATTATTTAATATTATAGTAAACTTTAATGAATGATTTGTACGTTGTCGTTAATTTTTCTAGGTAAAATGCACGCGTGTGCAAAGTCCGTGACTTTTTTTTATTTCCAAAAATACCATCGCACCCAATATTTGAGACCATTGAACCATCTTCTGCGTTCGAGGAAAGCATAAACCATGGACTATAACTGCTACTTAGAGGCTTGTAATCCATCTCTAAAACTATTATGAGTTCTGAAATTCATTAGTTTTTTAGTTCATGGGACAGTTTGGAAATCTATCTTGTTCCACTGTTCTGTTCATTTCCAAAATCTAATTGCAAAGGAACTACTGTCTTTTCTAGTCGAAAGGGTACTTCGGATCAGGACCGAGATGATGCCGGAGATGGAGTCGACTCCGTCAGAGAAACATCGTCTTTCTGTGAATAGAAGCACTCATGCCGCATGAGAATGTTCTTGAGGACATGAAGAGTGATTTCGCAAGCCTTTCGAGGAAAGGATTTGAAGTCAAACAATCGAAGGAGGGTCGTTGGGGTAACATGCCACCGGAGCTTTTGAGGGAAGTTTTGATGTGAATCGAAGAGTCGGATGAAAATTGGCCAGAAAGGAAAAACGTCGTGGTCCGTACTTCTGTTCGCCGGATAGATCATGAAAGAAATTGTCAAGTCGCCGGAGATGTCAGCGAAGTTGACATTCCCAATCTCCTCACAGCAAGTAAGGGACTGTTAACTATGACCATCAAAAGTTTATTCTACTCATCTTGGCTATGCATACCATTTGAATCCATCTTATCAGTAAGTATGGAAACTGCTGACTGTTCTTATGTTTCCAATTACAGTTATGAGTCTGTGACTTATGTATAGCCGATGCATTTTTATCTGATCCCGAATCCGAAAACTCATAGTTGACGTATGTTAAGATTCCAATTGGTTTTAAACCAATGACTTAGGTTCTCGAGATTGTTGGTAATTCATCATGACATCAGAGTTGGGAGATTTCCGGACGAAAATATTCATGTCGATCCTACATATGAGGGATATTTCAATCCAATGATTTGAAGTTTATGAGATTTCTTCTCTTTTTCCGTGTTTATCGAATGTATTTGTGAGATCAAAGTTAAAAACTATGATGTTCATAATTAACTTTTAGCGTTTGTTTAAATCAAGGTGATCATCTGTCCTCTAGATCGTATGCATATCGGTTCTTACTTTTTACGCATCTAATTTACCAGTACTTCTGCAAAAAACTCGATTGGTTTTGCTTAATTTTGTTCAATATTTTGGCAGCTTCGACGAATGATGGTAATTCCTTCTTGCCGCGAGAAAATGTTTATGGCCAACAGACACTGACTACATAATCTCCGTAAATTTCGATGATGTTTCAACGGGGAGCAATGGGTATATTGGAAAATTGAGGTTTGTCTAGCTTCTGGAAGAATAATACTTCTTGATCATCTTCATTTCGGCCAGAGTTTATGGTTTTCTTTTCTTAACGGGTCAAATTTTCTGTATTTGATGTTCAGCCGTCGAGCAATCTCGGCTTACTTGACTCGGACGGATATTGCTTAACGAAACGGCCGGAACTCATCTTGTTGCACATATCTCATACGAGTTGAACGTCTTGGGTTCTAGGTACAATCTCTCTCTTTTTCTGAATTTCAGCATTCAGAAATCTCAGAGGGCCGAGGAGAATGCAGTGTCTGATGAATCCTACTCCTGCTTCTCCAGAAGCTTTTTGTCCCTCCCTTTTTTCCGGTGGAAATTGAGCTGTTCAGAGCTTTTCAATCCGGAGTTGTTAAAGACCAAAATTCTGAATCGCAAGTCCTGAGAAACAAAGCACCCCAGATGGCACGGACAGCTCCAGTGGTGGTGTCTCAACTTCAACAGCAGAGTAACAGTCGCCTCTGTCAAGAACTTGCAGCTCGTAGTTTCGTCGAAGAACGAAAAAGAAATTCTTCAGTTCAGAAAAGTGGGGAAAGACATCTTCACAATGGATTATCAATATCCGATCTCAGCTTTCCAGGCGTTTGCCATTTACTTAAGCAGCTTCGACACGAAGATCGCATGCCAATAACGAGTGGGAATCAGGTTTGGATTAGTTCTTATTTTCGAGCAAGGGAAGTACCAGAGTTTGAAGCTTTTATTTGGTATTGCCATAATTTGATTCAAAATCTTACCAAATTGATGAAGCTAATTAAATCAACGTCGCACTTAAAACTGTGAAACATCAAATTGTATCAGATTGAAACGATTTCTCCTCGAACACGATCAATAATCTTGGGTTAGGGTCGGGATTGCGAAATTTTTGTCGAAATTGACTATCATTTGAACAAAATGTTAACAAAGTTGAAGAACAAACAGCAGTTTCCATTAGAGCAGCAAAACAAGTAGTAAGATAGGGAAGCAAGAACCTGGGAAATCATAAGCAAAACCTCGAAACAACCCAACCCTGGACAAAACCCAGTCCGGCAAGACTCAAGAGAGAGAGAATCAGTAAGGAGGGGGTCCACCAGGTGGACCATAGCCGCCGGGGCCACCGAAGCAGTCCTGCAGCAGGCCGCAGCAACACAGGCAGTACAAGCTGCAGAATTTCAGCAACAAAACAAGCCAACATCGTATTCAGAAAACAACAATGGTGGAAGAGGAATGTGTTTTTTTGAGATTCAGACAGCGGCAACATGACAAAATCCGATTATTTTCAGATTTGTTTATGTAATGATCGCAATTTCTCGAATCAATTCCAGAACTTGGATTGGTAACAGAGAATAGAAGGAAGACGACGTACCAAGAGGATATCATATTACACAACCCATCTCCGAAACCTCCGAAGAACCCAGGGCCGCCGAACCCCGGACCGCCACCCCAACCCCCAGGTCCTCCTCCCCAGCCTCCAGGTCCTCCACCCCAGCCTCCGGGTCCTCCGCCGCCACCCCAACCTCCAGGTCCTCCGCCGCCCCCGCCGCCTCCCGGTCCGCCAGGTCCCATAGCTTCTTCTGGGTGTAGTTCAAATGAAAGTAGAAGGATTGGATGACTTCCTTTCTTCTGCTGCAACAGTCAGATTGTTGCTGAAATTAAAGGGGAAGAAAGCGTGGAAGGTCGGAAAAAGGGAACTGCTTTGCCATTGTAAAATCTATCATCCGGTCAAAATCAGAAGCTACCGACCATTCTTCGACCAACCATTCAACCAAATCTCTGTTTGTTTCGGTCTGAATTCTAGATGATCATAACAGGTCCGCCTCCCCGCATCGGTTTCTCGCGTAATCCAATCAGGGAAGTGCAGCCAAATAGGATTCATCTCTCGAGAGTTCTAAAGATATAAATTTATTTCTTGAAGATCATCATAGTCACCAAAAAAAGAAAGCTTTTTTCAACGTTAAAGTTTATGAATCAATCTCCACGTATTTAGTCAACAATGCTACGTATTACACCGTTCGTAGTACATTCTTTAATTAAGAAGTCAATATATTAATATAACATCTAGTATCATGAAAAGGGTTTGACGTGGGTCATTCATGGGTGGTCAAAACGGGCCCAATACAGCAGGACCGAACCAACTGAACGATCAGTTCTACCTATTGAACAGTTTGGGAACAGTTTTGATACAAAAAGTCTCGTCGTCTACGGTCCGGATACAGAAAATTCGAAAAACTTTGGAGAACCGACCCTTTTTGTTTATTTAGTTTGGATTTTAAAGTATTACATTTATTTTGAATATTATATTGAATTTTTTAGATTTAATTTTAATTATAGATAATTGAATTAATATAGGTTGATTTTATTTTTTATTCTTTTGATTTATTTGTAAATATTTTGAAAATGAAAAAGAAATTCAAAATTGTTGGGTTGGGAAGAATTGGTACCAGTCTGAAAATTACGATATGATTCTGGTTCGGTATCTGGTTCGGTTTCGGGATCAAAAAAATTATCCCCAAAACGCCAGTCCGATTCCAATTTTGAAACCAGACCAGCCTAGACCGCAGCCATCTCTAAGATCATTAACTTTGACCGTATATCCACACTAAACTACAATTTACTCAATATTAGGTTCATCCTCGGTTCCACCCTAATTGAAAACGAATCGAACTGTCATTGGAACTGAAACTAAACTGATATCTTCGGCTTTGCTCTATTCGGTTTAAATTTGATATTGTTTCAGTATTGTTTTGTTTTGATCGGTTTAGGTATATAATTTGTGTTTTCAAATACAAAAATTTAAAAATTATATAAATCTTATAACTTTGGTTCATTTCGTTTCGATCAGTTTTTGAAATAACAAACCAAAACAAATCGATTTGGTTCCAATGTCGATTTCGATTAATTAAAACCAAACAAAACCGAGATTTTTTGTTCAATTCAGCAAACCAATTTCTATCCCTACACAATTCTAAACAAGTTAATTATTAAAATGGACCATAAATTAAGAAGTATTTCTAATTTCGTCAATTAACACATTATATTTGGAATTATTATCAACGACCACCTTGTCATTATGGTATGCCAAAGTCTGTTAATAAATTCATTAATTCTTACGAGATAATTAATAATTAATTTATTATATCAAACTAATTACGATAATTAATGAATATCACGACGGATGATGAAATTAGTAAGTAAAGCGTAGCCCTAGCTATAGATGACAAATAAATCGGCCGAACTGAATCTAGCCGATTCAGAAGTAGTATGGTTCATCAACCCTAACAAATTAAATGAGCTGAGCCTAACAAATAAATTTCAATCCGAGTCAACTCGCGAACCACGAGTTAAACAAGTCGAGCCGAGCCAACTCAACGAGCCTTACGAATTAAGTGTATATAAATATTTTTAACTTATATTAATATAATATATTTTTTTTAAATTTCATTTAAAATTATAATGAGTATTAAAAATTATATGTCAACTATATTTATTCATTTAATTTAAAAATTAATTATATCAAGTATTAAGTCTCTGATATACATGTACACACACTCGAAGGATTTATATATGTACGTAAATATGAAAGTTTATTATATTATTTAAAATTAAAATAATAAAATATATTAAAATTTATGGTTAAATGCATTTTAACCCTCAGGTCAAAATTGAAAAAAACTCTCGCAGTGCGTTTATCATAAAAAAAAAATTAAAACTATAAAAAATGATATTCATTTGAAGACCGTCAATGAACCGACTAATTTGAAGACCGTCTAACTCAATCCCTTGAGCTTAGATCGACCCACTACAATAGCGCTCCGAGCCGAGTTTGGCTGCTGTTAAACACTAGTCATATGTCATAGAGAGAGAGAGTTATTTTAGTGAGAGAAAGCGAGGGAAGGTCGGTGATGTGATAGAGAGCAGGTCGGCACTAGGTCAGGTGGACTTGGTAGCCACCTCGTATCAAATACCCCCCCGCCTCCACGTCCACCCTTTGACCCCACGGCTCACTTCCTTAATGGGGGTCCCTCCTATTCTGCTTTTTCCGCCGTCTGATCTTTGATCATCATCTTTTTGTAGTGTCATCATCAAAACTGATCCTCGTCTCTCCCTCTAAATCCATAATAAGGATTAAGTGGCCCCTAGTCCCTACAGCCTTCAATTAACGTTTAATCACTTCCCCTTTGACGTACTTTTACAAATCATTACTATTAATTAATTTTGTCTACTTGTTATGCTTAAACTAGCCTCAATACTTCCCTCTATTTGTTTTCAAGTTATTAGTAGCAGTTATTTATAATCAAGCTCACTAATTGTACATTCGTCCAATTTACGCACAACTCTTCACATGTCACGTTTCATCGTTTAATTCATATGATACCGTAGTGTAATAGAGATAATCAGGGTCGGAATAATGACTTTTATATCCCTTCCATTGCCCTTGTTCACGTCAATAATTTAAAATTAATTGGTAAATTAGTACATATATCAACATCCTTTAATTAGATTAAAATAAAACTAACACTAATGAAAAGAAGATTGGTTAGGCAAAAGAAAACAAAGCTAACATGGGAGAAGGTTTAAGATTCTTTTTATCAATCGTTAGGTTGAACGTGCCACTCCCACGTGTGCACCATTTCGACACAATAAAATATAGATTTTATTGTATTTAATTGAAAAAAAATGAATTAAACACTTGACTAATATTGAAAATCCTATTTATTTAGAAAATAAAATTAATTTTTTTGACATTAAGCGACAAAATCTTGCGAGTTGTCATTGAAAGCAACGCCTTGAAACCAACGGCGGAGATCTTGTCCATCAGACAACTTAAAATCGGAGCCGTTGAAACAAGTTATAACTTTCGGACATAAAAAGGGACAGGTCCATGATACCATGTCACTTTCCCTGACTGACGATACTACCCCTTACTCTGCATCAAATACGGAGGGTCTTTTAGTACTTTCATCATACCGATAAAATTACTGAATTAAGCATTTCACAGTCTTTGATTACACGTGGGCAGACGTGTAGTTTCTATCCATAATTAGTTTAAATTTATTATTATTTTTTAGAATAATAATTTACAAAACTTTTAATCTCTAAACTTATGTTTTGACATAATAAATATTAATAGATATAATTAATTAAATAAATTGATAATTTTAATGTCATTTACTTGTCACGTAATTGTCGTTTCTTTAATTATTGTAGCATGATAAGGAATAAAATAATAATAATTAAGTAAAAGAGCATGCATGGATGCATTGACACATGATTGGACGGTCCTGATGTCATCATAATCAGACTTCACATCAAATCATTCCTCATCATACATGTATTATAATGCAGTTCTTTTGAAGTTTCCTTTATCGCAATATCCTCCTAAGATCGAGCCGTCCATTTCGAATTATTCGATTATTTCATCCGCACGATCTCGGCGATTGCACCATTGAGTTTGTAGAATCCAGCCGCACCTGATTATTGTCTCTCCCAATATTCGTGTCGTTTTTTTATTGGTAAATATGTTACTAATTTTCACTAGTTATGGGTATAAAGGTAATTTACTTTTGCATTTTTCTCACCCGTTTTCTGCGGCTGCTCTTTGTTCTCGACTGGATAAGAGCAGCCCCCTAACTTTTAATCCAACGGCTCTGATTACTACAATACACGCGTCAGTAATTCAGACGTTCATCAAATTCTGCTGTTGCCCCACGAGGGAGACCAATCTGGTATTTAACCATGGTTAATTTCTAACCTTACTACGACTACGATAAAACCTGTATACTCTCACTCACTCTCTCTCTCTCTGTCTCTCTCTCTCGTCTGCTGTTTGCAACGTCGTTAATGGTGTCTCAGATCTAAGACTCGCATATCCCCTTCACTCTCTAGCTTCTACTTTGCTAAGCTGGAAGTCTGAGAAGCTTTGTTTATTTAGACGGCATCATTGAGAGGTGAGCTTTGTTTACTGTGGTTGGGTTACATGCTGAAAATGGCAAGCTCGTTCCCTGAGGAGGTGTTAGAGCATGTCTTCTCGTTTATTCAGTGCGATAGGGACCGGAATACGATTTCCGTTGTTTGTAAGTCTTGGTATGAGATTGAGAGATGGTGTAGGAGGCGAATTTTTGTCGGTAACTGCTATGCTGTAAGCCCCAGGATCATGATCAGACGATTTCCGGAGTTGAGATCTATCCAGCTTAAAGGAAAGCCGCACTTCGCGGATTTTAATTTGGTGCCGGAAGGGTGGGGAGGCTACGTGTATCCGTGGATCGTAGCCATGGCTAGTGCCTATCCTTGGCTCGAGGAGATCAGATTGAAGCGAATGGTGGTCACGGATGAGAGCCTAGAGCTAATATCCAAGTCTTTTAGGAATTTTAAAGTCCTTGTGTTGTCTTCATGTGAGGGATTTAGTACCGAAGGGCTAGCGGCCATTGCTGCCAATTGCAGGTTCGGTGGATATGCTAATTCTTTTCTACACTTCATTCTTCTGAAGTTTTTTTCTTGTTTGTGCTTGTTAGGGTCGTCTGGTTCGAGACTTCGAGTGATAAAATGGAGAGGAAAGGGAGATGGAATAGACAAGTTGATTCTTGCTTGCGATGTAGAGTTGGTTTGTTTTGGGATTCTGTTTGGCTCCGGGGAAGTGTTAAGTAGGAGAGAAGTAACATACGTTTCTTTGAGAGTGAACTTATTCTCTTTACATGTTAAAGAAGCATCCGCTGTCCATATTCTTTATTGGGTTTCGACGTCTTTTAAATTTTTTCGAATCATTTTGGATTTTCCAATTTTATTCTCCCAGAACAGTCGTAGTTATTAAGGAGCTACAGTAGCTACTGGAAACGGATGTGTTTCGGATCTGGTTTTTTGTTCCAAACCTAGATTTCACTTCCTTGTTTTACTCAACCGAAGTCCTTATTTTTGTTCCTTGTTGAGCGTTATGAAATCTCATATGGAGACTGGAGTCTTTTTCCTTCTATTTTATGTTTCAAAATTAACATGTAGATATGGAGTCAAAAAGTGCTTTTTTTCCTCATAGATCTGATAGGGACTATTTCATATGACAAAGGTGGAAGATTTAGTTTAGATGGCTTGGATGAGGATGATGCCATAAGCTAGTGGGTCAAGCAAGCAGGGGAGGAAACTTGGCTTCTTCCTTTGGATTTTAAACTTTTGCTACATTGGAATTGTATTTTTTTCATCACAACTTATTTAAATTTTTGAGCTTTTGGTTCTTACATGTGAAGAATGTAGTTTTTGTGCCAAAATTCGTTGATAATTGTGTAACGCTAAGCGGAATATATGAGCTTTCATTATTTATTCACTGATTGTTGGGATGATTGAAAGACCCTCAAACACTTAGTTGATTTCTATCTCCAACGGATTTAAAGCTCTGATGATGTCACAACTACAGTAGACCACGTTGTTTATACTTTTTTATATCTGAGTATAAATTTTTTTGCCTCATAATAAGTTTTCAAAATTCAATGTTTGTGGATTTAGGAAACTGAAAGAGCTGGACTTGGAGGAGAGTGAAGTTGAAGACCTGAGTGGACTTTGGCTCAGCCAATTTCCCGATACATACACGTCCTTGGTGTCCCTTAATATTTCTTGTTTGGTGTCTGAGGTCAGTTTCCCCGTGTTAGAGCGCCTGGTCGGTCGGTGTCCGAATCTCAAGACTCTCAAGCTCAATCGAGCTGTGCCCCTTGACAGGCTACCTGACTTGCTTCAACGTGCACCTCAGTTAGTTGAGCTAGGCACAGGAGCTTATTCAGCAGAAATACAGCACGACATCTTCTCAAACTTAGCTGGAGCTTTTTCGAGCTGCAAGCAATTGAAAGTTCTTTCTGGATTTTGGGATGTTATCCCTCCCTACCTTTCTGCCATTTATCCTTCTTGTTCCAGGCTAACATCGCTCAACTTGAGTTATGCCACCATTCCAAGCAATTACATTATCAAACTTGTCAGTCAATGTCAAAATTTGCAGCGCCTATGGGTATGCACGTTTTTAGTATCTTTATTTGTGCTGTTGCATTTATATATATGTTTTTCTTTCATAGGATTAAAGAGGGCAGATGCTTGATTCTTGCGCTAATTAAGGTCTGTATATAGGTGCTGGATTATATCGAAGATGTAGGTCTTGCTGCAGTAGCTGCAACTTGCAAGGATTTGCAAGAATTGAGAGTATTTCCATCAGATGCATATGTGGGAGATCCACGTGTATCTTTAACGGAACAAGGGCTCGTCTCTATTTCTGAAGGCTGTCCTAAGCTGCGATCTGTATTGTATTTTTGTCATCAAATGACAAATGCTGCCTTAATTACTGTTGCCCAGAATCGTCCTAACATGACACACTTTCGTCTTTGCATTATTGAACCACGAAAACCAGACTACCTCACATTTCAGCCTTTAGACGAGGGCTTTGGAGCAATAGTTGAACACTGCAAGAATCTCCGGCGCCTATCACTTTCTGGTCTCCTAACAGATCGTGTGTTTAGATATATTGGGACTTACGCCAAGCAGCTAGAGATGTTATCTGTGGCTTTTGCAGGAGACAGCGATTTGGGACTTCATCACGTATTGTCTGGTTGTGAAAATCTTCGGAAGCTGGAGATTAGGGACTCTCCCTTTGGTGATAAAGCTCTTTTGGCCAATGCTGCAAAGCTGGAGACAATGCGATCCCTTTGGATGTCTTCTTGCTCAGTGACTTTCGGAGCATGTAAGCTGTTAGGTCAAAAAATGCCCCACCTTAACGTTGAGGTTATAGATGAGAGAGGGTCCCCAGATTCTCTACCGGAAAGATGCCCAGTGGAGAAACTTTACATTTACCGGAGTGTTGCCGGGCCGAGGTTTGACATGCCTGGGTTTGTGTGGACGATGAATGAAGATTCAGCATTGAGGTTCTCTTGACAGATCTCTTCCTGCTGAACCGATCAAAGTCCTTCTAATTTTGGAATTGGAACAAAAGGTACATTACTTTCTCCATGGAAACATGTATTCTCCCCAATGCAGCTCTTGGTAGCTTCAACAATTGCAGCTCCCGTGAAAAAGAAAGAGGTATGAAATTCAAAACCAGAGGCAAAAGATGTTTATTTCCATTCATTAAGACTTGGGATTGACCAATGCACTAAGATGTAGAGAATATTTTTGTGACGATATTGTATGTTGCATAGATTTTTCCACGTATACTACTGGCAGACTTATGCACATGTTTCCACTTCTTATTGCTTTGCATATTCAGCAGCTCTATCTAGCTCAGAGTAATAATACTATTTTTTCAACATCGCTGGTCTTTCTTTCTCCCATTTTGACTGTTGAAAGCTTGATTGTGCCTTTGAAGCTTGAGTGATGCTGTTTTGTGCTTTAATGGACAGAATTATTGTATTGAGATAGAGAGAGAGAGTAGATTCTTATAAAATCTTCCCCACATGAAAAAAAAGGTCCAGAGAGTCTTCTCACTCATCATGAAATGGGAATTAGTTCTTGAATCTAGGGTTTGGGTTTATTGCTTCTTTGATTGTCATGTGAGGAGGGGCCCACCCAAATAAACCTCACACACTCACAACACTAGATAGATTTGTCAAAGACAATTAATTGGATAGGAGGAGCTTTATTCATTTACTCTTCGAATCTTCAGATCCTTTGCTTTCTGTCCACCAACAATGCTCTTTCTCTCTCTCCTCACTTTTTTAGAGAGAGAGAGAACCTTTTGCTACATGCACGCTGTTACCCTTCATTTAAATATTAGTTTTTTTTAAAGACTAAACAAACAAACACCCACCCACCACCTGTTGACTGAGTAAACACCAATCTGGGTACAGTAGGCAGAGAGAGCTGGCCGGAAAGATGAGCCTAAAGCCAGATATCAAGTGTTATTATAATGAAACCAACAGAAGAATAAAGAAATCAGAAAGACATAAATGACAGATTGAAAACTGACCCAGATTTTATCAAAAGCAAAAGCTTGGTTGGATAGACAAATTAATTGGTCGATGATGGACACACGTTTGATTGTTTTTAATGATAGACCATCATTTTATTCTCTTCTTGCCATCATTTCTTTCTCTGAATTTCACCTTTTCACCGCCCCATTTACATTATTACTGCATTTACTGCCCACCTATTTTTGACATTTTGGATAAAGCTACAGTCCCTCCTTTAAAGTTGCATCCAACTTGTTCAAACGTGACCTATGATACATCTACATCACCTCTGCTTCAATGCTTGTCACTTTATTGTTATATTTTAGCAAGTTGTTTTTACTTCAGATGAGCAAACCCATGGTGGGTGGCAATGTTTTTAATTTTTCTAGTATGAAAATAATAGTGCAGGGAAGTATGGGTTGGACCTATGCTTTGGCAGTACATGGTCCAGTTGGCAGCACAATTGGAATATCAATCAAACATTAAGCAGCTAATGATACTCTTCAACGCATCAAATCTAATGTTTATTGGGTATGGTGCAGAAAATTTAGACTAGTTCATCTCAGGTCATCAAATGGCCAGTCCTGTCTCGGTCCAGCTGGTGAACCCATAGGCCTGTTCAAAGAACAACTTTGACTAAAGAATCAGTATAGCAATGGCAAATACCGAAGTCACAACGCGGACAATTTGGCAAGGAGATTCGCAACACTGAAAGAAATATAGTAGGTCAGTAGAACTATTCGAAAGTCGGCCCCATTATCCAGTGCCGTAACTTAATCACAATATTTGATCCACCTCAAATCAGGTCACAACAAAATATTTGTTCTAAGCCCACAAGACCAAGATTGGCCACACATTGAGCCGCAATTTAGCAAATCAGATTGGCCGGACTAGTGTGGTAATGACCCTGACTATAACCTATAACTTAAAAGGGTAATTACTTGTTTAAACTATTTTTCAAAAGCTTATTTGAGATAAGCTATAAACTGATAACTGCTGTTTCTATCCGAATTCATTAAAAAATACAATTTATCATCATAAGTTAACTTATCAAACACATTCGATGCGAAAAGCAATTAAGCTAAAATCATAACGGGCAACCAAATTCAATCTCTCCCAAAATTGTTTTTCACGAACTGTTAATTGCATAATTTGCAGGTTTCACAAAAAGTTTCTTCAAGTTTTCTTTAATCCTTGAATGCTTTCAAACAGATGCTGGATTCTGAATTTCATGACTGGCTGACCTTTTTTTGTCTTCTTAAACATCTCCTTCGTAGCAGATTTCCTTCGAGATTTAGCTTTTTCTCTTTCTTTGTTCATGTCATGGATAATAGCCTCGCTCTCCATTCTTGCCTTCTTGTTCCTCTCATAAACTTCCCCAAGACTCGAACTACTTTTCTTCCTATCATTCCTGTTTGTCTCATTGTTCGACTCTTGCACCACGGTGTCATTGTGACCTCCACTATCTTCCTGTAATAAAGTAATAATTAGGCATCATTAACTCACTAATTTTTGACAAATGCATTCATTTAGACTACAAGGTCAAAGCTCAAACTCAAATGTGCAATGCATATTTTTTTGAAATAATGTTAAGTTTACCGTCTAATTCTACACTCTAATTTTACCTACTGACTTGACGCTTACGTGTCATTCATTAATAGGTGTGATAATTAAAATAAATTATTGACAATTATAATAAAACATTAATTGTACTAATTAGTGAGCGTTATATCATGAGATAAAATTAAAGTGTAGAATTAGAAGATAAATTTAACATTACTCTTTTCATAAATCTTCTCAAAACCTAACCCCAATAATGCTAGATTCTCCATGTTCACTTGCTACCAGAAAACGAATACTGCTCGATGAGGACTTCGAAACCATGCAACCGAAATAAAGACTAATTACTCTTTCCTTTATCGGACTCTCAGTCAACCTTGAAGATAACAGAGAGAATAGATGAGCAACAAAGACTTAACCTTAAATTGTTCCATAGATGAAGATGGAGCATTCATTTGATTCTGCTGCTTTAATGATTTCTTATACTTGCTTACAAACTTAGCATTCCTGTAGAACTCTTTTTGCTTCTCTGACAAAGAAAGTAAAGAAATCTCGTCAGTAACAAAGAGAAAATACAGCACAAAACAGGAATATATCTGAATCCACTCGCTCTTATGGTAAAGAGATGAAACTAGTTTCATTTTGCTTCTGGAAAATTATCATTTCCAAGCGTTTAGTACTTATGATACAAGAGCAAAATTATCATTCCCAAGCTTTTAGTACTTATATTTTCCAATTCCTTCAAAATCTAGAGGCAGTTCAGCTCATTCCCAAAGGAGAATTGACGACTTTCCACAAAGCTTACTAAATTGAGTGACTGATACTTCAATTAAAATAGGGTTCATTCAGTCCTTCAGCCTTAAGCTTTATGAATTTCTTGTCCAGAAAAACAGCCACTGGTTATCCTTAATCATCTCATATGATACCCATTTCATTCTCAGAGGCACAAGCTAATTTACTGTAAAACTCATTCACAATCAACCTACAAAACAAAATATTAACAAAGACAATATCTCGCTGATCTGGTTTTATCATTAACAAATAAAGGTTCTAGTAAAGCTCGAATATTTGTACTGCCGGATTCCATGGATTTTCGACAATCCGGTACAGAAAAATGAGAATTTCGGGAAAAAAAATTCATCAAATTCCATAGATTTAACGCGTAACAGTCAATAGAACATAAAAGCGCTAACAATTTGAAAAAGAAAAAGAAACATACTTATCAAAGCTGGGTTATAGTGATTGCTAGTCGACTTTGCATTAGCAAAAACCTGGAGCGAAAGACCTCCCCCTCCCAACCTCTGGAGGTTCTTCTTTTTATTTCTCTTCATAGCGTCAGATTTGGGACCATCAGACTTCCCCCTGTTTTCGTCATCTCTACGAGTCCGATTCTTCATTATCGCAGAAAAATTTAGAAAACAGATAGAAACAGATCGGAGTTCGACTGGCAAGGATAAATCACAGATGACGCCGGTGGAGAAGAGGGGAAGAAATTGAAAACCCTAATTTGAAGAGTTTCTCGCATTTTCAAGATGACGAGCTTTCTTTTTAATAATTTTATTACTAATTAATTTTAAATTAATTATAAAGGCCATGTTTAATAATTTAAATTAAAAATTAGAAAAAATATAAATAATTTTTTATATTAAAAATTTGTTACCCTTTGTTCATCCTAATAAATATAAACCAAAGTAATTAATTTAGTTTTATAAAAAAGTAACACCGTTGTGTCACGACTTAACCTGAAACTATCAAGAGATAAATTCAACTTGTAAATCGATACAAATTTGCTTAAAAAAATTCAATCTTTATAAAAGAATACGACTTTTAATTTTAAATTTCAATGCGTGTTTACAAGAGGTGGAAATAGTTCGAGTTGAATCTCAAAAATTGAACTAGGTACTTATGTCTGCTTTGGTTTCAATCTTCGGATTATTGATTTCTAACCAAATCGAGAAAAAACGAAATGTCTGAGTGTCATTTTTCAAAACTTTGGTACTACATGTTTATATAGTGTTTTTTTTTTATATTTTGAAAAATTACAAAAGAAAACATAATAAAAATCTAAATCAAGCCGATCAAAACTGTAATTTCTCTCAGTGTTCTTATTATAATATTATCTGTTTTGAACTACAATTTTCACTAACTTGTTTTTGGAATTAAATTAAAATTTCAAAGATTAATCTGAACCAAAAATATAATTTAAATCTATTTCCACCTTAACAATGCAATAAAAGTAGTATATATTATCTATTTTTTATTTTTTTAAACGATATTAGATTGTGCACTTAGACACAGTTTGAGTTATATATATATTATAATCCCAACTTAAGAGAAATCACAAGGTTGAATAATGATGGCAAACAATGTTGTTGATTTGTATAAATAATTAGAAAAGAAGGAGAAATGGGCGTGTATTTCTTGAAGCTAATCAGGCCTTCGTTTCATTTTCTGGGTTGCTGATTATTATTAGCTCCGTCGTCTTCTCCGCCTTCTCCGACTCCACTTTCTCTGTTATTATTATTATTTCTTCTATCCTTATGCATTCTCCTCCTTTTTCTACCTGCATCTCCGGCGACACTGCTTCGTTCCAGTTTTTGTAGATTACGTAGAGTATCATCTGCGCCATCCCAAGTACGAACCCTAGTATGTTCGGCGACTGCACCATAAACAACACAAAACTCAGAGAACAATCTCTCTCTCCCTCTCTTTCTCTCTCTCTCTCTCTCTGTCTTCTTGGCTTACCGCTACGAACATGTCTTTGATCAAGAGGCCATAGAAGAACCACATGATTGCGCAGATTGTCAAGCAGAAGGACAGAGAAAATGGCATGAATTCGACGCTCTTGGTTTTCACGACCACCCTCTGAAGAAGAAGAAGGAGAAATTAGTTATTTATAGAAGAAAACAGAACAGTTGAGCTACGACAGCTCTTTCCCGATTACCATGATACTGAGAGGAGATGCGAAAACGCAGACGGAGAAGATAGCACAGATCCAGCCAACAGCTTTTAGCCTCGCACCATTATTTGTAATCATGGAAGTGCTCAATAAGATCAATCCGTATGCTCCAATATTAAAGAAGATCAAAAGCTTTGCTGTATAAATCTGAATGAAAAAAGTTAGTAAAAACCTGCCTTAAAAATGAAGAGAGAGAGAGAGAGAGAGAGAGTACCCTTGCAGTTCTATGGGCATAAATGAGGTAAATAATGAGATACAGAGATTCAATGACCAAGCCAATGGAGTTTATGGTGACGAGAAGAACAGCATTCCTTTTAAGGAAAGCATAGTAGAGCAACAACATGGAACTGAAGAGGGCTACTGAATATGGTATTGACTGGAATCCCTCTGTTGATTTCTTCTTTTTGATTCTGTAAAATGTTGGCCTAACAAACACAGACATGGTTACGAGAGAGTCTAGAGAGAGAGAGAATGAGAGTTAGAGAGAGAACTTACAATGGGGAAAGATAAACAAGGAAAGACACAATATTACCTGAAAATGAACCAAAAAAAAAACTCGATCAGAAAAAAAGAACACCAGAAACTAAACCTAAAAAAAACAGTTTGGAGGAGGAGGAAGAAGGAGAAGAAGAAGACCCACCAAGAATACCAAAAACAAAGGCCATCTGAGAAAGGGTAGCCGCCATTTTTCGCTTCTGAAGCTCCTTGCAGAATCGAGGTAGAGAGAGAAAGAACCTCAGCAAAGAGCTTGAATCTAAAAACCAAGAACTCAACAGCATTTATACGACCCAAAAAGCTACAAACTGATGGCGTAAATGGGCTTCAAACAGCAGAACAAACAACGTGAGCTGTTAAGCTCAAAATCATGGGTATATTTGGAGGTTTTCCTTTATGATTTGGCACATACAAACTTTTCCAATTAAGCGTTTCAATCTAGCCATGATGATTCCCTTACTTAGCTTGCTTCCATATCCTTCAAACTTTCAAGCTTTTTTACCACTTACAACAGTATATTAAATCGTTCGCAAATATCTAAGTCCTAAATTTGATCGATGAGTTCATCAATTACGTGTCAGAGAGAGACGTTAACGATGAAATCATTGCCTGATTAGTCATAATCATAGATTTTAGGGTTAGAGTCCAATGTGGGTAATGGAAAAGAAAGCCGGTGAAGTGAAGAAAAAGGACAAAACAAACTAAAGGATGCCCTACTAGTTCTAATAAAAGAGGGTTTGTTTTTATGTTGCCATATTGTGATATGCACGTGAGATGCAGGTGGCAACGACCCTTCTCTCTCTACATCTTCTCTCTCTTCCCACTCTCACTAACCAAAAGGCAAAAGGGTGCATTGTTTTGTAGGTATTTCAAATTCACACCAGTTTACATTCCATGTATTGGCAACAGCAAAGAGTTCTAAAGATAGACGACATAGCTTGCAGTAACTGAAAATTAATTCCATGCATGGAAATGCTATAAAATAATGAGGTAATATACATATTAATAAATTTGGGGTGAATAGCGCGGAGATTAAGTTCATATTGTTCTAGTTGTCGTCGTAGAAATCACGTTTTTGTTATATTATCTTTTGTTATAAGGCAATTTTCATATAAAAACAATTCTTCGTGGATTAGTTTTGTCAGTTTTCAGAGAAGAACAAATTAAAAATCTCAACTCATTAGGTGATTTTGGCAACGATACGAGTTTCAAAAACTGCTTTCCTAAACAACTTATTGTAGTATATTTTTGGAGATTGCCCGCCAAAAAAGATTACTCGATAAAATGAAAATCGGAGTCATAAGTATAAGAGCTAAAGTAAAATTTAATCAAAATAATTTGAATTTATGTGATCTAATATGTTTTCTTAAACCATAATTGAACCTCCAATCTCCTTTGCTCGGTACCAAAACTGATAATATTGTACGTTAAAATACTGAAACTTACGACAATATCGACCGGTTTGGCAACACCCATCCATTCTCGGCACGAAAATAGTCACACTAGTTGGAAAATTGTGAAACGAAAAGTTAGTATTATTGGGTGATGGCTTGACACTGGAGAACAAACTTGTTGTAACACACATTTACAGACTGAACAGCATTTCATGGAGTGCCCAAACCTAATTGCACAATTTCAGCAACTCCTGCATAAACCAAACTTTTATTGACTTTCTTCCTTTTAGTTTTGCAAATTTTCAAACAATTTGTCCTAATTTTTTAGGGTTTATTACCTTCCCACTTTCTTCTAGTAAATTTATTTATAGAGAAGCAAAACGATATTGCCTCGTGTAGGCACGGTACATACTATAGGATACTTTGTGTGTATATTTGAGATTAATGTTTTTAAAAAATATAAATATGGTGATAATTCATGTGTCACGATATTTAATCATTTAAATTATTGATATTAGTCCGTGCAGAAAATTCAAGCTAAGGATAATGCTAGAAGTAGATAATATTTTAAATTTTAATCTTGCGTAACGAAGTATTGTCTACTTGTTTGATTTAGGGACATGTCATAACGTAACATTAAAGTGTGTAACCGAGCATGTTGAGCAGCCTAACCCGTTAAAACAATGTTGTAGTGGAGTTCGATGAGGCCCGTGTACTTGGGGCCCACGGCCCACCCAATTTTGGGTTGTTCGAGGTCAGGGCCTCGGCTCCTAGGCCTATAATTTTTAGCAAAAAGTTGCTGTCTATGAAATTAATGGTAAAATAGTTAGAGTGTGAGATTAAAACGAATCAATTGGTCATGTCGAGTTGTGGCCAACAAATGGGCTTGAGCATGTCGGCCAATCCTGAACTAGGCCCAACCTTTGACCCATGACATCAGGCCCAAGAGCTCAGCTTGATAAACTTTTTGCAGGCTAGCCTGCAAATCGAGCCTAAACCGCTGGACTGAAACATAGCCTAGCTAGCTTAAAAAGTCCGGTCGACAGAATCAAAGTGTTAATCATTCAATTAGAAAAACACAATTTTTAATGTCTATTCCTACCAACAGGCAACAATAAACAATGAGTCGCTTTGTTCCTGCTGATCTTATATATTAACTGCATACATTTCCATCTTACGCAAACCGAAGATCTCTCTCTCTCTCTCTCTCTCTCTCTCTCTCTCTCTCTCTCTCTCT